>JAYRBT010000181.1:21018285-21086641 GCA_036023395.1 Myiotriccus ornatus | reverse complement strand
TTAGAAACAGCACTGGAGCTGCTACTGCAGATACACATAGAAAGTCACTCAAAATAAAATCAACTCCACATTACCATTTATGTCATCCCCAGACTCCCATCAGAAGTTTGTTTAGAACCTCATCTCTCTTGATGGTTAGAAAAAACTTCTAATGTACACTCAAACACTCAAGCTGCATTGGTACCCACCTGCTCCTGAGCAGCGCTGGCCTTTAACAGTTTATATGCTCCGAATGGTGGTTTTATGTACTTACAGACAGCAACTGTACTCCGTATCAGCTTTCATATCAACAGACTAACCAAGGCATGCTGGTTTAGTCTTATCACATTAAACAGACTGTCCATCTCCCTTACCATGCAAGTCCTCCTCTGCATCTATCCCTCTCTGAGTTCATCTCATCTAAACATGGGTGAGCAGAACCATATAGACTATGTTCCACTTGGACTGAACATAGAATTCATTTCAGTAGACCAAACAAGCTCTGGTTTTAATACATGGTGCAATAAAAAAACTCCTCTCACCTTATCTCCAGCAGCTAAAAACTACAACAGATTTATCTGTAATGGAATTCTGACATATATCAATTGGGATGTGTTAATATGTATTTTTTCTGCTACACTACATGAGGCCATGAAGCTGGGAATCAACACCAATCAGCACTGATTGATGTCAAGCAAAAATATGAATGTAACATTACTGCTGGTCCACTTGCTTAACTCCCAGTTATCTACTGAAACAACATGTTGGTTTGATAACATATTTTCCATAATGCGGGGAGATGGCTAGGGTTAAAAATCAGAGGAGACTAAGAACTATAGGGTAAAATGCAGCTGCATCTCTCTGCATGGAATATGCTCAACAAAGATTCCCTACACAGAGATAAGCATCTGCTACAGAAGATGGAGAGTGGAGTGGAGCAGAGACACTGCAGCCTCCCTCTAAAAAAGTCCCTGCAGGGAGAGGTCCATGGTGGTACTTCGTAATTCATAAGACTGTGCAGTACCTGTTAACCAAGGAAGATAGATGAAGATGTCCTGCAGCTGAGCCAACAACTATGTCAAAATCACTCTCCTCAGATGCCAAGACACGACCAGCCCCAATGAGCAGGCAAAGCGATGCGAGAGAATTTTACATCAATCAGAGATAAAAGTACTTATGACTAACGCCACTCAAGCTCCACCTAAACTAAAGAGATAGTATAAAAGTCAGTTGAGAATAGGGGGGAATTGAGGAAGACTCCACTGAAACTGCTGGGATCAGCTGATGGGCTGAACCTGTCTTTCCCCCCTGTAGGGACCCTGTTGGGTAAGAATTATACTTTATGTGTGTTAAATGCTGCCTTTAGGATTAGAGTGTGCGTGCTGTATAGTACAGCAGATTGTTTTAAACACATTTTTGCAGTCAGACACTATCACGGACAACCCTCAAACCTTATTAACCTGTCACAATTTGTATTAATAAAGAGTGTTATTCCATAAACTGCTAGAGTGAGTCCTTTAGCAGTTGCCAGCAGTTGCCAATGCATTGGGAAGACTCACTGAGGGGTCTCCACACTGTTGGCTTAGCCCCCTGAAAAGGGCAGTCAAATCATCCTCAATCCGGTGAATCTGTTTAGTGAAGGGTCTCCTTATGGGATGTGGACGGACTGGTTGGGCATAAGAGTCTCAGCTTTCCTGGGGCATTGAGAGACAAATCACCAAGGGTCGAGAAAATCTCCCCACACTAAGGGTAGGGAAACCCCCCCACCTTTCACGTGACACATACCTATCCAGCAAGGAGAAGAAAGAATAGCCATCATGTCACTGCCACCAAAAAGCATCATCTGTCCTTCCTAAGCCCCAGTGGTTTCCTCGAGTGTTACACACGAGCTATGCAAACAACACACTAATACCTGAAACATGCATCTATAATTGAAAACATGCAAGTAACTTTCAATTAAACATGATTCCTCTATTAAAAAAAAACACATTAAAACCTCACTAAAAGGGAAGACAGCTAACAGAGGGGGGGAGGAATGAAAAAAACAGTGTTTTGTGAAGAGAATGTTGTTCAGAAAAAAGTTATACAAAGCAGACTTTTAAACGTATTTCTAACTTATTCTTGATTCCAAGTCCACTTCAATTTCAAGCAAAAACATACATGCAGGTAAAAAATGCAGGTTCCCAAAACCACAGATATTAGAGTGCTTGTTTATGCAAGTAACTGATTCATTTAAAATGTCAAATATTAGATGGATACAGGTAGGAAAAATTGAAAAAAATGAGAACTTATGATACTTGGTGCCTTTTTTTTTTTTTTTTCATTTTTCTATGCAAAAAAAGCTTCTGTAAGTTTCAGGTTTCTGGCACCCCCTCTGATGTCAGTCAGCAGGACCTGCACAAGACAGTTTTCTCAAAGAAGTCTGCTGCAAAAGGTAAAGGCAATCATGCACTAGGAAGAACTCAAGAGCCCAAAGAGGAGGTGGACCCGGTACTGAAATATTACTGAAAAATGAGCTATGGTTGTTTAACGTCACAGCATTTTGGAAATCAGACACTGTGAGAACATAAATGAGTAACAGACAGGAGGCCAACAAGCATCAGGGTTGTTGAGTGGGCACAGAAACAAAGTTATTTGTTTCAGCCATGTCTGAAGGAGAAGCATAACATTAATTATCAAACTTCTGATGAGTAATTTCATTCTGAAGACAGAATGAAGTTGCTTAGTTTACTTTCTCTTGAATACTTACAGAAATTCTGCACAGAAGGAGACTGGAAATAATTTCTACTAGTCACTGAAATCAAACGTGTGTGCTTTGAATGTTGCAGCTTCTGCAGAACACAGTGTATAATTACAATACTTCTGCTTTATCTTCCTGAACTTGATTAGATGCTACTAAGCAGTTAGCCAGCCAATTTTTGACTGGAAAACAAAATGTTACGTGAAGCAAAAAGGTAAAGTTGAAAGTTAGTCTGGGGTCACTCCCTTCTCCTCACGCTTTCTTGCAACACGGGCACAAAGGGACATTCCACAAACACCAGAACATATCTGCAACATGTGGAAATAAATACTTTATCTGAATACAGAGTAGCCAACAGTGCTGACTGAGACAGGAGGTCATTCAGAAATTAGGGGTTTATTTATTTAATGATGTACATATGGATAGAGGAGCAAATGTAGCAGAACAACGATCATGCTAAAAGGTCATTGTGAGGCAGTGCCAATAAAAACTTTAATTTTCCTTAATTTAAATATTAGCAGATGTGTTGAATAATAGAATGCAGGTTGCACCAGTTTATGCTGGGTGAATTCTGTCCTGGAACAATTAGGGATAACTTAGGAGAGAAATGAAAACATGTAACAGAGAAAAATAACTGAAATTATATATGCTTGCCAATACCTTATTTTCTAACACATTTTTCCTTCTTTCATTTGAGAGGGAATTTTCCCAACTCATTTAACCAAAGTTGGGAGGCTTTAAATGTGGTTATGTGGGTTGTGGTTTTTTTCTTTGAATCACTGGCGTAGTGGAAGAAAGAAATGTAGTAGCTGCCACATACTTAGATATCAGTAAAATACTTAATATTCATAGTTAATTTAAAAAAACTGAAAATGCCTTGGTTAGAAGCACTGTCATGAAAGTTAACAATTAGTTAAATGACTGCAGACAAAAGATAATGAAACATGGAAACAAACATATAAAAAGGTGGTGTTTAAGGAAGTACTAAACGAATGGGTTCTGATTTTTTTTATTCATAATTGCAGAGGGAGAATAAACAATTTGATAACATAAAAACACTGGAGAAAAAGATGATTTAAAAAATGAACAAAAAATAAAACACATTTGGAAAAAATTAATGGAGATATCACTTGCATAGAGCTAGTGACCAAGCAAAGTCTAGGCAGCAATCATCCTGGACACAGTTGGAGTATACAGCATGTCTCCCAGTGCCATAATTTCTAACTCTGTCTAGTTATCCATGTAAGCTTAACTAGTGACAGTTTTTTGTAATACAATGGCAAAACACTCTTGTATCAGCAGTTATCAAATTGTGGAAGGTAAAACTGATAGTAAACATCAGATTAGATATGTTCCAGATACACATGAAAGGCAGGGTCCTATCATTCTGTGTTCTAGAGAGCTCACACAATGGAATTATAGGTAATTTAAGAAGCCATGTAATTCTATTTTTTAATTGCGACAAAACATAGATATAGTCACAGTGTGCAAAAAGTGAAGGATATAAATACTGAGGACAGAGAGAAATCATCCGAGGGACATCAAAGCAGTACACAAAAGAACCAAAGAAAGAACTCTGAAAACAAAGTCTGTAAGGGAAATCAGAATAAATGTTAGTAGCATGTGATGTACTTGTCTGTGGAATGCCTCTCCAAAAGAAGCACCCACTCACAAGCCACTTGGCATGGATATTTAAAATGTGCAAAGACAAAACTTTAGAGAGCATACAATATGGACTCTTCAGAGGGGAGATGGAGAGAGTGAATGAGAAAAATGGAAATAAAGCTCTCTTTATTTAAAGACATCATTTTAGATCCAAAAGAAGGGACAGAACTAGTCCTACACGTGAAGACTGATGAGGAAGAAGCACGACAGGTTTTTATTTATACAGTATGATATACTGTTAGACTCCATTTTTATTATCTGTAAAGAGTTTGAAGGCTTTTCTACAGTCTTTCCTGAAATAGCAGGTATTGGTCAGAGCAAAAGACAGAAGACACAGTATGTGGAGTGTTTTGCCACAGGCACAGCAAATTCTACTGTCCATTACTGCAGTGAAATTAGTATAAGCAGACAGGTTTCACTTAAAACAAGAGTAAACACAACTTACTGGAACTCTATCATCTTGTTTTACCACTTAATCCGTGCTCTTGCTCTCTCACCATGCAGAGTATCTAACAAAATAAGAATATCTTACTCCCACTTCTCTTATGCAGCAGTGTAAATAGATGAGCACTGCTGTGGCAGTAAAAATGCCAAGATAAAGGACCCACTGAAGAAAGCAGCACAGTCATGACCAGTAATGCAGCACAGTTGGAAAACAAAACCAGTAACATTAAGAGATTTTCTTTCTATAGTATCAAAACTTCCATATATGTTTCTACTTATTTTCATCATGCTGAGAAAATTGATTTTGGGGACAGTCACAAGGGCATCTTTTCTAGCAAATTCTACTCACACAAAGCAAGCCATTCAAAACCGTTCATTTAAAATGAACACATCTAATACAAAGATAGCATTCATTATTACTTTAAGCACTTTCAAAGTAAGAGTTGCTTTTTCCTTCTGTATTCTTAAGCATATTAGAATATCAGTTTTCATTTGTACGTGTGGCAGCAGCATTATCAGAAAATGAAGATATGCATACATAGACTGAAGAGTTTTAGCGGGAAAGCTATACTTAAAAGGAAAAGTCATCAGAAATGTTAACTGGCGAAGACAGAAGAAACAAGCTAAGGCTTTGCTTTAGCTGGGGACAAGGAAGAATAAATAGTCAATCACAGTCAAGAATCTAGTTTTTTCTAGACATTTGATATTATTTTTTATGTACTACCACAGAGAATGAGCTTTGCCATTGTTCTACCACAGGGGAGTAGGCAGAAATAAAGTACCTCTCCATCTCCCTGCAGAAGTTACTTGCAACAGAACAGCTTCACAAGGGTTGGGTTGTTTTGCAGGTTGTTTACTTCCACATTAAAAAGCAGAAACTTCATACTAGTAGTATGAATTATTTTGTTAAATAAGAAGGGAAAATATACCTCCTGGTCTGCTTCGGGATATCACAATCATTTATTACTTTGTATTCAATACAGATTAACTCAATTCTTATCCAAAGACATTGTCCACTTAATGGATTCAAGTAAAGGTAATTCACCTACCATTTTATAATGATACTTGGATTAACAGTATGGATGCTCATGTACAATCAATGTCTCAGGGAATTCTTACAGTAGCAAAATATGTATTTCTACCATGGTTAGGGCTTGAAGCATTTCCACTATTTCCCCTGCCTCACTCCTTTATATAATTTCAGTGTGCAAAGTTGACAACGATCCACTAAAGTATCAATACTTATGACCTGACTAGTAGCATACATCAGTTTCTGAAGTCAAATACCAAGTAATTCTTCAGAAAGGTTAAAGGGGAGAAAAATACATTTTCTGCTGTTAAAATAGGAAAAGTCTGTCTCTTAGAATAAATTACCAATTACTTTTTGTACATGAGATCAGATGGAAGCAACACCCTCTATAGGGCAGATGTGTGTAAACACATCAGACAGAAAAAAACTGCCAAGATGGGAGTTTTGATGTGAACTTCTGTTTTAATCTTTCTGTACACTCTTTCCATACCACAGCAACAGCACAGGTAAATGCCCCAGTTGTGACAAGCTCAGATTGAAGGGTAGCTCTTCCTTAGTAACACATTTTGTAAAATGGGTACAGTAATCAAGTCTCCTACTCCATCAGTGTACTCAGACATATCTGCTTAATTGCCTACTCTTTTACTACATTTCATTCCTTTAGCTCTGCAGACCAAATGTGCCAAGAAATTCTAAGTGATGGCATAATTCAACAGTGCAAGAATTATTTCCTAACTGCTTCGTGATTCCTGGTTAACTAGTAAGATCTAAATGTCACAGATAGACCTAAGGAAAAATACACAATGAGCTCACAACCAGAGATCAACAAAGCTTCCATTACATGATAGCAGGAACAAAAGTGACAAATGTAGAAAGAGAAACTATATTAATAAATCTGTGGAAGAGACAGATACCAGAAAACTGCCTGAGAAATGATGGCAGAAAGAAAAAAGGCATTTGAAAAATGTTTCATGCTTCTAGAGAGGATACAGGCTTGAAGGGTATTGGCAGAAAGAAAGAAAAAAGAAAATAAGTCTGTACTGAGCTTTTAATCTTTCCTTAATTGTACTGAGAGTCTCCAACATTATCCCCAGAGAGAATTAAGCATAAAAGCCTAAGTTACTCAAACAAGTTCCTTTATAACTAACTCAGTCCTTTCAGAACAGCATGACTTCTTTGAAGGACTCCGTTTCTCAAAGACTAGGTCATACAAAAATCATATTGTAATGCATATTTTTATTACGCTAAAACAAAACTATTATATTGTATCCGATTCCACTAACCTCTACTCAGGAAAATGTGGATAGGGTTTTGTGGGAATTAACAGAATAGAGTCTGTTTGTATACTTTGGTTAATATTACAGGAAAATGGTTTGCATCGGTAGCCAGAAAAGATATTTTTCAAATGTCAAGATAGCTGTGGAATGCAAAATTAAATAGAAATTACTCAGAAAATGATCAGAGGTTAAAATGTAAGCAAGTTGAATTATATCAGTAAGTACTAAATGCAGGATGGCAAGGTTTAATTTTAAATGCTAATTATCACCCTCAAACAAATGTTATACAAGCCTGGCTTAGAGCTATGTACAGCATCAAGAAGGAAGAGTATTTTATCAGGGTAATTTAAAATGAACAGAAGTTCAGTCAGAAGATATCTAACGTGCAAACTTTTATTTTTGAGTTTCAGCTTTAACTTCTTCACTTAGGATTTAACTGAGAAAGTATTTTAAGCAGAGTTCAGAGGAAATACACACTAATGGTCTTATCAGCCATAGGATGAAGGGCAAAGAAATTGAGCCTTAAGAATCACATCAGACTGTTGGTATGAATTCACATATTCTGCTAAACCACTGCACTCAACAACAGCCTGTAACAGAAACACTAGATGAAAACACAAATTTTGTGAACATCCAATGCATTACATAATTTAAAAGTACATGGAATACATGCCTTAGAAGATGTGCTCTTCTCGAGTATTTGTGACATATACAACCATCCACCAAAATGAAAAAAATTATCCACGAACAGGTTGTTCCATAAATCTCCTTGAGACTTAAACATTTCTGAACGGCTGCAGGTCCTTTCACATTGCTGGTGAACAGATTTCTAGGAATTTTGTAGCTAACTGAACTAATGGAATTAGAGCAATACCCACCAACCATGAGAACTGTAACTGCTGGAGTTTTACTGCTCAGATTGAATGAAGAATCGATTCAAGAGCAAGTACATGGACAATTCGCGTTTTTTCAAATCTCTTTTTTTTCTTGACATCTGGGACTGGCCATAATCAGCACAGATGACAAGATGAGGGAATGAGTCCTGTAGTTCTTATTTTCTGCTACAGGCGAAATATTCCATATTCAGTTCTTAGTTTTCTGTATCTTCCTTTTTAAGTGTACCTCTGGGATGCTTACAGTTTTTAAGGCCTTGATACAATTTACCTCTACACAGATTGGGATGACCCTTTTGTTAAGCACCCCTGAACTACTAAGCCACCACAAAATCATTTGAGTGATTCCAGCCTCTTGCTCTCACGTCATACCAGCTACATCAGTGGATAGAAGCTATTACAGAATGGGAAAGATTAAAGAGAATTTAAACCTGCTGCCACCAGCCTGTGCTGCACATCATACAAGGAGAAGAAAGCAATTAGTAACTATCCGTGTTGAAATCTCACAATGCTCGCTGATTTGGTTATGGTAGTGTTTCACCATGGATGAAAAGAGAGGAGAAATCAGACTAAGGGAAAGGGCAAACACTGAACTTTACAGCTCTCCTTACAACCAAGAAAAGACATCTATCAGAACCATACTATCCAAGGCAAGCAAAGAGCACTCTCTTTTTGAACCCATTTATTAATCCATATACCTAATAAATTGATAATGTCTGAGGTTTGGCTTGTTTAGAGTTTTAAGTTGTTGAATGCTCACCTCATTCAAGGGAGTGCTTCCATAAGGAAGGAAGAATTTACAATCTACTAAACAGGACTTGTAGGTTTCATTTTTCTTGCTGCCTCAAAGTGAACACTTATACAATACTTTTACAAAATATTTTATAAACTACACAAAACTGTGAGAATGAAAAGTAATAATATATATTCTGATACAGTAGTCTTGCTTTCAGTTTGTGTCAATCTGCGTAAGATGTTCTACTGCCGCAGATCTCATTGTCAAAGATCTCTAATTTTTTTTAATGCTGGCAGTTTTAAGCTAATGGATTTTTAAAATGTCAATATTAAAGCATATCCATTGATCTAAGAAATGGTATTTGCCTCACCCATTATACAGCACACGCAGAAAGCACCCATTCAAATGCAGAATGCAAGCATGCACTCTAGAGCACACACAAGCACATCAACTGCTGAAAAGCAACAAAAACTCAGCGTTAAAAGGAAGCTTCTAAAGGCTTACTATTTTTCTCAGTAACCTGGAGGCAAAGAGTAATAACAGATTAACCTCTTGTACAAGGAAGAAAAGGCACAACTCATCTGAAAAGAAATGAAGGACTGAGATGATAACACTGGACAGAAGATCAGAAACGGTTAATCTCCGAAATAACCTCATTCATATATGGCCCCACAGTGAAGAACAATCTGTATCAAATCCAGAAGCTGAGAAGTGTAAGCCAAGCCCTGTGAAGTTGATCACTTTGGCATCCACTCTAAGGCGGGAAAGGACACTGCCAGCCACAAACTCAGCTAGAACCAAAGCTCCAGGCAACGTGACATATAAGTTTGACAAGGCAAATCTAAATTAATTCAGTAACATATATACATACATATCTGCAAATATATAATACTGTTATGCTGTTTTTCTCTCTGTGACAGATGAGAATCAGACAGGTATTTGATAGTTAAAATGTATGTTGGGGAAAAAAAACAGAATCTAGTTTATAAGCTTCAAATCTTATGATTCTTCTATGAAAGACATTTTTACCTAATAAAAATGAACTAATGAGAGACCAGAAATTTGTATCTTGAAATAATATTCATAGGCTCCCAGTTGTGTTTTGCAATATATGTTTTTGCCATTTAGCACACCATGCTTAGAGATACCACATTTAATAATACAATCTGCTGAGGATGAAAAGCACTTTCTTTGCTAATAAAAAAGATGGTTATAGAAAGTGCAAGTTTGGCAGTAAAGCTTTCAAGAAAAATTGCAGCCTGAAAAACATCTGCAGACTTTAAGTGTATTCATTTCAGTTTGTCAGATGTTCTTCTGTAATTTAAATATTTAAAAATTAATCAAAATAATTTACTTTCTTGAAAATCAGATGAATTCATATTTTTCAACTTTACCTCTAACCATGATAAAATATGAGAAAACCAATAAAGGCATTACTTAACAGGGAGACTGACGTGCTTTCTGGATGTTTCTATTGCTTTTTATCAAAGAAGAAACCTCAAATAAGTCAAGCTTTCTGCAATATAATTTAAGACCTTTTGAAGTGCTAATAAACATATAAACATTTACAAGGGCTGTAAATAGGAATGACAATATCTTTTTGCATAGTTTATCTGGTATAACAGGATTCAACAGGGGCTTCAATCTGATGGTCATTATTACAGTGATTCAGAATTGCACCTAAAAGCAATGACATGGTAGGATGGCTTAAGAGAAGTCACATCTACACAGCCTTATTCCACCTCACACGGTGATCACTGACAGTCACAAAATGTTGCTACTGAAATTCAGAATAATCTGGGAGACTGAGATGCAAATCGATTGTAGGGATGACACACAAGAACATACCCCAGGAAAGTTTGCTGACATGAGGAAGGATCAGGCCTTTCCACCTAGCTTGTTATTTTTCAGTATTTTCAGTTGCTTAAGGGGTGTCTTAAGTGCCACTGTCACCTTAAAACAAGGATAACAACAAAAAAAGGGACACTCACAGAGCTAAAACTAACTGGATTTTCTGCAAGAATTCTGCCTCATTGGCAATACTGAATATCATACAAAATGGCATAGCAAATTATCTGAAACAGAGTGGATAATTATTGATTATGAATGGCAGTCACAATGCCATTACCTAGCAAAGAACGTTTCATAGCAAGACTCTACTGAAACACTTGTACACTTCCATCAGTACCTATCACATCAAGAGAAAAGCTGCATTATTGAAGTGAAAAATCTAGTTCCTACATCACTTTCTCCACTGCCAGTGGACAGGAAGGTCACTTCAGGAGATAACACTATCATAAACAGTGTTCACAAAATCTGCATCCATTCTTAAAATATGAAGTGACTAATACACCTGTATGAAAGCAGCAGTCACTGTGTTGCTATGCTGACAAACGTGGCTCGTTCTGATGTTTGTTTGGCTACTGAGGAAAAAATGCTGTTTCACACTTGTTTAAAATCTCCTCTACTAGACAGAGCATCACTTGTTAAAATTAGAAATGTCTGACAAAGCAAAACGAGAAAAAGCTAAAACCATATTACAAAAATGGTCAAAACCAATCTAACAGCAGCACTAAAGGCCAGACTCTGCCCCCATTTAGCTCCATGTGGATCAAAGCAGTTGTGTTGTATTCACTTGAAACATGGTCAATTCACACCAGCAAAACTGGGAGTGTTATCTGACACTTCTTGGTATAACAACAGTTTCAGAATCTTTCCCTGCTACTCACTTGCATGCTTCACCAGTATTAACACAGAAGGTATGAAGGAGGGATGATAGCTATTTTCAAAGATTTGCTCACATCTTGCCAGTTCTGTGTTTACTGTCATATTCTAAAGTTGGGCAGGGGCATTTTTTATAATCTTCCTCCTTCCATGTGTTCCTATAGGAAAAGAAATCTCCTTCTTGCCTATCATCACTTCATTTTTCAGTGTCTCTCACACTAGCTCTGTTCCTTTGCATACAAATTTGAACTGGTTATCAGCTTTGCAGACAGCATAAAGCAACACATTCCACACACTTGAGTCCTTCCATGTCTTCCTTCTGTGTTGTATTCTGTGTCTCATAACACGGAATAATTCTTCCTTATTCTTCCAAGGAGGATATTTGGGAGGTTGGTGAACACAGTATTCCAGCTACACTGAAAATGCAGGCTACCACAATTTGATCATTTTTACAATAAAACATCATTAGAGAGACAAATCATCATGGAATCGTTTGAGCAGTCAATGGAGAGTGTGACATGAAGCGGGTAAAGAGAGCTGAGTGTTCCATGACCACCTTTTTATACTTTTGTGGGTCTCCAAGCAATTCACTATTTTAAATCACATGATCACCCATCCTGCAAAGCTAAATATTCTGTATTTTATTAACTGTAGTTTCATACCTTTATCTGTTTGCCTGTGGGAAATCAGTAAATCAGAGCAGAGACTTCTACAATTGATTACTGGGCAATAAACGAGCAGAGTGGTATATCATAAATCAAGCTGATGGTTAAGGGGTTGGACATGAATCTGATTTTTTTTTCTTTGATTCCCCCCTTTCAGTATTTCATTTCTAAGTTCAAATCTAATCTCTCACTCAAATGAACTGGAAAGACTTTCTAGTATGGAATACTCATTGGTGAAAAGGTGTATTAGAAAGTACTGACATTTACATGAGATTTCTAATACTCCTTACACATGTTGAAGTATTCAGGAGTCTCTTAGAGAAAGAGGCAAGAATATTCTCAAGTAACAATGCAACATATATTTTCCAACAGCCTAAGGCAAGGAAAAGGAAATGCTACTACTGCATTACACTGCAAAACACTACAAGATACAGTAACATCCTTTGATAAACAATGTACTTAAAATATGGTCAAATGGATAAACCAAATGAAAATCCCTACATGCTTAAATTAATTAACGTATTTTTACAATGCCTTCGTAATTCCTACTGCCATAATCCCAGCATATAAAATGAGGCACAGGATTATATTATACCTTGATATGAAAGGTGTGATTAGATACACCTTAAAGCAACAAACTTCCACGCAAATGCATTGAGAGCTGTGGTCTCAATTCTGATGAACTTAAGCCTTATTCAGAAACCTCAGTGAACAGTGCTGCAGCATGCCATTTCATACATTTATTTCCTATGCAGCATTCCACTGGAATGGCACGTAAAATTTCCTCTGTTCTGACAGATCTGTTTTTGAACTAGCTCATTAAAAACTAACATTCACAATGCTCAAAAAACAAAGTTGGTAGGAAAGCTGCTTCTCCCAAAGCTATCATTACAGAGCAGTGAAGTCTGCTGAGGGCTACTGAATGAACATTAGAAGGGCAAAAGCAAGAAGCAAGTTACACAACAGTTATCAGACTACAAGATGTGTAAGTGCTGCTGAATATGAATTTAAAAAAAAATTTAAATATTCATTCTGACCTTACAGGGGCCAAGTCTCCCTCTCTCCAAAGTTACTGCATACCGAAGTAAGAGCTGTTCTTCATTTACTTAAGTTGAAATGTTTCTCAAGGCATGTTCAGTAACTTCTAACATAATCTTATTCCACACAAAAGGAAATCGGTTATTTGTGTGTTATCCAAGGAAGGCTGAGTAATACACTGTGGTAGGAAAGACCTCTAAAAATAAGTCACCTCTCAGCAGATTCACTCCCTTCCTGTCTGGGTTTGAATCAGTTTGCAACTGCATGAACAGACAAAGCTTGAGGATGAACTATGGAGAAATTTGTAATGATCACACTGCTCAAATGAATCCACTTCACTCCTAGTCTGTTTAAAAGAAGCCAGCTATTAGGGGTGGAGCAAGCCAGTGGCTCAACAGGATGTGCATGACCAGAACTCCTCACGTGTAGCCTTCTGCTTTCATGTTTATTTTTGGATGTATTCTCCTTTGTGCTTTGGAACAGATTTTTGGGCAAGGTAGCTAGCACCACAATCACACTTATCCATGCTAAAGAAGGAAAGCAAGTATTTATCAATGCAAATAGTGCCTTTTCCTACAAATTCACAGAGTACCTTGGAAGTCTACAGTAACCAGTAACTTTTTTTTGTGTTTGTCAGTGCTCCTCAGAAACCAAAGCCGGGGACAATTGGTGCACAAAGGCACGTCCCAGTGACTCCCACAACCTCCTGGAGCTTCTCCATCAGGGAACAGTGTTAAGCTGTGTTGAGAATCTAACCAGAGATTTCGTCACCTCTAATCTGCTGCAACAGCTGTTGACAGACAAGCCTCCGAGGATGAGTAAGCGCAGAGGTTCAACACTGTGCCCAAACAGGATGCTACTGCCACAGATACGGCCACCAGAGACAACACTGTGCCCTTCTAACTGGTAACTGCTGTTCTTAGGACAACACCATTTCTTTTGACCAGCATTCCCTGACTGTTAGAACTGAAGGTCATAGGAAATCTTTCTGTACCTAAAGGGCTGATTGAATACGGGGCTCTGTGTATTACAGAAGACATCTTACTATATTTTTTTATAAAGAATACCCTACCTTTTCCTCAAAGAGCATTTAAATTTACAAAACTGACAGAAGAATACTGATTAAAAAGAAAAGAAAAAAGTCTGTTTAGTAGTAGTTCTCTTTTCCAGGTATAGATTCAATTGCAAAAGTGCTTAAAGAAAGTAACTTTGCTGTATATTGCGTATTAAATATGTTAATAAATCACATCTGATCTGTGATTTATTCTGCCAATACAATAATTTCTTAGAGCAATACAGCTAATACAGGATAAGTTACTTTTCAATTTAAACAAAACTCAAAAAGTCTGCAAATTCACATTATGAAGTTCCAGAGATTCTGAAGATTCTTTCTAAACTTAGAAATAATTAAAATAGATATGTATTATATCTTTCTCTCTCTTAAAATCTAGTTTCAGAATATACTAAAAGTTTCATAAGCAATATAAATTAATATTTATTTGTCTTTCAAAGAACTGCATAGATTTGAGGCAGAACAGTATGTGTTGCAAATGTGAACTTCATCAGTAGGTTTCAGTACTAAAAACTTTTTACTATAAAGGTAATTCATAGCTCTTAGCCCTAGCATTTCAGATTAGTTGCCCAATACATTAATGTCAATACTGACTCAATGAATGCTGGTTCATGTTCCAAAATTACATTCACAATTTAAAAATAAGAAAGAATATTAAAAATTGCAGTATTGGGTTTTCCATGCTCTCTAAATCGAAAATCTTTAACTGGCTTACAGAATTTTGATTAGTTCTTTCCCTCAAAAGAGTAAAAAAAGTAAATTTCCACAAAAGTAAATTTCCTGGGGAAAAACAGATAAACAAATGAAAAAAAATCATGTATAAAATGTATTTTTCCCTTTTATTAGTAATCATAAAAATCCTACATATATAAAATCTGTAACCATTTTAAGAATTCCAACCTCCCAATTTATTTAGCTTGTTCTTATAATACAGCATTACATTGTTTTGGAATTATTCAACAATATTTTTTCTGGATAAACTACTTCTCTCATGAATTGAATTTTCATTATCTGGAGAGCTGAAATTTGCATGCAGTAGAATTCAGTTTTTACCACATCTGGATTGTAATGACACTGACACTGTTGCCTTTTCCCATTTTTCTGTGGTACCACTGATATAAAATATCTATCACCTATTCTTGACTTTGTGTGTGTTTTCATTAAAACCAAATTAAAACAAATCTGAATGGCATGTCATAGTACTAGTAACAATTTCCCCATATGGACCATCTCAGCAAAGATGAATCTTAGGATAAGGCAGAGAGAACAAAGCAGCATCCATAACATTAAAAAAGTCTCTCTTTAGAAAAGTATTTACTTTTCTTCAGGTAACAATAATAATAATATACTACTTCTGCTATTGCTAGCATATTTGGGGGGAATTTTCTTAAATAACTTTGTGTCTATTTTAAACATTTTCAGTTTATCATACCTTAGCTGCAGCTTATGCAGGCTCTGGGATTAGCAGATTTTAAGGAAATAAATACTGCCTTGAAAAAATGAACAACTTAATTCTACCTCAGACTAACCATCAAAGCTGTATTTCATGACATAATTTTCTACTGAGAGCACAGGGATAGCGTCCTTGAAAGAAAGCATGCCAAAATATATCAAAAGTTCACTGCAAAACTGCACAAAAGGCAAAGAAGCACCACAAACCCAAACTGTGGTCTGTGACTGACACCTGCAGCATTTGTGACATTTCTACTGCACAATTTCATAAAAGCTGCAACATACAAGATGTGTGCTAAAGCTTCCTATGACCACTCTCAATACTTCCAACACACATGACCTTTCCCAAAAGCATCTATCATAAAAAACCTCACCAAAATAGCTAGAAACAACACTCTATTGATGATTAAACAGCAAATGATGGTGGCATTTTTGTTTTAAAACAACTTCAAAAATGTTAAGAAGGGAACCTATCCTCCACTCCCCCAATAATCCTGATAGGAAAACAACAGTCTCTGAATGCTTAGCAAGAAATTCATATACATATGAGAAATTACCATGCTTATACCGATTAAAAATTATTTCTTTTTAAAAACGCTGCTGAGGAAACCTACAATTAGATTTAGTCTCCTCCACTGTTATCTTGTAATGCCCTATCTTGATCATCAAATTTCTGACCACTGGCAAGTGCTGCATCTGTTAAAACTGATGAGACCAACTGGAATATTTAATCTTTTAATGCCAAGGCCTAAAACTATAATACAGCTGCTGTAGAGAAAAAAGATTATAAACTGCGGAAAAATATTGCCTTGTCAAATACTTCAAATTTGCTACAAGACCTTACTAGTATTTTATTTTAGCTGTAGAACTTGCCAAAAAACCCAGTACAAATCATGACCAAAGAATCAAAGAATGATTTCTAATACTGTCAGAGCATTAATGGCAAGTGTGTTTCATTCACACAGAGGTCCTTCACACCTCAGTCATGCTGCACCATTAATTATGCTCACGGTAACATATCTGCAGACAGGTGATGGGAGTGCTGTTTCCTCTATCAGTGTGGCTAGTTGTGAATTTGGTTTTTTTCTGACTTGAGTACTGCTTTAGGACAATTATTTGGAGTATAATACTGCTCTTTCTCAAGAAAAGAAAGCAAAAAAAAATAAATCCATCTGTCTGCACTCGGGAGAGAAGCTGAACTAAAATGTTACAACAGCATCTATTTCTTCAATATAGTTAGTGTCCCTAGACCTGCAACTTTAGGACACTGTCACACCGTCTGACAGCTCTACACAACACCCACACTTGTCCAGTCACCATTTAAAACAAGCTGGCAGTACAAACTGGCAATAGTGTAGGCCAGGCCAAAAGGAACCAGAACACTTCTCAAACCAAATGTAATGCTTACAAAATGCAGACAGACTGAAGTTCAGTAACTTTCCACAGTAACATGTTAATGAAGTCTCCTCTGAGTGGATACCAAAGTACACGCAGATTACAGAATGATGAACCTCAGCACTACGTTCTCCACAAAGGAAAGTTTTAAGGGAATTCACATGTAATCAGTAAGTTAATTTTTAAGTGATCTTGATCCATCTGCAAATTCTAAACCCCTTACAGCTGGTGATGAGACAAGAGCAATGGAGAATAATTTAAAATTTCAGAGTATATTAAGGACAGAATCTCCTCATAAATGCTGGCAATAAAAGCAAGTTTAAGGCTAAGAAAGCAACACCTGCTGTATACAAATAAATTCTACCAGAAATTTCACGTAAGTTATTTCATCGGAAGAGGCCTACAAGAAAGAAATACAGGAATATGCAATCATGCAGAATATTAAGCACTAAAGAGAAGTAAAAACTTTTCTTTTTTTCCAAACTGATTTAAAAGAATTATACTTGGCTCATGGTACAAATGTGCTTTTATTTCATTACAAATACTTAACTTTTTAAGTAATTTTTTTCTGCATTAACTGCAAATAAATCTGAACTTACCTCCCAAAGTGCTTTAAAGTCCTTCTGCTCAATTCGAAGGAGCTCACTATATTCTCTGGTAACGATGGTAGCATGGCGAGGAGTGTTATCCAGAATGGACTCTCCAAAAGCAGTTCCTATTCCCAGAGTGCATATTGTCACAGCATCCTTTAAATCAAAAAAAAAAAAAAAAGGGCAGATATCAAATAATCCGGGATGTTTCAAGAGTCTTTGTGTCACATTTTCTCATAGTACTACCTTAAGATTCTTCATCAATCTGCTTTAAAAGAAAATTAATTAAAGTGCCAAAAAAAAAAACCAAACATATGCTGATTAACAACAGAGGAAGCATTAATGTGGAAACAAGCAAGATTTCTGCTCTCTATAACCATCAGTTGAATCAGACATTTCCCTCTGCAAAGCTGCGAACACAAGAGTCACCTTCACATTGGAAGAAAGTATGTTCTCCGTTCATCTACATCTCAACACTGCTGTGATGATGAGATCTTTAGAAACCTCAGGGGTGATGAGAAGGCAACCAGAGTCAGAAACACAGTCCTGGAATATAAATTTCTGTCCTATATAGGCTACCCTCATCAGAAAGAAAATTTGCCTGTTATGTTTTCTCAGTAAACATAACTTTCAGTTATAATATCCTCTTGTACTTATAATTCATTTCTTTGTTGTACACGGTCTGAGAGCCATGCAGTTGTACAGTTTAACCAACTCTCTCGGCCTCTCTGTTGAAAATGCCAGTAAATCTCTTAGTTGCTAATGCATATTTGCCAATTAAGTACCAGACCAAAAAAATTATTATTTTCACGTAAGTCAGGAATTTTAAGGAAACTATTAAAGTCCAAATGATCTGAAATAGTCATATCCATGTATAGAGTATTCAGAAGGGTCCCAAACAAGCAGTAAAGTCCATTTCAAAAGAGTCTATATGAGCACATGTCATTCACGTAATTGAAAGATGTCTAATGGAATCTCCCCTTGGCCAGGAACTCTTCTGTAATAGTTCCAATAAAAATTATGAGCTACTGTAGACAAAAAAAATTAAGACTACTAGCAAGTAAAGAACTTGCTGAATCAAGATCTTTAGATCCACGTTCTATTCTAGGCTTACACGTTGCTATGCTCCTGAGCACAGGCTTGAAGCTGAACACTTACATATGTCTTTTTCTAAGATGGCCCTTAATTGACTGTCTGTTAAGTAATTTTAAAAAATAGCAACAGTATTGAAAATTTAAAATCATAAAAACTGTACTTGACAAAGGAAATAATATGTGCACACAAATACACATAAATATATAAAAGCACATGCTAACTTTACTTGATACAATCTGAGAAATTCAGTTTAATTCTAAAATGTAGAATTCATGCAGTGCCTACAAAAAAATCAAAGCAGAAACTTTTGCTATCCTTTTGGTTGATAATACAAGAGAGACACATGAGCATATTTCAGCATCATTTACTGTGTTTAAAATTGCACTGTTTTCCTTTCATGCATCTAATAAGTTGTAATAGGTAAATGTTATTAGGATCAAGTTAGTAGCTTTATAATTGCAATACAAAGACAAAAGCCCATAATAGTTCAGTTCCCTGAACCATAGCAAATTGCTCTTACACAGATGTTACCATATAAAATTATATGTTGAGGAAAACAAAATCGATTATGTCTTAGAAAAGATCTATGAAGAACTTAACAACTGTCAGAAATGAATTTTCAAGGAAGGCAAATAAGAACAGGTTTTGTTAACAGAAAGAATATTTGGGAATGTACACCTAGGCAGCTAAATAGAGGTCTCTGAAAACAGACTATAATATAGGCTAAACACTAAAGTTCTGCCTTAACAAGCTCACCTTTCAGAGCTGAAACACTATATGCATGCTACCACATTCACAACTGCACTCAAAGGAGCTACAAAGAAAATGTGCCTACTGGCCACAGAAAATTTGATCTCCAAATGTCCAATACACTTTTCTCAACTCTTATTTAGAAAAGTTCACATAAAAGAACTCTCTTACGGGCAGGACAACCAAACAGCCTGGCATAAAAGAAACTTTTCCATTAGGTGGATCATAAACAGTGTTTACATTTCCCATCTTTTTTCTCCCTCCCTCCCCGTTCCTTCCAAAAAGGTAGAACTCATTTGAAACACTTCACCTTCTTTTGACTGTTTACAATTCTGATGAGGCAGCTCTTCAGCTGGAGAAATAAATTAACACTGTGGGGTGTTAGGTCAAGAGGCTGGAATGGTCTATCTACATTCATTAAATGAAACTCCAAGCTTCTGTGAAGTTCTTTCAGGCTTTTTCCCCAGCCATCACTGTTCTCCACAGAGATGCAGTTTCACATGTAGCTAGGGAAAGGACCTTATGTCTTCTTCAAGACTTCAGAGCCCCATTTTCTTGCTGCCCCTTGTTTATACACCTCCAGCCTCCTGTGGAATCAGGTGTGCTTTCTATCACACCTGTTAACCTTACACTCAAGAATCTCCCGCTGTTCAGTGCAGATTTCAGGAGGATTGCTGGCAGCTCAAAACCCAGTTTGCTGTTCCCCTCTGCAATCCCAGAAGCAGCAGGGGGTTCTAGCTGCTAGTAACCAGCTAACATTCAAACAGCTGTTTAAAAGGCAGCATTAGACTTAAAAAAGGTGAGATTGTTTCCACTGGTGTCCTCTGAACACACTATAAAATGGTAGCGTTCAGAGGCTGCTTGTGTATTTGGTTTCACTGACTGTTACTACCAAGTGAGACACATGCAGTTACAGATTTGTTAAACCTTCCCATCCCCCCCCAATCACTCTAAAACATTACTGAGTTCATGAGACGATTCTATGGAATGGATGAAAACCATAAACAAGGCTCTACCTTATTCCCTCCCCCACCATCACAAGGCTCATCCCTGCATGCTCCTTCCTGACCTGGGACACCTTCTGTTTTTCAACCTGGCAACCAGAATTTTTGTACTGTGTGCAAATAAAATCATGGCATTTGAAAGAGAAGCGAAGACAATAAGGGGAAAAATTACAAGATTCCAGGCTCAAAGGGATTAAGGACATTTCTTTGAAATTTTAGTTTATTCAACACTTTGAGTTTATAAGGAGTTGATGTAGCTAGTTTATTTTTAATTTCATCATTTTCCCATACCTTGCACCTTTATCTCACCTCTGCACCTGTGTCCCTCTAGGACACCATACCATCTCCATGTTTAACTGGAGATTTGCAAAAGCTGGCATTTTGAGAAGTTTGTTTATTATTATTTGGACACAGTTCAGTTTGTCCTCAGCAAAAATTTCCTTTGATAATGAGAAACCAAGGATATACATGAAAGTAAACTATCTATGAAGTGCTTTTCCTGTTCCCTTTCTGTTCATTACCTTTACTGGAGTGATTCAGCCATTCATATAGGATCCCTTATCAAACTACTTCTAACAATAACAGAAATACCTTCCCACACTAAAACTGTATTGTGTAAACATATTTTAGGCCATCCGCTTTACATAGGACAGTGATTTGCTCAAAGGAGGCATTATGCTTCTAGAAAGACTGTGATCAGCTTTTCTTCTAGTACCTAATAAAAATATTTATGGTTCAGATTAACTGTACTGCAGTAACACATTCATAATTCCCATTTCTTTCTATCTAATCTTCCAAAAACTATCTGCAATGACTTGGACTTTTTCCTAGGTCACCTGGCAGAGAGAAGTGACTTGATTTTTCTGTATTAACTTTCAATAAGCTAAGTTAAAAACCAAAATTAGCAGAACTACAACACTGTGGACCTGAGCATGAGCCAATACACCCTGCTTCGCAGGTGAGTATTAGTCCAGCTAATCTCTGTGTTACAATGGGTAGAGCAGTTCTCATGGTGAAACTAAACACTTTAAATCAAGCTTGGCCATATTTACACTCACTACAAATTACTGTACAAACCTATGTGGCAGTTTCACATAGTTACCCCCAAAATACATAACGGCTATTTACACACATGTAGAATGGCATTTACATGCAGAAAGCAGTATTGCAAGAACTGTCCTGTTTAAATCCCTTTCCCTGTTGCCACTTCATCTTATCACATACTCCTTTGCCCTCAGTTTCAAACAGCCTTGAAATTCTTCTAGCTCTTATATGGACATACAAACCTCCTTCTTCACAATCATTTTTCTCAGCAACCCCACTAACTATTCATCCCCAGCCCTCTGCCTCTTCTTACAGCTGACACTGCTGTACCATCCAAGCACTCACAGCTCCTCCTGTAAAGCTTTTCTAAGAGGCTAATTGTTTAAGTCGATGCCCTGTGTTCAGTTTGGTCTGCTTTTAAAAATCGATCAGCTTAAAAAAACTCCACCAAAATACAGGCGAGATAAGCTGGCAATAGGCCCCAGCACACACTATGATTCAGCTGGCAAACTACAGCAAAACTGCAGATCTAACTGCTGTTTGGTCTTTGCCTTTCTTCTCTTCATTCCTTCACATTTCATCAGACAGGAATATAAATCTGAGTCATTTGGGGTAAAAGGCACTGAATCTAATTCAGTAAATCACAATGTTGCAGAATCTGACAATGATGTAACACTGATGATTTTGTCATAAAGCATTTATTCCCAGCCTTATTCTGAAACATTGCCAACAGTCATCCTTTGACTCTGCTCATTTTCAAAACAGAGTTCAAAAATCAAACAAACACAAGGCAGCCAGAAGTATTTTTAAGACAACACCTAACCAGGAATATCTCTAAGAGAAACTTTTACTACTATGTATCTCTGTCATAACATTGGGTAACAAATAAAAATTAAAGTCAGAACCTGTTCATAAATGAGGGTAAAGACATTTTTCTGAGAGATTCTACAGATGCTGCATTTTCTGTTTATTTTGAAGGTGACTTAATTATGTCTTTCTGTGACTTTTAAATACAATATTTATCAGGGTGTTTATTACAAACAAGCCAAGACCAAAACAGTTCATTACAGTTACCTCTGCAATTCACAGTGGGACATTTTTACCTTAAAAAAGTCCTTTTCAGTCTCTTCTTGGTTGCTGAATACCGAGAAAATTCCTAAATAGTTTGCACAAAAAGCAGACCAGCCACCATTCAGGATGTATTGGATGGGTAATCCTATCAAATCTCTGTATCCATTCCAAGAGCATTCCAATGAAATTACCAGTAGCACTAGCATATTTTAGCACTTTGGTGGAACAGAACTAACAATAACAGAGACATTTTGTCTGGCCAAACTCTTCAAAACAGGTATATGTCAAATAGTCGAATACAAATTTCAGAATAGCCATTTCAGTATCAAACACTGTCGGCACTCGGTTTGTTATGTGTTATCACACTGCCCTCTTGTGACCAAACACAGTTTTGCAAGCAGGCAGAAAGGATTTTTCCAAACCAGCATGAAAGCAAGGTTCTAAATACGTGTGTTTGTCTTTACCAAAGCACTAAATCAGTAGATGCAATGGTTCCTGTTATCATAACATCAAATAATAGCTAAAGGCTACTGATCCAGTAGTGCATTAGGATATAATTTCTAGTGCAAGACACGTAACTACATGATTCTGGAGGAACAAAGGCCATTAAGGCATTCTTAGTTGGCACCAAATGTACTGCACTTCTTATGGGAGAAAGCTACCAAACACCAAATGTGACTGCATAATGAGTTAGGATATGGTAGCTGTTACACAACGTATTAATTCCCAGACTTGATGAAATTTAAGTTCCCCAGGTAGACAGATAAAAACCTAGTAAAAGTGGGACTTAAATTTTTAAGCAAGAGACTTAATTTTCCCTATTTACATTAACACTGTGGGTATCATTATATAATCATAGAATAATTCAAGCTGTAAGAAAATTCAGGAGTTCACCTAATATGACCTCCTGTTCATCTTAAGTATTAGAAGATGTCATCATGTCTAAAGACATTTCAACCATATTGTACTTTGTATTTGAAAGTTAGGCTCTCTCCTGAAAAGATGGTGTAATCCTGTACTTTCACATGAGGCTACAAACTTGTAAGCTCAGGTAAACTTCTGTGTCTCTTCTGCTCTGCTGGAAATTTCTCATTAGCATGAGTGTCGTTTATGGTATAATAGTAACAGCAGTCGTAGCAGTAATAGTCAGTCGTTGCTATGACTTTACAAAGGAAGCTTTGTCTCCTGGGCGATGTTATCGGAAAATGTGCTCCAGGGAAGGTTACAAGGACCCCTATAACTTAAGCACTGGTCATCCATTCCCAGCTGGGAGCACACTGCTGGCAGCCAAGTCTGTCAGGGCTGCCCTGACAGCAATACAACACTGTATTTCCTTCACCATCTGGGTTTGTAATGAGCACGGCAGGCAGGCAGTGCTAGCAAGAAGAATGGCCAGCACCATGCCAACAATGAAGTACAAAGACTCAAATGGGCATCCAGGAGCTACAGGCAACAGAAGGAACAGGAGACCAAGAATGCAGGGACATGGTATAATAACCAAGCTGGAGCAAAATCAAAGAAAATATTGGACATAAATAGTATTTAGGACACCTAACTTATCCAGACAGGAATGGCGAATGCATGTGCTGGTGTCCTTTTGGCAGTGAGGCTGCGTCCTATGGCAACTAGGCAATGGTAAGAATTTAGTTCATTGCTTCTGTGACAAGGAAACACGAGGTTAAGAAATTATTGCAGAATGTAATTTCTAGAACTAGAACTACATGAACTGTAGTTCTGTAGTTTCATATTGGAGGGAAAAAGATGTGAACCTGAACAAGCAGAAAAAAATATTTACATTTTATTCATTAAAAAACGGAAGTGTTCCATACTCCACCTAATAGAACAAATCAACACTCCAAACACATTCTTAATTTAACTCTCAGAGTGTGCAGATGTATTCCTCTATGATTCAGTAAAGAGCATTGATCCTTAACAATAGTGCAGTGCCATCTTTTGGCAAACACCGGAAAATAT
The DNA here is from genome assembly GCA_036023395.1 of Myiotriccus ornatus. NCBI lineage: Eukaryota > Metazoa > Chordata > Aves > Passeriformes > Tyrannidae > Myiotriccus > Myiotriccus ornatus. Next base: position 21,062,003 of record JAYRBT010000181.1, on the reverse strand, counting down.
TCCTGATTGCTTTAGCCCTGCACAGAAAAGGGTCTCAAAAGAGCCCAGTACTGTTCCAAATTGTGACTATACAATGACAGCCAGGCCAAGCCATGAATTGCTCAAATTAGGCTAATTATACTCGCAATCAATTTCTACTTAGAACAGTGAAGAGATTGCTAAAAATAATTATATGAAAGAAGTTCCTCCTCTATCATCGTACTGCAAGAAGTAGAAAGACCCAGCACTCACACTGCCTTGACTTGCATTCTGACCCAATTTCCCTGGTGATGCAATGCTCAACAAAGAGAAAAAATCCAATTTCTGCTATGAGCAAGAAACCTTCCTCAGTCAGCCAAACTTTGCACAAAGAATACACCTGCTACACATGCTATATTCAGTCAAGGTGGGAAAAACAGATAGTGTTATACATCAGATCCCGGGTACCTATACCACTCCTGTGAAGGCACAGAAAATCCCACGCCAGGTATAACTTCATGCTGAGCCACATCATGGGACAATCACAGATCTCAAACACAGGAGCAGGGAATGGGACATGATGCCTTCCCAGAAGACAGCTCACAGCAAGAAGTGTTTGACTTGTCAGCATGACATTTGACAACATGGGTGACAGACTCTCTCTCAGAGAAGTAGCTCATCCTTGTGGATTTGTATTTGCTATAAATATAGTAAATCCAGGAGCACTAAGGTACTGAGAAACCGGTTGGAATTTGGGGAGAATTCTACTTGTTCTTCAGTTTCTTAACACTGAATAGGTATTATCTCCAGGCTTCTGGTCTAACATGGCAGCAGTTCCAATACTCTGCTATAAGACACCTCCCCATTCTTGCAGTGGAGCCTGCATTATGCTGCTATCAGACTGCAATGTGAGTGGGTTCGGTTTGAACTTTCTGAACAAGAACTGAATTCAAATATTTCTAGGGAATGAATTAACAACTCTTAGATCTTTAGCTTAATTTTAAATGACCACTTTCCAGAGCATTAGATTTCAGTTTTCTTGAAATCAATGGCATGATTTGCCTCCATAGCCAAAAGACAACTGACACTAAAAGCGACTCGGAGAAACATGCTTTTGATATGACAAAAGATCTGTACAATATATGTTGTTATCTACCTCACTGTAAGTCATATTCTTTCTTTGTACTACTGACTGGATGGTTTCAATGAAAAATCTATTTTACCTGGTGGTTGCTTGTATCAGAAACCTTCACATCCAGTGATCCTGTCAGAACAGCATACCAATTCGTCCCAATATCACCCTGACGGAATACTGGAAAGATGAAATCTTGTAAATAAGAACTATCTCTTTTAGTTTAGCAACATTAACAAACATTTTTCCCACATATTACTGCAATTCTGCAGTCACTGCTGGTACTATACAGTTTGCCATATCAGACTACTTATTTATTATTAGAATAATATTTCCAATGACACTGGAAAGCACATATTTAGTAAACTGGCCAATTTTCCACTGTGGAAAAAATGAAAGCCCGTAGAACTGCTTCATTCTTCTCCCCAATTTGCCTCTTTTTTAATGTTCTCTTAGTTAATAAACCAACAGAACAAACAAAACAAAAAGGTTTTCTGAACAATGTCTCTTTGAAATTCATAATCTTCCAATGCAGACACAGCTACCACTGACTTCAGTAAGAGTTCTGGCAAAACAGTAACTGCAGGACTTTGATGTCCAGGCATTCCAACTGTGTGATTACAGAGCACTGAAATTCCTGTTACCGTAAGCAAACCCCAGTGCTGTATGCCAGATTTACCTGAGGTATATCTGGGATTCTACTAATACCACAGATTTTCATCAGCGATTTCTCTGGTACAGATTCCCACCACAGGACCACCACTTATTTCCATCTCAGCTTCACAGACCCAAGCACAGCTGTCCACATGCACCCAGCACATGGGCTGCCAGGGCAGGCACAGAGCACCCTGCAGCAATATGTAGCTCTGCAAGACTGGCTTGTGCTATCCAGAGTGACTGGAAAGCACACACTGTTAGTGATATGCCTTGGTGATACACCTTTGCCCCTGACAGCACAAAGCACCTACAAACGAGATCAATAATACATTTACATGGAAAGAATGAGGCGTAAGTCCAATGAGCTGCTTGTAATCTTTCAACAAAACAGTGGTAGAGTCCTACATCCAATGTGTGCCTTGTTACTATAGCTTCAGTACACACTGCATTTGTAGAGCAAGCAGCACTTTAGTCTTGCCTTGCCCCATGATTATGACTGTAAACATTTCATGGCTGTTTCTCATCAATCTTATAAAGACAATTACAGCCTAACCCCAATTTTATCTACATAAAATAGATAAACATATGAAGCTCTCTTACATGTGATTCCTTTTTCCAGGTTTTCATAATATCCACAGAGACATATCTGCTGGAGAAGGTTTGGATGAAATTTCTCAAAAGCTTTCACTTCTTTCAGTCGCGTGAATATTATATCTACATCTTCACTAGAACGTTCCAAAGGTCTGCAAGAAAACAAAAGACAAAATTCTCAAGCACTTTATCAGACAAACATCCCCACCTGCATGCACTGAACTTACAAATGTTTGCATTAAGGGTCACTCTACAACATAAACCAAAATGCATTTCACAGCTAAATAATGAAACCCTTTTGACATCTTAACAACAATCCTAATAAGTGCCCTTTATCCACTCGAGCATGATTCTTATAATTTCAACACAGTCAATGTCCAGAAGCCCATTTAGCACCAAAGTTCTGCTGTAACAGTCACTGTAAAAGTATATACGATGATACAGTCCTTATCCAAAAAATCTTACAATGATATATAGTTTTAGGTTTGTAAAGGAACATAAACAAACAGATGTTCAAACATACAAAAGGTCTGTGGAATCAGTGCTCAAAACAGAAAGGCTAAATGAAAAGCTTTAGATAAAACAGTAACTCCTATATTCAAGCTTCTCTTCTGCATTTTACTGAGTATAAACTGACTTGACTGTTCTGTTTTCTCCTCTCATTTGAAAGCAAGAAAGACAACTTCCATAAGTATATTCTCTTTCACAAAGTTCCTGTCTCTTAGTGTTGGACAAGTTCAATATGCAAGCAAGAATCTTAACTCTTCCTTGGTAACAGTAAAAGATCTTAATTCAAATGTTTAAAATATTTAAAATCTATGACAGCAGTACCTGTAAAAAAAACCAAGATTTCAAGAAAAATTGTAGAACTCCCTCCAACATTGAAGCATGTGGACAAGCAGTTCAGCAGGTTCAGAAAATTACTATATATTTATGAAAGTAAAGTAAATTAGCTCTATAACATACATTTTAAGTGTGATTATCAAATGTTATGAATCAGCAGGTAAGCCAACCACTGGTGGACAGTATTAGAAAGAATTGTTCATAACAAACTAAATGCCTACTACCACACACAGAGAGAAACATAGCACTTTCCTAGGAAATCATGCTGGATCAGACGCAGAAATCATTTATGTATAAAGCTGTACCACAAAGACAACTGTCAGTGATCATTAGACCTATCACTCACTCAAAAGCTGCTAGTTTATTTTACTGACAAAAATGTCCTTTTAGCCAGTGGATGAGCCTATAATGAACAGAAGTCAGGTAGCTACAATGAACAAAGTTCACAAATATCACCTTATTGCTACACCCACAGTGTAAGCACTCCTTCCAGTAAGATTTTTTTTTTAAGATTCCTCTTTGAAATCAAAGACTTAAGTAATCCAAAGCTTTGTCTCAGGGAAGAAATTCAGATCCTACTCACACTGAATCTCTGTCTCTCATCTTTCTTATTAAATTACATCTAGGAGGGATTAAATCTCTATCCTCATTTATACTCCATTTTACCCTTATTAACTACAGATGAGAATAACAATTCTCTGGTGTGTGCAGTTGCTTGTACATCACAGTGACATCCTCTTACCACTTCAAACCACAATCAACCACAACAGCTCTCTTTCGAAATATTTCAAGTAAGATTTTCACCCATTCCTTCTTTTTGACTGTGCACTAGCTGACAAGTACTAATAAGCATTAACTCTCTTGTCAAAATCCTTTTAAGAAGATTAGGAGGTGCAGCTTGCTAACAGATTTAAAATCCACTTATACAAGATCCCTACCCAAACTACATTAGTGCTTGAATCACTAACTCCCTTAATTTATGAAATCTCAAAAATAACAGTAAAACTCAACAAGGAAAAAAAAAGATCTTTCTCAGAATATCCCCCTTTCCTACAAAACCTGAGACTGTTTCATTCCTACAACTCCTCTCAGCTGACTCCATTCAAGTCAGTCAGTTCATCTGCATAGAATTGACTGCAGAATCCCAGTGTTTAATGGTTTTAATAGTTTGATGCAGTCAGACGGGAGAAAAGGAAACAGGGTTAGCAAACAGCATGCACCAGGTTAACCAGCACTGTTGTCTCAGTGCTCTTTCTGAAACGTGAGTGCAGAAACCTCTTCCACTTTTGACTCTATCAAAAGGACAAGACTGGGGGGATTTAATTCATAAGCAGTGTAGCATTTTTTCTTGACTTGCTCCACGGACATGGTTTCCATTTAGTTCAGAAGAAGGTGAGAGCAGGGCTCACTTCCACTGATGTGGCAAGGAGTGTTTTGTGCCAGGCATACGACTGCCGGAAAACCTTTCTTCTGATGGAACTGCTTTATGACCCCATTAAAGTGAGTTATTATGGAAGGACAAGCTTTCTCATAGGTAGCTGAGTCCTGCTTTTTAGTTTTAAACATTAGCACAGGAGTGGGAAACCAAATTCCATATTTATTTGGAAAGACAAATTGAACCTCAGTGTTCCTAGTGGTTTACTTCAGCAGGCAACTGAGTTACAGCCCTTTGTGTCAGCAGCAGTTACTTCCACTTGGAGGATGTGAAGTGGGCATTTGAAGAAGGGCACACAGACATGCTCTAAACAAAAAGAGGAACACAAACTATTAAGAAATACGCTTAGTAACAATTCCAAAATTGTTATATTCCTTACAATTCTTCTTAGTAGTTCATTACTACTAAGCAAGCTATTTGTTCCAACAGCCTTTCTTCAAAACATACTGGTTTTAATATCACTGCGTGAAAATATATTTTCCACAAATATTTTTACTGGGAGGGCATATATTTTAATCCAGTACATTTAGTATCAAAGCTAGAATTTGGGACAGGCTTTCAGTGAATGATTTAACCATTAATCGATCTTACAAAAGGTACATTGTCCCCCAGCTGTGTTTTACAAAAAAAAACAACCAACCAACAAAACAAAAATACAAAAACCCACAAACAAACAAACAAAAACCCAAATCAAAACAAAACAGCAACCAGCAAGGAAACAGGCAAGAAATATTAACAGTACCCCAGAATAACAACTTATTCATGTCTCTCAAATGAGACACACACAGACAAACACCTAGTTTAAGATTCAGCTGTTTGGTTAAGATCATGAGTTCTTATTCATAAAAATGAAAATGTTTGGCAACAAAATACCTTTAGAATTTTTTCAGAGCTCCTGGGAAATGTCCTCAATGTTTAGGAGCATGGAATTGATTAACAATAGGTGTCCCAAGCTGATGTGGCCCCTAGTCCTTACTAGCACATGAAATTTTGCCTGTGTAAACACTTCAGACTGCAGTGTAACAATAGGAGCACCCAAACTCATTTCTATTAAGTGCTTATAATCTATAACAAGTCTGGTTTCAAAAGCATAGTATTACTTTGTGAGAGAGCATGATAAAAATAAAGCACCATGGCATCAATTAACTGCTATGTCACAAAACTCAAGCAAACTTTGATCGCATTCTACAAACCATCTTTTAACAAAATTATCATAATCACAACTTGTCAATATCATTAAATTAACATTAATTCATCTATTTATGATGCCAAATTTTGTTTTCTATTTCTGAAGTACAAGCTGCTTAGCCTGAAACAACATCAGGACAGGACAAAACAAATTTATTTTCTCATCACAGCTATCTTACTAAATTGCTCTAAACTTGGTTTTTGTAAAGCAGAGTTTGGAATAATATTTAAACATCTAATATTATACTATAGTCCTTAGAACACTACCGATTCAATCTATTAATTTGAAAAGTACTGCTGATGGCAGATGGAGAATTATTCAAGCTTTATTTTCACTGTTGTCACACTTATAGAGGGCAGCGGTATTAATCCAGAAAGGAACCATTCCCCAAAACAGGTAGATGGGCTGCAAAAGTCAACCCCAAGGCGAATCTCCCTACACCTCCTACATGGCTCCAAAAGCCTCTGAAAGATTCTTCCAGACACCATATCAGAGCACCTAAAGCTACTCCTCTGCCATCATCACTGCTGTCCAACCTCACTGAGCTTAGTCCTCCTCTGCTAAACTAGTGCTGGAGAGGATTTCTTTCAGTTCTGTTCTGTTGTCACACTGAAGATGATATGCTACTGAAGTGCCCCCTCACTGCTGATGCTGCAGTTGTAACTTCATATCCCTGTGCATACAAAGTTAAAAAATGCATTTCAGTGAGACTTCAGCTACCCCTGGATTTTCTGCTAAAGCTTCTGTCCTTTCCTAAGTGTACTCCTGTTTCTGAAAGCTCAAGACCAATGCATGGAATAGGACCACAGATTAATCTAAAAATGTGGACAACTCGATTAAATCAATTAAAATTCTTCAGCTTTCAACAGTTTGGTAGACACATGAGCTAGAGTAGAAGCACTTTAAGGCATAGAAAATCTATAGATTTTCTCATAGAAAATCTATTACTCTCTCCAGTGAAGCACTCCTGCCCTAGCCTGCCCCACCCAATTTGAAATAAATTTTACCTCAAACTGTGCTGGCATCCCATTTCACTGTAGCCAAAGAGAGGAGGGCACTTCCAGTGTTGCAAAGCAGGGCTATATAATAATTAGGAAAGAGTAATTTATTCTCACTAACCTATAAGCCTTTCTGCTTTGTTTGATCCCTGAATGCTTTATCCAGCTTTTTATTGATACCACTAATTTGTCTCTTCAGAGCATAGTAAGTATTAGGTGGTAATAATGTTTTCACACAGGACGTCATCTATCTTCTCCTTCTTCAATACAACACCACAGCCTACATATACAAGTGCAGCATCAATGCTAGTGACATCTAGTTAAATCTCTAGTCAAGTACGCCAATAAGGCTTTTTTAAAGGCTTTTTTTGTCCCTACTTATTTGGATGCGAAGATTTCGGGAACATATTTTATAGAGATAAAACAGCCTTCTTGGCACCGTCTGCATGACTATCTGTAAAAGGTGCTTGTAAAAAAAAAATCTGCCCGAAGACTTACCTTCAAAAGGATTTTAAGCTCAACACGACCCAGCAATGTGCACCAGCAGCCCAGAAAGCCAACCATATCCTGGGCAGCACCAAAAGAAACGTGACCAGCAGGCTGAGGGAGGTGATTCTCCCCCTCTACGCTGCTCTCGTGAGACCCCACCTGGAGAGCTGTGTCCAGCTATGGAGCCTCCAACATAAGAAAGACGTGAACCTGTGGAGTGAGTGCAGAGACCACAAAAAATGACAAAAGGGCTGGAGCACCTCTCCTACGAGGAAAGCCTGAGAGAGTTGGTTTTGTTAAGCCTGGCTCCAGAAGGACCTTAGAGCAGCCTTCCAGTGCCTAAAGGGGCCTATGGGAAAGATGGAGAAGGACTTTGGACAAGGGCATGGAGTGACAGGACAAGGGGGAATGGTTTTAAACTGCAACAGAGTAGGCTGAAATTAGATATCGGAAAGAATTCTTCACTGTGAGGGTGGTGAGGCCCTGGAACAGGCTGTCCAGAGAAGTTGTGGATGCCCCATCCCCAGCAGTGCTCAAAGCCAGGTTGGATAGGGCTTTGAGCAACCTGGTCTAGTAAAGGGCATCCCTGTCTATGACAGGGCATTGGAACTGGATGATCTTTAAGGTCCCTTTCAAATTAAACCATTCTATGATCCTGTTTCATATTTTTAAGTGCAAACTACTCAAGCTCAAAGTTTCAATACAGACACAGCATAATTGTTACATCCCTTCACATACAAAATTAGGGCAAAGTATTTCTGCTCATGTGTAGTCTATGTAGCTTTATAAAAGAATCTATTTCGATTGTGTTAACTATCTGAATGTTTATGTAGTAATTTACGAAAGACTTATTAACCTAGAAGAAAGGAACAAGTTGGGGGTTTTTGTTTTGCTTTTATCAAGTTAATTCAACTATAACCTATTACTTTCTCTGCTACCATACAATATGTCCTTTTTTTTTAAGCTCTTCCTCACAAAGGGTTTGACACTCGAGAAAGAAAAAGCAAAATATATGTAGTTTCGCCTTCTTTGTCAAGATACCTCTGGAATTTTAAAATGTTTATTTCTGTAACATGTTCTATAACCTAAATTCTGCTCCAACTGAATGAAAGCACTGAATTTCCTTCCCTTGATCTTTGTAACTTTTTAAAATGGCAATATTTGAATTCAGACAGCAATGAACAGGGCACAGGGGATGAGCAGATGGATGTATTTCTTCCACTGGTGAGGCTGTTTGTAGAAAACAGCTATCACACTATAACAGACAAGTAAAATGAATTCATCACTGGGTTAAAACCAAAACGTCCATGCAAAGATGCAAAGGCAAACTCTATGAGCTGGAAAGTACCAGTAACCACCACCATGGACCATTTAGTGAATTTTAACAGTACTTTAAAGAATATTCAGCTCTGAAACGTGAGCAAGGAGTCAGCAACAAGGAATGACATTTAAATCAGATCATTTCTCCACACTACTGTACTCACTCCTGTCCCTTCCTGACATGCAGAAAAGCAATGCAATAGGTTGCAGAAGAATACTAGCATAAATATGCCATTTTCTCTTAGTGAAAGCAGGACAATTCTGAAGCAACTCTCTCATCTAGGCAATGTTGTAAGGCACTCTGACTTATAATTTCTCCTTGAGAAAGGAAAGTTTACGAGAGGGATTCCAGTGATCTATCAAAGCACTTAAATGCTAGATATAAATGAAGCTACTTTTAATCTGAAGTAGCTTCCAGATAAGGGTTTACTACAATGGCAGTAGAAGGTAATTAACTCTCTTCAAGAGGCACTTTTCACTTGTTACAGTAGTATTACCAAAACTGTTTTCAACACTCACATTTCAGATCCTCTTTCCCTTGTCATGGAAAAAACTTCATCACGAGGCTTTCAAACAATAATCAAATTACTATTCTTTTCTTTTGATTGTCATTTTATGACACTTTGGGATTCCAGTTCTCATTGTTCTCATTTCCTGTGACACACAGGAAATGAAATTTTATTTAAATATTGTTCCCTAGGATTCTTATACATAGAAATGATTCTGGAGTTGACTTTTTTTAGAAAGGCAACACAAGTAAAATTGCTGATGCTTACTTTTCAATACATTACTACTGTCACCTTCATCCAGAATATCCCTGTGATAATCTCTCAGGTTGTGCTCTGTACGGTACAAGAACTACTGTAGATAATCCTGTTCTACCAGTTAAATGCAGACTGACTGGCTGCCAGCTGCAGTCAGACAGAATTTGTTATAGTTGAGTTCTGTCTTGTTCAGTGAGGTCCAAAAGAAGGCAAATATAGGGGACTCTACCTCCTCATTATCATATTAGTCAATTAGCTCAGTTGGATCAGTGCACTGAAAAACTGGAGGGATAAACAGAGCAATCAAGTGCACTTCATTTCTTTACATACCCTGATCTACAAATTATGCATCCTTCCAACCAATCAATTTTTAGATCTGTACATACAGTGGAATAGCAAAAGATACATTTATTAAGTGATTACATTCATGAAGATTTAGCTCAAGTTAAAAATACACTACCTGAAAAACTTAGCTATAGTACGAAATAGATTTTTTTTACTTTCATATGTTTTTTTAAAAGCTGGAATCCTTCAAGAGAAATAAAAATGCACAGAAATTTTCTTTCCTTTATGAAACTTTTTACTTATCATGCATCATTGCAACCAAGATGTGACTAAACCTGGTTGAATAAAACCTTCAACTTTCATAAACATAAACTGGAGCTCAGTAGAGTTAAAATTCCATTTGACAGAAGTAAATCTGGATGACATTAAATTAACAAGCACTGTAGCTTCATAATAAACATTAAAAGCACTTCAATATGAAGACAGACTCTGAGATACACTGCAAATGAAATTTATAACTGAACAATATGCATACGTGATGATATCCCTTGATTCAAACTGGCCACCACTATCCACCAATACACCACAACAAATACACCTTCACCCATTTAGGATCTGCATTATTAGAGCTAATGAATATTTAAAACTTACAGCAACTATGAAATAACTTTCAGAGATCTACATATATTTTGACAACTGCTGAGTTCAAAGATGAAATGAAAAGTCAGCTCAGGAAACATTCATTGAGGATATTGACAAAGCAGCAAGAATAGTAAGTGATCATGCCAATTACAGTGCAGAAAATATAGCACAAAGAAAGTATCACTAGAATTATAGGCTTGTTAAATGCAGCAAATTTTAAGATGCATATAAAAACAGGTGTCACACTGGATAAGAAAAATACTTGCATTTGAAAAATATCTGGTGAACACCTGACTTTGAGGGCATGATTTCAATTAGCTGGTTTGTAGGTTTTTATTGCTTTGCTGGAACATGGTGTTTTGTTATGGAAGAAATTTAATCTGCTCAGAGTATAGGACTTTAGAGATCAAATTCTAACATGTCAGAAATAACTCAGGCAATGAGAGTTTAGTCATGTTTCCAGTATCACTTGATGAAAGAGAAAACCTACAGTTGCACAAGTAGCACACCAATCACCCACTTTGGAAGACTACCAATTAAATTTGAATATACCGTGTCCTAACAGGCATGTGCACATAGTGGCTTGCTCTGGTGGGCCATCACAACGTTTATGCCCATGAATGCTACGGTAATCACTTTTTCTTCCTCTTAATACCTGCCCATAGCACAAGTGTGTAACTTACTGCAATCACTTGTAACAAATGGAGGCCGATACTGGAAATGTCTAAGCCTGAGAGCAGAGAATACAACAGCTTGAATTTGTTTAAAATTCAAAATCCTGCACTCACTGTGAGTTAATCTGAATTCATATATTCCATAAAATGCACAGACCTACAAGCTTGCAGCAAGCTATATTAACAATTATTTTGGTTTCTCTAAGGAGATATGGAAAAGAAAAGAGCTCGTTTATTATTCATCAAGGACTGCACCTTTGCACTGGACTAGAAAATTAACTGCATGATGTGAAAAGATAAATTTGTTATTATTCATCACTCTCAGAAGATTGCACCTTCAGATGAGTGCTAGAAAGCACTTGGGCTATGTCTATATGGCTCTATCTCCAGGATTACATATCCGCTGCAGTGCCTTCTGCTGATATATCCCCACACGGACTCGATCCAAGCATATACCAGCTTAGTCACATCCTACAGAGAGAAAACACCAAAGCACACAGACCAACAGGAGCTGCAGTATATGTCCACGATTTTGTTCTAAGCCAAACTACATGAAAATGGTGATAGTTCTACGGATTTGTCACAAATAAAAAGCAAGGGAGAAATTGATATAGAAGTCAGTGTATGTTTTACCAATCATATGAAAATATATTATAAAATAAAAGAGCATCATAAAGCAACTCTAAACTACTCATAATATTGCCTGATTATAAATCTATGTCCCATTATCTTTGACATAATTATAATTTATAGAGGATGACAAGCATTTTCTGTACTTACTTTACAGCAATTCTTTCAGAATGCCAGTTCTTCACCTTACATACCATAGCCTACAGCCTGTATAGAGTCACCAGGGTTCCCTTTCTGACTACTCAGCAAACACAAGTAACTTGCATTTCCAATACATATTACAATAAACTAAAAACACAAAACCTGATTCAAATACGTTTGTGTTACATAGCTTTAGTCTGAACTTATATTCAGATCTATGGGAGCTTGGCTTAAAGTACAGATTTGAGATACTATCCAGTATACATTATTTCAGTTTGGTTAGACATAAATGATGCAAGTCTACAAGGACAAGGGTATAAAAGCTTAGGATGCACAACGTGTCCTCAAAAAGCCCATTCCTATTTAAATAATTTATAAATCACTAGCCAAAGATCACGACACTTAGCACAACAGGCTAGAGAAGTTACATGCTTTGCTGTGTGATCTGCTTCTCCAGTCTGCTAAGGTACTTAGGGTTACATTTAATTCAGAGAAAAACACAAGATGCTATAGGCAGGTATGAAATCCTGGGATCTCTGGCTGTTATGAATGCTGTACATCATTAAAAAGTTTGCATCTGAGTCAAATTAAAACAATTGACTGAATTCATAAATGTGATCAGGTTTAGAGAAAAAAGAGTCATGTAAAAAATATTTTGTCTACCATTCAGTCTGGTTAGATGGGTTTTGGTGTGAAAGAAACCATGAGAATAGAGAAGACATTCTTCTTTAGCTAACAATACACACTTGCATAAATCAGCAACCTTTTCTTAATTATGTGCAGATCAGATATACAGAAGAGTGCTAAGATAGTAGGGATGCTTCTGCTCCCTAAGAAATCAGGGGTAAGGCAACTTTTTACATCAAAAATAAAAGGACTAGTTTCCTTAACAGAAAAATTATTTACATTTCCAGGCATAACCAGGATGTACAGTTGCTCACCACTGATCCTCTCTCTCTCCTGCAAAAATAAAATATTCCTGATAGAGAACAGTGTTCTGAACTTTTCTATTCCTGCTTCTCCTTACCTTTCTGCTTGTAACTTATAAATACTGTCCTGCGTATTTGATTTTTAAGTGGTGATCTTTGGTTTTTGAGGCTGCATGCTCAAAGCATTGGTATTCCCAGCCCACAGCACCCTACACAACAATAACATTTTTCCTGAAATATTTTGGCAGTTCTTCATTTTTATAGTGCTCTTATTCTAGATCTTAGTAGTTCCAGTTTGGCATATGACCTGGGGAACAATATGAATAACATATACAAAATATATAATTTCTGTACATGATGTATTTTGCTATTCTCATTTAGAATTCCATTCTGTTTTTCAAATAATTATATTGGATAATCCATATTACAGGCCATCTTAATTGTCTTTGCTGAGGCTTACCTGAAATTCTAAAGCATACCAGTTTTAGAACTGTCTTCCTGCTGAAAATATATTCGTTAATGAAAACATACTAAAACTATATTTATTATTTAATAAAAACACATGGTATCCTATAGAGAATTGACTCAGTAAATGATCTTGTATTTACAGAACTCACACCTAGGATACAAAATGCTACATGATGTACACTGATACATTATCTATAGAAAATAAATACTCCAGAAACAGAAATGTGTAAATTAATCAAACATGTTTTATCTAATAGTACTTGCATTCCTATAGTACTTTTCCCACATGGCTTTAACTCTGTTTTTTAGATGGAAGAACAGAATAAAATGTGTTAAGTGTATTTCCTATGATCACAAAGCAGAGCATTGCAGAGACCAGGAAAAAAACCTACAATCTCTCATGTTATGGGTTTGTCCTACATACAGACTGCCTTCTGGGAAAGGGTAAGGCATAATTCTTAAAAGCAGTTGGAACTGATTCTTTCCACTCAACAAATCAGTGCCACTAGTTTACTCCAAATATCAAAAAGTGAAGAAAAAGGTTTATCTTAATAGCTCTAATGAAATTCCCATTGCAGAAATGGTCAGCATATTAATTTCCATACAAAATTATGGCAGACAAGATTTATAAATTTAATGCCTCACACGTTTCCTAAACACATCATCCAGTCCCCAAGGCTATGCACTTCATCAGACATGAACCCCTGAATTTTAGTTTACAATTTACACCTCATCATGCATTGCATTTACAAAAACAGAAATTACAGGATCACCTATCTAAAAGTACGGGGGCTCATCCTCTCCTTCTTCACATCCACTCAATGTCAGCTTACAGACAATCAGGCCCTCTGCCTGTATCTGGTTTCTATATGGCTAGATTACCATCAACAGTTCTGCTTGTACATTTAGAGTACTTTACCATTTATACAAATTATTTAACCTCTAAGAAGTTAATCTTCTCTTAAGACACCTTATAGAGAGGGAATCAATAGCTATGGTAGGGTCTAGACCAAAAGTTTCATTAACTTGTTACAGTTTGTTGCTTGGACTCTTAAGGAACACCTAATTAGAGGTGCAGCTCTGCAAGACTAGGAAGTTACCTGGAAATGGAAGAAAATACGAGAAGGGGAAGGTTCCCTCTATGTGTAGAAAAGCTTCTCTTCACAACGGAGCCCCAAATGGCACCACCTGCCAAAAGCTGGCTCATGATGGTCAGCAAAGTACCATACACCACATAAGCTTTGTTTGAATCGTATGGTGTATTTATGGTCTAAACTTCTGTTAATGATTTTCCTAGACTACAGGAGACCCAGTGAGTGTTCGGAAATCAAACTTCTGAACTAATCCAGGAATTGGTGAAGGTAAGAATAGAGCAAAAGGGCGCTCAAACCACCCACCACCCAACTCGACGCTGCAACACTTTTGGCTGCAGGACCCAAGGGAAAGCACTCCAGAGAATTTTGAATTTAAAAAAAGAAAAAAACAAAACAATGAATTTGCCAGTATTTTTAGCAGCGCGCACACCACCGCTGAGCACACGTCAGCCCATCTGTGGCTCTCACCCACGCGGTGCCGGGGGGACAGCCGCAGGCCACCGGGACGCCGCACCGAAGAGCAGCCGCAGCCACCGAGGCGAGAGCCTGCCCTCGCTGGGCAGCCCTGCAAGGTGGTGGGGCGGGGGCTGCCAAGTGGCTGAGGAGAGGCGGGGGCGGTGTGCCGAGGGGAGGCGAGGCGGGGCCGGTGCGCCGAGGGGAGGGGAGGTGCGGGCGGCAGCGGCCGGGGCGCTGGGGCGGAGGAAGGACGGGGGCTGAATGCGGCGGGAGTGCCGTGGCCGGCACCGCCGGTCCCAGCCCGACGGCCCCAGGCCCTCTCCGCGTCCCGGAGCTCCCCCTCCTCCACCACGTGTAGCGTTTTCCCGGCGGGGAGCAGCAATCCCAGCGGGCACTGCCCGTCCCCTCCGCTGCCCGGAGCATTTGCAGCCCTCACCCTGCCCCGCGCCCTAGCCTCCTCCTGGCATTTTGCTTCCCACCTGCACTGTCCTTATGTAAGGCAGGATCTGATGGGTAGCGGGGAGGGGGTGTCAGCGCGCACACGCACACACACACACACACACAGAGACATAGACATATGTGCGCACACACGCAGCATCCCTCCGCAGCCGCTCCCTTGAGGATGCCGATACCTTTTATCCAGGCACGCGATCCACTCGCCGGAGGACGCGGAATGGGAGGTGTGAGCGGCGACCATGTTGGACAGGGCTCAGGTCGCCGCGCACCCGGCTGGCGGCGGCTCCCCCCGCTCGCCCGCCGGTCGGTCGGTCCGTCCGTCCGCCCTCGCTCGCTCGCTCCCTCCCTCCGCGCACGGCGCGATGGGCTCGCCCAGGCCCCGCCGCAGCCGCGGAGCGGGTGCGGGGCCGCCCTCCCGCCCCCGGTGCGGGTGCGGGTGCGGGGCCGCCCTCCCGCCCCCGGTGCGGGTGCGGGGCCGCCCTCCCGCCCGCGGCCGCGCTGCCACCGCAACCGCCGAGGTTCCCCCGGCCCTGCGCCCCCGCAGCTGGCGGGGAGCGGCCCGGGGAGGGGGCGGAAAGAAGTCACTCCCCTCCTGAGAGGTGTTGTCGTCCCGCTCCGGCTTCTCCCAGCTCCTCAGTGCGCACACTTGAGCCCGGCTCACTGGTCCCTGCCCTTGCTTCACCACAGATGTCCTTGACTGGGTTTGGAATGGGGGGGAAATACAAGCTTTTTAATTAAAATAGTCATCTCAGGAGTATTTTAGCAGCACTCCAGATCCCTGTCTGTCTGTCCCCCAGTAGTAAACACATGGTGAGCAAAAGGAAGGTGCAGTCCACATTCCAGGATTTTTCCTGAAGCTTTCCTCCAACCTTCTATCCATACTGTCATTGCCCATGAAACTGTGTTTATTGTAGGTGAAAAATGAGCTGGCCAGTGTAGCCTGTGAATAGGATTTACCACTTGGAAGGACCCCAACACAGAGCATGAGAAAGGTGAGTCTACTGTACAACGAAAACTACCCACACCCTTCTGTTGCCATAGTGTGGCCTTCAAAGTGCAGGGGGTTTAATGATGCTAATGTATGATTTAACTGATGAACAGAGGAAGGAATGCAGAGCAGCAAGTCTCCTTGTTTTGCAAATTTCTAAATTAAATATTTCCAATAAAATATTTCAGGATCTAGATAATGTCTTCCCAGGTAATCAGTGTATGACCATAAGCTTCTGCTTACAGTCAACACAACTTGCCTTGAGTACCATGGGAGAAGGGTAGGAAGCTGTACAAATATCAGCAGGACGTTAGAGGGTTCATGTGGATGATAGCAAAGTAAAACTCAAACTGCGCCTTCCTTCAGGCTCATAACTCCTCTCTGCTCTACAGAGTGGGGGACAAATGATTAATTCAGATGGTGAGCATCTGCCAGTGCCTTTTTCACTTCTCCATGGGCTATCTTCTCTGCTCTCTGTTGAAATTTCTTTGGCTGTACCAAGTGTAATTTTCTTACATACATGTGCTACTTCACTTTTCACATCTGCCTTTTAATTGGCTGCATTGCTGCCACAGCTTCTTTAGCACTTTAGCAGAAATAAATGTTAACATTGGAATACTGAACAGTATGATGTAAAATCTAAGGAAATGTATCTAAAAATCACTTTTGCTAAACGGATACAGCTAAGAAATTGGCATAGCAGAGGAGAATGCCAAAAAAGGCAGTTCTTTCATTTTGCCTCAAAAAAAAATGCATGCCAGAGGAATAGAAGAGGCTGCCAGTCAGTGAGATCAAAGTTGCAGCTCTTCCTTTGCTATAGCCCATGGGGGGAAAATATGAGAATTTTTTGCATTTAAGCAGTCAATCTACTCGAGGAAAATCAATGCTATTCATTTGTCAATATGCAAGTGTTTGGGAGCCAACAGAAAAAGAGCTTAAAAGGTAAGAAACTCTAAAATTCTCAGTCAAATTAACGATTTATAACACAGTATGTACATTACAGACGAATCAATAAAGCTCACTAATTCTGTACCGTTATGAAACATTCATCACGTTATTCCACATAATTACAGTTTTCCTTCCAGAGCCATCACACAAGGCAGCCCTTACTGCCCGTTCTCCCGTCAGCCCAGTTTAGGCTGCAGAAGATGCACTTTCCAGTTAACTGGCGCCAGGCCGGAGGAGGATCCCAGAAGCGTGTCCTGGCTGAAGGGTTTCACCTTTCCCCACGGGCTGCTGGGCGGGCAGGAGCAGCGGCGCCCGCACCGGGCAGGGCCGGCCCGGCCGCCAGGGGGCGGGCGAGGCCGCGCCAGCGGCGCCGTCCCCGTCACCAACAGGGTGGATCCCTTGGGAATGCTTTACCGGGATGGGGCCTGTGAAAAACCTGTGTCCGTGCTCGGGGACGCACCCGTGACCGAGCAGCCTGCCTGCCCTGGGACAGCCCTCTGCAGCTCCCGGTGCTTTTGACTCCAGGGAACGCAAGGCCTGTGGGCACGAAGCGGGTGTGGCTCAGGTGCGTGGCTGTGGGCAGACACCACTCAGAGAGGTACCTTTTTGTGGAGTAACCACTAAAAGACAGTTTAACGCTTCGTGGATTGTGTAAACTAGACAGGCCCAGAGTGGGAAATCCTGGTGGGAACTAGGAATCCTGGATACATCTATACTTCATTCAGAAGTGTCCCAGTTAGAGAGCAATTAGAGCAAGACAGCCAGAATTGTCTCTGTATTATGAGTAATCATGTAGCTTTCTGATTAAGACAAGGGTGAAACTTCTCAGAGAAGCAGTGAATAAATAATTGATGGGTACAGATATCAGCCTTTGTCAGTCAAAGGGTCTCCAAACTGTGCAGAAATGTCAGGAGCTCCTGACTGCTGAAGTCAGAAATCCTGGACCCCAGGTCAGTGCATGTTGTCTTGAGATAAAAGGTGCCAAATAGACGTTATATATCTCACATGGCAAGTCAAATCAAATGCAGATTATCCTGTGACTCTTAAGAATTCAAACCATAACAAGCCTAGGTAACATAATTTTAGAATATTTGCCTTATGTTAATGGGGTCAAGTGCCCATTCGCTTCAGGGAGCATATACTAGAAGGAAAATGCTGAAGCACACTTCATTAGTTTATACTCCATACCTCCTCTTGGTGCCTCACAGTGTCGATTCTTCATTACTCTTGTAAGCTATACACTTGCATGAAAAAAAGATGACCCAAAAAGATATTTGAGACCCAGGAATTGTTAATGGCCAAAAATTCACTTGTGCTCAGTCTCACCTGTATCTACACATGCCTTCTATTACCTTTTATGAAGTTTCACCTGAGAAAACATGCAGGACTATGCGTCATTAAAATGATTGGTGGTTGGAAAATCCCCTTCTCAGAAAGAAAACCTTTTTATCAGCATTTGTGAAACTCCACAGTAATGATTTTCATTTAATTTCTCCCAGTTGAACAAAAGGCTAATGGGACTTTTTAGAATCTGATTTGTGAGATTTGATTATGCAGCCAAAAAATTAAAATGGCAGCTGCTTTCAAAGGAGATTGCTGGTGGGAAATGGATAATTTTCAGCGGAGGTATGTGAAAGATCAACTGGCCTTTTAACTTTCCCCAGTTTATGAAGGAGTGACAGAACCATAGAGAAGCCCTTAAACCACAGAAAACCAGTAATCAGCGAGACCTCAAGTTTTCTCATGCTTGTAAGACTAAGAGTTCAAATGAGTAGGGTCCAAATTGTTGTTTGCATTATGGGACATAAGGCAAATCATGTTGAATTCCTGAACCAAAAGACATAGTTGTTAGAGCTTGAAAAAAATTACTAAATATGTTTATTATGATTACGCAGTAACAGGATACAAAGGAGGGCTACTGTGGAAACCTCTTTATACCGCTAATTATACCAAAAACTTTAAGAGGTTTCAAGTAATTGCAATAATAATAATAATGTTAAAACAAAGGGCAGTAGGGATTGCCTTATTTTCTATGGCGGTTTTGGATGCTATGTATGGTAGCCCATACTAAAGAAATTAGTTATGATATAGTGACACATTAGTGGTCACAGAATCTATAACCTACCAATTAGCATTGTAAAGTGATTTTAATTTCAGAGCAAACTCACAAAAAAACTCCTCCAGAAGCTCAGTCCTCAGTTCTGGCTGTTCATGTTCAAGAGAACACCTGGGGGAAACAGCTGGTTTCCAGCTACCATTGAACTCCCCTGATTCCTATGTCTGTGGAAGTGGTGCTCAGCCTCAGGACTTCTAATCCAAGCTGACTGTACTGAATCTAATTGATAGCACAAGGCATTGAATACATCCTTTGTCCCTAAAATACAACTGGGACACGAGGTAAGATAAGGCCAGCTCCACAAGCTTCAAAACATTTAAGATTTCCTTTCTCTAGAGAAACTCAATTTTGTCACCTAAGCTGATTTAAAGCATGTTTTGTGTTGTCATGTGGAAGCCAATTTAAATAGTTTAAGTTCAGAATGGGCACATAAATTCTATCTCAAACAATAGTTTAAATTCATGTATCACTCAGAAGTTTTGGAAGCAAGATCGAGACTGACAGAACTGTGATCCATGTTTAGCATACAGCAGTGCCACATTCAGTGTGGTTAGAGTTGTAGGAACCAAAGTGTATTATCAGTTGTACACACACAGCACCTACAGGCTTCAAAGGAGTAATAAGGACATAGTGGAATAAAGACAGAGAAACCTGCATGTGAGTTCTTTTGGGATTTGTATGCTGGGGGAGCTGCAAAAGATGTGATGACATACAAACTTTAAACCAATGCATATATTAATAAAACTGTCCTGTAAAGCCTACAGGCAACATACAGATTCTCCTTTCCAATGCTAATCCTTAAACCCAAAGAACAATGATATAGCAAAGGGGGTTTTAGAACAAGTAGGGACTTCCTTTCCACGTTAACTTCCTGCATCGTTCCTTGTTCTTTTTCTTTCTCCTCACTACTTCAGGACAATTCTCCAGTTCCCTTCAAAGCACCTTCTTCAGAAATTCCGCTGCACCACAAGCCATTTCCCCCATAATTCAGGAAGCCCACCACACTTCTTATTATAGTTCTACCAGGATATTCTCACAAAAAGGTCTCAGTGTTGCCAAGAACAAAACAGATACAAGTGAGATAGATATGAACAGCTGAGCAAGAAACAGATATACTGCAAAAAAAACCATACAGTGTCCTATGTAGAAGGTGTAGCATAAGCACAGGTGCAAGGCAGAGAAAATACAGCTGAGTTGATATTTATATGAACTGATAAAGTTTATATATATATATATAAAGTTTATATATAAAGTTTATATGAACTGATAAAGTTTAGATTCTAGGCTCTTTAAAATTAGTTGGTAGTTTGCTCTTTTTTTCAGCAGGACAGAACTGTTTCCTAAATTCCTGAAAGCAAAAGAGTTAACTGGACTTTATAGCATCTGTCCAATTTATATAGGCCTTACAAGTTATGAAGGTTTTCTGAACAGTAAAGGATTGATTGTTCACTGTATATAGCGTTGTGTTCTGCATCATTTTACCCATCCTTATATGACATTGTTCTTCCTAATGAAGTAAACTAAAAGCATTGTCCATATCACAGTAAGAGCCAACACGATAAGTATTAAGTCTATACTCCTTGAAATAAAATACTCTCAAATTCATAGCATGAAATGCCAGGAGTCCATGTTACATTTCTCATTAAGAAAACAGAGGCAGAGCAATCCCCTTTTGTATTATTACTTGGCACAGGTTTAGCAGCATGCTGCACAGAAGTACTATAAACATTCTTCTGTTTGAAGACCAATATCAAAGCCTTTCTGTGGAGTCACATTTTGAACAGATGGTCATTTGATTTGCACACCTGAAATCTGGGCCCATATCCTGAGATTAATTCAAAAAAGACTCAGAGAAACCACACAGAAATAGGCTTCAAATTGTTAATGTTAACAACATTACGGGTGTGCATGGGTTTCATATTTTCTGTTTAACTACTTTCTTTTGAATAGGGTCTTTCTCTGTCAGATTTTTGTCAAGTTCTTCAAGTCTTACTTGAAAAAAAACTGGATGAGCAAGGGAAGGTATAAATGCAGCTATTCTGTTTAATATACTTCCTCAGTTATGTTAAGACCTAGATAACTGGGCTGGCAATGGAAGGCAGAATGTCAGAATCTTATTTCACAGGAAAAAGAAAGTCTATTGAAATAAATAAACACTAAGTTCTAACTTAATCACAAGAATATTGTAAAGATAACTAGCTGATGAAGTATAGTTCTGTGAAGGTGCAATGCTTTACATAAATGTTATTTTAATTTAGTAGTGTTTAGTTCTGTGGACACGTCAGCATACTGTGTTAAAACAGAACTTTGTATGCACAACCCAGGACAACGAAGGAATTTCAAAATTATAAATATCAGGAAAATACTTTGCAGTTGCCAAAGATATGAAGCAGTCTGGGACTCATACTGTGCTATGTCCATTTTCAGTACAGCGTTCAGGAGGAAGTAGAATTAGACCCACACAACCTGCTCCTTACTGTCTGGATACAGGGCAGACACATCAGTGCTTCTTAACAGACCCGAATCAAATGTTTTCACCCAAGGCACAAAAGGAAATGAAAGTTCTTACTGTCTAAATGTGTAATTCCTTATGCCTTTATCCTTCCTTGCCCGCTTTGCTGTATTTCAACAATCACAGACTTTCATCAAAGGCTGAAAGAAAAGGTGGTTTTGCTTAGCTGCAGAGCCAGATGAACATATTTTAACTGCTGAGGCCAAGTTTCATCTTCACAACTTGGTGTCAGCTCTCTCTGCTAGATACAGATGGATATACTTCCGGGCAGGAAGAGCACTAGTTCATGACCTGCCCGTAAGTTTGCTACAGCTGCTATTGAAACGATTGGGCTATCGTAACTTGTTATTATGAAATATCTAGTTTTCATCATTTTAGTGTGTGGAGTCTGAGGGAAAGCCTGCAAATTCTTAGGAGCAAGATACTCCATTAAATAACCTTGTGGCCTCTGTGTTCTTGTAGATGATACTCCAGCAAGAAAATTTGTAATGGGTAGAAGATGATCCTCCTTACGTCCCTTATTTTCATAATATCGATCTTTTCAGGATAAATTCAAATAGATTTTATTTTTAAGATTGCTTGATCACTATAGGAAATTTATATTTCCTAAAGTCCATTCCCCATTTCTCCTAGCAATCAGTTCCAGAAATCAAATATATCTCTTTATAACATTTTTGTCAGTTATGTATTTGTATTAATGCATAGAGACTTAAAAACAAAGCTCTGATGCAATGTCAGGATTCTTCTTTTTATCTCCGTATGTGTATTATTCACAAGATATGGGGCATAAAATCAGTTGACTGCACTCGCCCTGAGCTTCTTTGTGATAATTCATGAAACAACCTCACGGTTGTAAACACTTTTCTTTATGTGAGTACCACACCTCTCCTTAGAATCTGAGGTTTTCAAGGGGAAAAGGAACATGGTACTTAGATTCCAGGCAAATAAAATCGCTGTTGTGTAGGTCAAAGGTGATTTCAATAGCTTTCCAAATGCATGAAGTGAGCAACCTTAGCTGTCACGTGGATTCTTTGTTTATAAAATTGAGATCTGTAAGACACTATCCATTTCATAAACTAAGCACTCCTAAAAAGCTTTGTGAATGAGTCCCATATAACTGCGACATGTAAGACTTGATATGAAATAAGACATATAGACTTGATATGAAATAATGACTTGTGATCTGCAGTGAATAAAGAAACAAGTCTTTTAATTATTTTCTGCAAATTCTTTCAGTCAAGGAGAAACACTACTATGAGTGCAATTCAGATAAAATCCGCAAATGATTCCAGTGCAAGTAATCATTTCATAAATACGTTCAATGAGAGTCAAGGACATTCATTACATCTGAGACTGTTCTTTTTATATATGTGTTCTTCACTAGTCTAAAGGCAGGATTGTGGTTGGCATCACAGAGGTACTGTAATGAACACATTCAGAGCTTTATATTTACTTGTACAATGCAATATGTTCTGCTCTAGGTAAAGATCATGTGACACACATTTGCCCATGACAACACAGTTATATAGTAATACATTGTGCAGCTTCATATACATTCAATGCAGCTATTCTATTCATCACAATACAGTAAACAAGTCAATTCTTTCTGCAAGGTGTGATTCATAGGATTACAGATTTAATTTTTCTGAGAGCCTGCTGGGGGCACCAACACACACCCATAAAAATCAAATAATGAAATTAGGCAAATGAAAAAAGAAAGACAAACATAATTTATTTACATTGTATAAATTACACAGTACACCTCAGGTTATGTGTAATGTTTATAGTCTTCTTTTCACGGCTTTGAAAATACACCTTACAATAAATTCGCTTGCTGGCTTATACTCACAAATAATTCACACTAAGAGTTATTTAATACAGCATGGACAACTCTAGTAATGTATTCTGGCTGAGAAAAGTTGGTGAACTAGTTGGTGAGTGGGGTCAGAAGCTGCCGTGGCTGTGGGCTGCATCCCAGCTACTACAGAGGGGTGGCATTTATTGGTTTTCAACCGAACTACTGAGTCATGTAACAGGAAACCCAGTTACAGCAGCCAAGTAGTGAAATAGCAATCGTGAGGTGCTACCTTGTGTGTATAAAAACAACAGGAGGAGACCTGTATGGATTAAAAATATGTTAATGACACCACAGTAGCATAAAACCAGTAATTATCTAGTTCAAAGCACGGGGTTTATTTTCACATGTAAGTTGTAT
The DNA here is from genome assembly GCA_036023395.1 of Myiotriccus ornatus. NCBI lineage: Eukaryota > Metazoa > Chordata > Aves > Passeriformes > Tyrannidae > Myiotriccus > Myiotriccus ornatus. The sequence continues at coordinate 21,038,073 of JAYRBT010000181.1, read as the reverse complement.
TGGTTTTAGAGAAAATTTACACAAACCTGAAAGCTTTAAGCAGAGGCCGTACAACGTACACCAAAGTTTTACAGAGGTGTTCTCTGATTTTCCTGCTGGAAAAAAGACTTTGTGTTTCAAATTCTCCCTTGTCCCCTGAAAGTAATAACATCTATGCCTAACAGCAGTTTTAAATTATCTTGAAGTGTCCATTTTTCTCATGCTTCTTACATAGTGGAAGGATGGAAAGGATGTATAATCAAAAGTTAAGGAAAAAAGAAAATGAGAGGCCGGCACAAAAGGAACATAAGAGGCAAGCATCAGACTGGAAAGACAAGAGATTGCTGGATCAAAAGTGCATTGACTCCAAATTTGTACAGGATCTGAATTTCTCAAAGACCATAGAGAAGAATCTCTTAGAAAATTCAATGCAGATAAAGAAATGAAATTAAGTTACCGCCAGGAAAGTAACAGGAGACAAAGACCTCTTAGACTCTTAAGCAGTAGAAGCTGGGCTTCTATGAGCAGCCAAGAAATGCAGTGAGGAAGTACCTCCTCGTTGATGTAAGGCTCATCAACTATCTGGTATTTGGAAGCATTCCCAAAAAGAGAAAGAGAAGTGACAAAGTATTGCACAATTGCTGGCAGTTTTCATTATCCTCCCATGGCTACAACTTGCTTCTGACAAGGCAGAGAATATTCCATATTAACATTTTTTGACATTTTGACTTTTGTTTTCTATTTCTGTTTGATGTAACCTGTTCCGTTATTCAATCGCTTTTACAGTTGGTTGAGATTTTTTTTAACATTTAAGTGAAATTTCCTACACTTCAGTTTGTACCTATTGTCTCTTGTTCTGTCTCTGGACATCTCTGAGAGGAGTCTGGCTTCAGCTCCAGCCTCTAAGTCTATCCTGATGAGTCATGTGAAAAGAGGGAATAACAGTGATACCTCTGTATTTCCCAGTACTGTTGTGAAAGTTCTTAATATTTGAAGAGCACCTTGATTCTACAATGATGAGGGCAGAGAAAAGCTCATAAAAATATCATTAACCTTGTGGTCACAATAGATTCTGAACAGACCTATTAAATTAAATAAAATGCATGAGCAACACAGAGAAAAAAGGTTCATTGGAGAAGCACAGTCCATTTGCTCACTGCATTGGAGAACCATCCTCATGAAAAAAAAAAAGGAATCTGATCATAAATAACAAGTTTGCTATGGATAATTTTAATTAGTCATTTCCTAGATTTTGAGTGCTTGACTTTACAATTTTAATACTTTTATTAAAATATCATTTGTGACCAGCAATAGTGGCCAGCTTTTCCTACTGCATGTGACATTTTCCTCTAGCTAAGAGCAAAAATTGATCTACTGGGTGCCTCAGTGGTCTGGGTTGGAAGAGGCTTTCTGGGGACAGTTCACACCAGGATTCCCTGTGTTCTTCACTGCTGGACAGGGATGTCAGTACAGCTGGACTAGATGTCAATACAGCCCAGCAATATTGCCCTCTGAAGACCTTCCTGGCATGCTTTCAGCCCTCACTGGATATTCAGAATATCCAACTGCCCTCATGTTGTCATAATCTCCATAGATCATTATGTGACAGCCCCAGCATGAGAACTAAAACTGGTCGATCTTTGAGCCCTGTGCTCACCAAAAAATGGTGTCACCTCAACGTATGTTTTAGAAGCACATGTGCCCAGTCTTCTCCTTTTATCTCCTTAGCAGATGTCTCAAGAGAAGAGTTCATAGAAGTACCTGTTTTCTCTCATTAGTAATTTAGAGCCTCAAGTAACAGTAGTTTTTTACCCCACCTCTGCCAAAACAGTTTCTAAACAGAGTAATTATGAGGTTTGGGAAGTTTGGTTATGTTTATCCCTTTTGCACAACCTAATATATTTTCTGGGGTGAAATCAGTGTGGACTGGGGATACAGATACTTCATGTCTTTCCAGTGCAGCATGGTTTCAAGAAAACTGAAAAAAACCCAAAGCACAGGTTCACCGCTATTTTTTATATTTTTCAGGCTTACTTACATAAAAAATTTGGAGGGTTCAGCTAAGGTTTTTGAGTTTTAAGTGATGTACATTGTATAAGCACACATTGCCTCTGACTAACCCATCTCATTTCACCTTGGCAGAGGGACTGATTTTTTCTAGGCTTTCTCCTCTCTGGAAGAGATGAGATTACAGGATACTTCTATTGAGAAGATAGTACAAAAATTCACCAAAAATGCTTCAGTTAATATTTGCTGGCAGATAAATGAGGGAAATAGGCAAATCATACAACTTTAAGGCATTTTTAGTTTTGCTTTCAATAAGCCAAGAAATACTATGTCATCTTATTATAACCTTGTAAAACATTTAAATATTTGAAACTAACACAGTTCTGGGAAAGAAGACGATGAGGATAGCATGCCACTGTCCAATTACAGCAATATATGTATTGAAGTAAAAATATTTAAACAGATGTTATAAAAGACTCCATTTCCATTGTACAACATAAGCACATCTGCTGTACTTTAAATACTTCTTATCCATGCCAAAGAAATGCTGTGAAGAGAAAAAGAATTTTTATGTGCTTTTCCTTTGAGTTTACCCTATGTGAATACAGAAAGAGTCTTTTCACTAGGAAAAAAGGCAGTGATTGTGATCACTTGATACTTTGCACTTGCCCTACGTCTTCCATTTGTGAGTAGTATGAAATTCAAGTCCTGGCTCTTGCTTTCTGGCCTGATCTTTTAAAAACCTTGAATATTGCTAAAATAGTATTGGGCAGGAAGGAAAGGAGGGACAGCATTGTGCAAGACCAACTAATATAAAAATGTTGCAGTACTACACTCTCTTCCTTCCAAAACATTTTCAGGCATTAGCTTATTGGTATTGTTCTTTACAAAGAAAATATTTGATGTCACGGTATTATCACCACTGATGAAGTGCACCTATGCTTCTGTTAGGATACAGCCTTGTTTTGGGGACGTGGTTGAGTTTTAGTGTTAAGGCCTCAAGTACATATAAATCCCAGACTTAGACAGTAGTGGAGTGGTGGCTTTAGAGCAGTAACTTTAATTACTTATAAGGTAAGGCTCTTATGTTTGCTCACTGGTGAGTCTGGAAGACTTAATACAGTTATATTTAGCAGCGATATTTAGTGAGAAGCATCCACCACTAGTGACTGTACTTTAGTAATGCAATGGTCTCTGTTACAGAGCACTGCAACAGGCAGCCAGCCTTTCTTTTGTGAGATACTTGTGTTACCAAACCTGTTACATATACAGATGACACAGGTACCCAGTCTCTTATTTTGACCATATGAGCTTATCCATAAGGTATTATTTAAAGCTAACAGATGGATGGGGCTCGGGAACAAGAAACTCTTGAAAGCCTCTGTTTTATGCTGATTCTTCTGGTTAACAGGGTGTGCAGCAGCAGCCTGACAGGGGATCCACACCAAGCTAGTGGTACCTCTTCCATATGGTTCCAAGAGCCCAAGAAAAAGCTCTCAGGGACACAGAATTTTTGCCATTAACTTGAGTGAGATCGGAGTAGGAGTGGAATATAAATGTCACCCATGGAAGCTATGCAGAAGTAGCCCTGTAGATCCTGTAAACCCTAAACTTATGACACAGAGGCAGCATCACTCATCACTACCCTGAATGGGGTTTTGGAGAAAGTGGAATCAGATTTTAAATCCATCACTCTAAGGCTGCTGGGTACAAGAAACACAAACACATTCACTTTGTAGGTACAAAAATTGCCAGCATTTTGGTACTATTAACAAGCACTCCAAGAATATTAATGTGCGTGGTATAAATCATACTGTTGTATGATGCTTTTGCACTTGCAACTGCTAAAACAGGAAGTCAGATTAACTAATATTATGCTCTGATGTACTCTACGTTTCAAATTATTTCAAAAGCACTGCATATGAAAATTACGCTCATTTTCTGGCACAAGAATGTTTTATGCCATAGCAGACACCTCAAATATAAGACACTATACCAGAGGGATTTAAAATTAATGGTTTTGTGCTTCAGTTGTCTGCATTTGTAGTGCAAGAAGCTTATGAGATTTGTATCTCTTCTGATAATACTTTCCTTCTGCTTTCTTTAAATTGTTACTGTGCCTTCATTTAGACTATTGCCTTTTCATCTTGGCATTTTTGTTTTTCTAATTTTAGTTTTAACCAAAACCACTGATCTCCTCATGGTGCGCAAAGTAGGATTTGTATGCAATCTTAACAACAGCTTTTTAGATTTCTCATAAATTAAATAAAAAAGGAACTGTGTGTGAATTAATTCTGAAGTGTAACCAAGTGACCTTACCAGCAATGTGACCCTCGTTGGAAAGATCATTATTAATATTCTCATTGTTTTTGCTGTTTAATATTCCACTGCAAGAAACAGAACTGTTCTCCCTGTTTCTGTCAGTGAAAAGTGAATACCTGCTACCTTCTCCAACATGGCCATAAAAATAATTTGCATTCATCAGTGTGCATGATCCATGCTTTAATTCTTCTCTCAGTGAATGTAATTAAATTTAACTTTCCAGACAGTAGACAGAGGAATAAATACTTTTAAGTGAACTCCACAGCTGTGTATCAAACCAGAAATGAAAAGACCATCTACTGAGAAATGTGTAGAAAAGCTTATGTTGAAAATTCCAGAAATTTTCTTCAAAACAAAGTAGCTAAAAATAACTTCATTCATTTATGAAACTGGGCTTGTTCAGTTTCTGATAAAATAGAAATTCTTCTTGGACTGGCTTAGTTAGACAAACTCAGACTTTGAAAACGGGACCAACTGTCAGCTCCCAGGCCACTGGACCAGAGCCTGTGGGAGGTAAGGGAGCCTTTGGCTGTCACCAGAAATGTTCAGACTTCACTGTCATTAAAAAAAAAAAAAAAAAAAAAAAGAAAGAAAAAGATAAAAAGCCCAAGCCTTCTCTCCTGCCTCCAAAAGCAGGACTAGAAAATCTTTCAGTATGAGACTACGTTTTTGCCAATAACACAGAAACAAAAGAATCTGGAAGAATATAGACCTAGGAAATGATTTTCTGCAGCGATGTATGGGGCAGTGGAAGTATATTCCTATATTATTCTAAGCCAAATGCTGTTGCTTATCACTCTAGATGTTGTCAAAGAGGATCTACAAAGCATTTTTAAAAGCAGGCAGAAAGTATTTAACATTTTGTTTCACATCTGAAGATGTTTACGTATTTGTAGCATTAGATAATTTGAGAATTCCTTTGATTTCAGTGGTAGAGGGACAGTCAAGTATCTATATACTGAAGTCTTTATGTGATCAGGAATGTTATTCCTATTCTTGTAAATTCTTTTCAGTTTTTTTTGTTGTGTCACTATAAAAATGATGGTTAAAAAAGCAACAACAAAAAGTCTCTGACAGTATCATTCAGTTTATAATCTACTTTTTTGTCGGTGATTGTAAACGTTGTAGAAATTGGAGTTCTTTTATTTCATAAATAAATAATTTCTCACTGTAAAAAAAGAGTGATCTCTAACAATAGCCAAAGGCACCCGTCCTGTAAAGATGGTACTCAATGATTAGAGTTTCTCTGGTTGGTAGAATCAAATAAGCCAAAGAGATGCATAAAATTGACAACCATCAGACTAGGAAATGGCAAAGTAATTGAACCAAACTTAAACTGCTCAATCACAATGAATTGTTAGTAGTATTTCCCATACAGCACACTGATCCTTTAGTGGTTTTCTTTTTTAAACTAAGTATTCAGGATGTTAAAGAAGCATTATATTGACATTTCAGGGGGAAAATGTCAGTGAGATTTCAGGCATACTCTAGTGGGAGTGTAAACACATGGCTTCAGGAATAATGACACTAACTTGGGATGACTCAGTTTGTTTAAGGAGGAATCTGTGGTATTTTTCATATTTTTTAATATATCTATCATAATGATTCCCTGCAAGAAATGCCAGCAGAAGAATCATACCAAATTTTGTAGTGAAAGAGTCTGTGAGGCTCTGATTAATATGCTGAATATGCTGTAATATATAGTACCTGATCATTCTTTTTTCTAGTTTTCTGAGATTCTGCAGTTGCAGTTTCTGAGCTTTTCCCTGGATAAAGTCATGTGTTAAATAAAAAAGGAAAAGTATTGAATGTATCATGACTTATCACAATTTTACCATATTAAACTTCATGAAGATGATTCATGCACCAGGAAAGTAAGAGAATGTTGTTATAGTTGTTTGTCTCAGCCCCAAGTTCACCAACTATATATTTCTAAGTAGTTCTCACTGTTTCCGTTTGCAGATAAAAAATGTGATCATCTGATCCTTTGAAGATAAGCTATCACTAATTTTAAACACTATAATTAGTCTCTCTTTACTTTTTGAAATAGGATCTCACAGAATTTCACTGTATTGAATGCAGGATCTTGAGTTGTGAAATATTTCCTGAGAACTGTCCAAATTCCAAAGATATTTTAGTCCTAACAACATGCATGTGTGGTATGTCATGTCATGATAATACAACATTATGCCTGTATGTGGTAAATGAACCCATTTGCTCCATTTGCATTTTGTGTTCCTGCAGCTCTCTGAACTCTGTAGTTACTTCATCTGGGAATAAAACCAAGTCTGTCTTTACTTTTTGACTCCTGACTGCATTTAAATCACATCCTTTAAGCTGCAAATCTGAGGGTTGTGTTGATCTCTTAAGATTAACTATTCCTAGAAAGATTTAGAGTATTTTTTCGATTATTTTAATGAAAATTTTGCAGCTTAAAATGAACAAGACTGAAGTCATTGACATTCTTTACCATACCTCCAAACATGTCCAGCAAGAAATGGAGGTCGTCTTACTATTTGAAATTCCAGAGCAGATGGAACTTGGCTATTCTGAGTCAGGGTCACAAGGTTGCATATTTCCCTCCATCCAAGCCTTGTAACACTTGGTAAGCATTAGTCATATAGCAGGCTTCCTCATGTTGCCCTTATCAGTGTGGCTGGAAGGAAAAGTGGCTTTTTTGGTAAACTGGGGAGGCTGAGCAAAGATTTGAAATTGGCATAAAGTCAGCATCAGTCTCCTGAGGCCATTAGTGCAGCCTGGCTTCTGCCAACTAGTCTAGCAAATTGTTCATGAACTTTTCGTTCAATGTTTGCTCTTGAACTTTGTTCTGCATATGGCAGGGCAGACTATTAACAGCTGAAGAAATGGACCAATCAGTGAAAACTCTTTGTAATTAGCTGAGCGTGACGGTGCTGTTCAGTGTTGACTTTGCAACTTGGCAATGCTATTCATTGCTCACATTTGAGGAGGTGTATTGGGCCTCCATTTAACAGTGTATTAGTTTATAAGATTACATCTGAATGCACGTTTGTAGCTGTCAGGAGCAGAAGCTAAAATATTTTCAGTGAACTCCATTGCCAACTAAACAGAAACTGTAACTAAGCAACAAAGAAACACCAGTTCACTTATTCATGACTCGGAAATACAATTTACCCAATGTCTTCCTCCCCCTCAGCCCCCAACTAAAAGGTCTGTATTTACTTGGAAGATGTATTTTACTAATCTGCAATGTGTTATATATCAAAATTTAAAAAGCCGATATGAAACTGAAACATCCTCACCAAAAAAATTAGTGGAACCTTTGATAAAGCCGAGTCCAGGCACAACATTCTCAAAAACTTTGAATAGTTCCACATGATTATGCAGAGACAAGATACGGAATGAATTCAAGAAATACTTTTCAATTACATTTTTTCTTTATAAAATTGAAAATGGCTTCTTACTTAGATATTTAGCAGTACACCTTCACAGGCAATGGGAGTGCTACTGTCCCAGTAACACAGACATATATCTGTGTTTAACGCAGTAACCCATCACTTGAACCAGTCAAAAAAAATCTTTTTCCCAGTGATACAGTAGCACTGACAACATGAAGTTCTGTGGACATCTACTGTGACTTTAAGGCATATGTTATGCAAAATGTTTTTCCTGCTCTTCCTCCATCCCTGCTAATCCTCTTCCTTCTCATCTTCCTCTGGGTCTCACTGGATGAAGGAAGGTAGCAGAGCTACAGTTCAACTCTGTCCTGAGCTGGGAATTCTTACAGAGTTCAGTTTTATGCAAGAAGCAACTTCTCTCAAAGGCAGGATGGTATATGTCCTGGTTTATAGCCCTGAGCTGTATAGGTTTTTATTGAAAGTCAAAAAGTTTCTACACCTCTCAAGTATAAAGAGATCTAAACAGTCAATAATACACATTCCTTGAGAATGCCATTCTAATTATCCCATGAGTAATTTCCCATGAAATTATACATTTCTACAATCTGAACCAGTATTTCAACTTCTGTCTCTAGAGAAGCACGCAAAAAAAGTGGTGAAAAATACTTTTCAAGCTACTAATGGCTTTAAAGGAGTATCATAAGATCTCAACTCCACTGGAAAAAATGGGGACTGCACCTGAAATTTACCTCTGAGTCCAGAATTTTAAGCAGAAATTAAGTTACCAACTTTGTGACTAGCTGCCTTGCAAGATGTGAAAAATCCAAGTTAGAAAACTTCGTAATGCCAATATTATGGGAGTTTTGCAGGGTTGTATCTATTAGGTGTTTTTTTGTAATAGCACTTTAAAAGACTAAGAGGTCATTAAACCCACAAAAGAAGTCTGTTTTGCTTTTCACTGATGTCACATCAAATTAGCTCTAGTGTGGAAAAATACGTGTATTCACATATGAAAATGTGCAATATGCAGTTAATTGTTGAGGGGCTTTGGTAGACATTTTTCATCCCTTTAAAATAGAAACCAATGAGATTTTCAATTAAAAAATCAATATGCTTGCACACATGGCTATGTTACACCATCTTATTAAAATATGCTGAGCACTTTGAAAGCAAAGACAATATTTCTGCCTTCATCGCCTTAATATGTATGATGAATACTGTATCTTTTTTCCCAAATTGTCAAGGTGCAGAATGAAAGCTACATTCAGAAAATGTTCAAGTAAATTCTTCAATTGCAATTATAATTACTTCTTGGAAGAGTTAGGGAGTTTGAAATTTTATGACAATTTTTATTAGTTTATTTAGTTTATTTTTTTTAAATATAAGTTAAAAATATCTATTTTGGCCATCTAAAGAATTTGGTATAAGTTTTCATATTTTGACACAGACTTTAAAAAGGCATCATCTTGAGTTTCACTAAAAAGGAATAAAATGGGATTTTTAAAAAAATCCCATTTGAACCAATGTTTTAAATTGTTCTTTAAGAGTCTGAACAACAGAAGGAGACACCTGAGCTATCTGGGGTCCTGTGAGCATCTCACAATATTAGTGCTGACCTACATGTATTCTGATTAGCTTACTGAGATCCCCAGTAGCATCCAGCTATTCTGTTCTTTTTTGGAGAATGCGTGTTCCTCAGGCATTGTAATTAATCTTACACAGCTCCTGCCCTTGGGATACATTAATCACATTTGTATGGACTACACCCATCATCACTGTAAGATTATCCCACTTGCAGGGGTTTTTTGTATTTGGGAGAGGACAACTCCTTTCTATGCTCTTTTTATCCTTCTCAATGTACTTCTGTAAGACAGGTATCTAACATGATGGTTTCTAAAGAGTTAAGATCTACCTCTATGAGCTAACACCCCCTAAATGCTTCAACTATAGGCAAAAGGAGTTTCATCAAAAGCAAACTAAATAGGCTGCCTCTTGGCTGAGCTTGGTAAGAGACTTGCCGACAAGACAAGGGGCTCTCAGAATTGTTAACAGCAAATTGAGAAATAAAAGAATTATAAGCCTAGTGTTCTGCTCAGGCTGTCATCCTCCTCCTTGGCTGCAGACAAACAGCTTTTTGGAGGCTGTTTCCAGGCCAGTAAAGGCTCTCTTTCTCCTACCTCAACCAAGAGCAACATTTAGCTTAGATATAATCCCACAAGCTAAAATGTTCTTTGTGCCTGCAACCTGTACCTGTGTCATTCAACAGACTTGAGAAAAGTAGGTATCACTTCTACTAGACTTGAATGCAGAAGAAACATGTGAACTCTGGCAGATTTCCTGATAGAGCTCAGACCCCATTTTGAAAGAGAGCAAGAGAGATGTAGGAAAATATATTTTCAGCTTTTGTTGTCTGTCAGGCCAAACAATAATGAGTTTCAGAAATTCCTACTTCTTTTCAAAATCTAATTTTTAAAGCCAAATGCCCTGAGCAGATTTTTTTTTTCCCATTCTGAAGCTCTTACTGTGTGGGATCTGAAAACATATTTACAGCCTGTATATACCTGGCAAGTATAGACTGCAAAATTTCACGATTTGAAATCTCATCCTCCAGATCTGAGACCTGTTTGGACAACCTAATGCTACTTTTTGACCCCAGCCTCCCCCTGCTGAGTTGTGTGGGGATGTAGTTACAATGCACACTCTGAGATCACATCCAATACCCCAGTAATGACAGCTGTTTATTACCATGCAAATCTGAAAGATTCCGAATCTGAATGGACAAAAGCAGCTCTTCATAGGACTTATGCTATGCTCTTGAAGGATCCTTTGAAATAAACAACCAATAGAGTACGATTTTTGTTCTCAGAGGAAATGACAAAATAAAAATGCCTTAATGGACTACTTGCAGATTTAAGTGCCTTTGTATTTCCTTGCAAGTATATGATGGGAGGCCTCCCTGAGTTACAGCACCAGAACAAAGCCCAGTACATTTTTAACAGCCCCCCAAAAGCTGTTGAGAATGTGCTTGATCCCAGTCTAGCCATATAGAATACATTTCACGAAAGTGTCCTGAGTTTCCTTCATTCAGAGTATTTCCCATGTCCCTGGCCCTGTAGCCTGTCCCCTTGTTATCCTAGATTTCAAATACTTTTGCTATGGACTTCCAGTTTGAACCTGTCACTGCCCATTTTCTCTCTTTCAGGCTGTTGTGGCACCTTTGTTCCTGTGAGCAGGATGAACTCTTACATCCTCCAGGACTTTGTGACCTTGCAACAACGGGTAAGTGTCTGACACTGCCCCTGCCCATCCTTTTATCTTCCGGCACAACTTGAAAATCCTGTGCATTGGAGTATTTTGCTTATTAGAACAATATTTGGCCCTCTGTGCACTTATATTTTTGAAAGATGCTGTTAAACAGTTTTAGGGGCTTTCTCATGCATTATTGTCCTTTGAAATACCGTTAGAGAAGGAGGATATTGGTTGTGTGTGTCATACAGCTTTGGAAATCTTTTGTTTTTCATTTCAATCCACTGGCCAAAAAGAAATGAGTCACTTTGTTAAAAGTATCCTGTCTCCTGGTGCTTTGTTTAGGTTTGCACCTACTTCCTCCCGAACAGAAAGAAAAAGATTACTCACAGAAACACGCTGGTACACAGATGATACAATGAGAAATTAAAAGACTGTTCTCAGTTTGCCCTGTTTTACTACCTAAAGAGCTGTGTGCTAGGACTAGTTCTTGTAAAGGCTCCTCCCTTGCTCAGAAGGTCGTCAGCCCCGGGAAGGGAGAAGCACAGGTCTGAGCAGCACAGGTCTTCCTAAATTGCACTGCAAGCATTTAAAATGCTAGTTGGAACTTTCTAGAGAGTGAGTTCAGTTTGGGAACACAAAGTTTAGTGATTAATGTCCGATAAAAAGCTGATAAGAGACAGTATCCATAGAAGGATTCTTTAAGTCTTGTGTCCTTTCCTTATGTATTCAGCTGTTAAGGGTAAGAGAATATTATTTGAAGTGTGTTTCTGTATTGTTTTCCAGAAGAAAATTAGAACTGCAACAAGGCCTCTTAATTTCTTTTGGGCAGGGCATCAAGATGAAATGGAAAAGGTTCTAGGAGCTTAGTGCCAACACCATGCTTTCATAAGTATAAATCAAAATTATGACAGCTACCCCATAATAAGCACCTTTTCGTGCTTATGTTCATTAAATAAATATATGAACCAGACACTGTTGAGAAAGGGCAATCCTTAATACACAATTGATCGTTGCTGTAAGTAGTGTAGTACACAACAGAATTTAATTGATTTGGGGTTTGAAAGTAACCTGAAAAATTAGAAAGTGCTTCCTTTTTTATTACATTTCTCAGATTAACCAAATAGTGAAGCACTTAGAAGGCTGTGGTCGGCAGAATGACAGTCAATGACTCATTACACAGATGGATGTTTTGTATATGAAATTGCTACTTCTTATAACACTTCCAAAAACCATGCTGAAGTTTTTAGTCAGTGCTGTTCATGCTCCGAAGCAGCACTGTTCTCTCCCACACTCTCTCAGGATTGCCTTGCCACCACTGTCTTAAAGTGCTCTCCTCCTACAGAGTATCTGGTCAGCGATAGCAGCAGCTGCAGGAACAGTGCGTTCAGCATGCCAGACTGAAATTCATGTTCCAGGAATGTCTCCTGGGGGGTTGAGCAATTCAGTCAGATTTGTAGTTAAAAGCCTTTCACTGTAACACAATTACCCTGCAGTAGAGAAGAGGAATGGTTGGCATTTGTTTGCTACAAATGTGCCTTGCAAAACCCACTGTTACGAAATCCTTCCTCGGGTGAAATTTCCACTGGATAAATGGAATTTACCTATTCTAGAATGATAGGCTACTGTGCTAGGAATGTAAGGGAAAAAATAGTGATCAACAACATTTTATGTGGGTTTCAACATCCACTTTCTCAAACATACTAGGGTTTTTTTCTGTCTGAAAAGTAATAACTACAGCTGTCCAGCACGACGCCAACAGTTCCAGAAAGTTGTGGTTTAGTGGCTGTTTAAAAAAGCATAAATTTCATTTTTTTCTGGTTCTGGCTGTTTCTCACTATCATACAAAACACAGAAGATCCTTGCAAAGAATATATCATCTACCTTAGACAGGTGGGGTACTCAGACTGGCCAATTTACAGATTTAACTGGCGTGTAGCCATCCAATTTGCAATTTCCATCACATATTCTGCAATTCTGGCTTAGTCTGAGTCATGACCTGAAACACGAGAGGAAACCACCACTGTCTGGCCAAACAATTTCATCTTGCAATAGGAATACTATGTATTCCTCTGCCTTGTAATTCCCACGATTGTGTCCTAGTCTTCCAGCGCACCATGGAATAAAAGCAAGAGTATCCAAACTTAGCCCTCTTGAGACCACCCTTCTGCCTCCTGGCAAATGAAATTGAAGGCTTGCACCTGGCAAGCGGGGCAGAGAATTGAAGCACGCATATGCTGGTGAGAGTTGAGTGATAGAGGGTAAGAAGGGAAGAGTGAGAGATGAATGGGATGCTTTACAGATTATTCATGATAGAGACAAAGATTGTGACAGTAATTAAATCTTAAGAGGGGGCTTAGGGAGGAGATGGGGCCAGACAATGGGTGGAAGTAGTTAAGTCACTTGTTTACTACTCAGCTGAGATCTAAGCAGGTGGAAGAGAGAGGAGAAAGGAAAATAGATGAGGTGAGTCATGGTACAAGTGAAAAACTGGAGGGAACGAACTGTGACAGGTAATACAGGGAATAGGAGAAAGCTCTCTGGAGATTGGTTCTCAAGAGGCCCAGGGTACAGAAGGCGGTTTCTCATCTCAGGATACCACAGAAAACTAATATTTTAACATTTAGTGCATGTATTCATCAGCCAACTGTATGACAGTGAAACTAGGCTTATGCACAGGTCCTCTGGTTGATTCTACCAGAACGGACATAGAGGACAGAGCTTGACCAGTCAAATCTGCACAACCTCCTTTGGGTTTGCAGGTATTTGGTTCTTGCCTTTGGGCTGACATGAGCTCCCCCATCGTGTGATTTGAGCAGTGTAAAGTACAGAGCTCATTAACTCGGGTGAAGCATTGTACTGTCCATAATTACTTGAAGAAGCAGCATTCATGGTAGCATTATTTTCCTCCTTTCCACACTTAATTTTTTTGGAGTCCAGAACGGATATGCTTTCAAAAGTGCATTTTGTAAGGATTATACAGACAAGGTGACCAGTGCACAGAAAGGAGGCAATTCGTAGACTTGTCAGACAAATCTGTAACCTGGGCATAGGACAAAAAGATATGATAGCAAGGTTGCTGGTCGGGACGGGGGGAGAAGACAGAGCATCTAAAATGAAAGGAAAAGAGACTCAGTTTTCATGATATTAAATCTAAGCTGATGGTCCAGGTGAAAGTTACAGACACCATGCCCTTTTCTTCCAAGATGATACAGATTAGTATTTGCATGGGTTAAGTTCAATTAGGCTATTGAAACAAATGTCTTATAGATAAACTAAATCAGAGAGGCTTCAATTAACTGTGCAAACACGTGTAATCACTCCAAAGGTACATGTGAGACTGCAGTGATTTGAAATGAACTGGGAAAAGGTGATTTTGGGAAATATCCATCTACTTTTAGAGAAAATAGAAAGAAGAAAAACACGAGAAATGGAAAAAATAGTAAGAAAACATGAAATATAACCCAAAATAGCTCTAGGAAAATGGTTGTTAGAAAAACTTCCGAACATTTTGTGCTGAAATCTGGTGATGGTACAGGAAAGGAATGTGCTTGTTGTTATTTAGATCCTCCTATAAGCAGAAAATAAGATCTTCAAACATTCTTCCGTGCAGCTCTATGCAGGGAACTCTTGTCATGAGCTTCTTTTCCAACAGAAAGAGTTTGTGGAATCTCAAACTATGGGCAACTACTTGGGCCAAGAAGAGATAACAATAATGAATACATTTTGTATCCTTCAAAATGAGTCATGTTGTTCAAAAGGTAAGAGGGATTTACTCACAATGGACAGGCAGTGATGATTCAGCAATTACATTTTTAACAGACTGTCAAACTTCACCGAACTATAAGAATGCATCTGTACTGATCTCATGGAAATGTACAAAGGGAGTTGTTTTTACATGACTAGAAGCGCACACATTACTCAGAACCAGAAGTATAAAAGAGAGACTGATGGGCAGCCAAGTCTCCCAGCAAAAAAGCCAAATAGATTTCTAAGCCCTCTTGAAGCTTTTTACATTCCTTTCTCGAAGAACATTTTTATAAGCAGTTATCCAGATTTCTTTTAAAGTAATGCACTCCCATCATATAGATCCAGATCACTACTACTGAATGCCAAAACCACAGATACTCCATTCTGTGCTTGCAGAAATACTTGAAAATGCATCAAATGTTAAAAGTGTTTGACATTGCAAAGTACCATGTGATTAGTTCATCACAAGTGAGTTTTGATCTATCAGAAAGTTTGCACATAAAGATTATTAGGAAATTCTTGAAGAGAAATAATACCTTCCCTTGTAACATCTACTGAAGGCTAGCCTTTATACATATATATATGTATGTATACCCATATATAGACACACATACACACCATATATTTATACATACATACATAGATACATAGATATAGAGAGAGAGAGATAATATAGGTAAATCCCTGCTACTACAGTCTTCTCCAAACAAGTCTCTTTCTGCAGTCCAGCTGATTTCAAAAGGCCCACATAGATACTAAAGTCTGTGTATGCAGGACAGAAATTTAGCAGTCTCTATGTGGATACACAGAACTTTTTCCATCAACTTGAGAAAGAGCTGTGTAAGACTCAACTAACTGCCTGTGAGGCAGTTCTCTTTGAGTCTGAATCAACTTCTGAGGCACATCCATCACATTTTATTCATATGAAAATGATACAATGAAATCTATTGACAAGGCTTACAGAACTTAAGTTTTATATAACCATCACTTTGTAATTTGAAAATCAGTAACAGTTTGACTTTTTTTTAGATAAAGAAATACTTTTCCATCTGAAATACAGGTCAAGGAAAACTTTAAGGGGCATATGATATAAAAACATTCTGAAAAACTGTTTCAACATGGATGGAACCATATACTAATGGCACTTAGTCCAAATTTCTTAGAACCATCCAACTGAGGGGTTAGAGTTCAAAGCCTTTAAAATTCAGATTTATTTCTGACTGAACAAAATATGTAGTGTTGAATTCCTGCTTAAAGTAAAAGGCACTGAGCTGATCCCACCAAAACAAATGGAAAATGAAGACCAAGCAGGGTAGCATAAAATAGACCAGCCAAGCTCCAACACTTTTGCATTTACTCTGCTTTTCTTATTCCATAGTATGGAATACAACAAAAAGTGTTTGTGTGTGCAAAAGCCTATATGAAAGTATATAAATATATGCCTGCACACAATTAAACTTAACAATAAATAACTATAATGCACTTTGTTCTACGCTTTAGCATTCAGGCTCTGGCTGCCAGATCAGAATATTTTGTGTGTTTGCATTGCTTGGAAAACGACAAAAAAAAAAGGCAGCTGCAATCTTTGGCAAGTCATGTAGTGCTGCTCACAATCAGCATGTAGAAGGTTAAAATTAGAGTCAGAATTTGGTTTTGACATATTTTAAAAATAACTGACATTTGTCCTGGGAATGTACAACATCTAGCGTGCAATAGAAAAAAGATCTTTCTACATCTGAGCACACTGTAGCAAAACAAAAAAGGAAAGCTTTCAACAAGCCAAAAAAGCAAAACAGCAACATGATCTTGAGATGCATAAATAGGAGAATAACATGCAGGGCACGAGAAATAATCCCTCTGCTCTGCTATGTATTGCTTAGGCCACTGTGTCCAATTTTGGGCACTGTATTTCAGGATGGTTTCGGTGTGACAGGACTAGAGGCAACGTGGTAACAGTCTTAAAGGATATTAAAGGACTTTGTTAAGAGGGGAGTAATATTAAGTGTTTTCCCTGTCTACCTTGCACAGGGCAAGAAGTAATAAAGTGAAAGAAAATTTGGGAGTGGGGGGGAGAAATCTGACTGCGAATGTACTGGAAGACTGGAATAGCTGGCCTGAAGAAATCGAAGGTTGTCTGTTATGACATTCTTTAGGAAGAAAAAAGGAAATGAAGAAATAAAGAATGAATGAAAAATAAAAAATAAAAAATGAAAGAAATCAGGAATGATAGAACTCTCTCTGAATCCATACATGGCAGGACGATGTGATGGGTTACTTCTGGAAGTTCCTGCCAGATCTACGGGTCCATGATTTGTTGGGAGGAGGGATAGCATGCTAAGACATGAGCCTCCCTCATAAGCTGTGAAATTTCCCAAGTGTACAGTGTCTGAATGGGCAGATTCTGGTTCTGTTCACATTCGGTTTGTATCAATTTCCTTTCAGCACAAGTTTTTACACAGTTTAGGCTTCAGTCTCGGATAATTGCATTTTATTTAATCACTCGAATACAAGGTTTTCAGATGGATCTTTTGAATTTGCCTTTTAGAGGTGATAGGTCACATTACTGAAATTTACATCTCTCCCATTATATATATATAAAGTATTTATATATTACTATAAGAAGTAAAAACTTTTATCATTAAATAAATCAGTGATTTAAAACTGGATCAGCAATTAAATTTATGCTTTAATGCCTTATAAATATTATTACCTACTGATTGCCTAGTACTTCCCTTATTTACAATATGTGTACAAATTGAGGGCCACTAGAAGCTTCGTGATGTCAGCATGGCCCATAGCTATCCCCTTTTCTTTACCTGTTCTCTTTTTTTTATTCATTCATCAGGCTTTTCCCTCACCTCCAATAAGCTTAATTGATAAAGAGAACAACGATTAAAAAAAATTCAAGAACAGTCCTCCCTCTCTTTCAAAATACAATTTTAAATCAAGGGATAATATAAAACTGTTGGAACAAGAACAAGACAACAATAAAACTAACTTTTTCTTGACCTCAGATTTGCTTTTAAAGTTATGGAACGTTTCCTGTTGTGTGGGTGTATAAAAGAAAGCAGGAACTCTAAATACTAACTTCAGCAGCTTTAACTTCTCTTCCGACTCACAAAATACTGCTTACATACAAGCAGATAGAATATCAAAATATTAATACTGTTCAGATCTTCATCGACACATATACTAATGATGAGGCTGAGGAAATTACTGAGCACAAAAAAGGTGCTTAAATGCTTTATAAGTTAAATTCAAAAGAATTAAGTGTGTTTCTCTACACATATCATGATATTCACGTATTTGTACACATATCACGATATTCATTCTCATGAATAGCTCTGCTGATAATCAGTGATCTCCAAACACAGCATGAAGAATCCCTTTCTAAATGCTCCATGAGAAATGGCTACCTTTAATGTGTCCTTTTATTATAGTCATGGTAAAGAAGCTATTTTTCCAAAGGAAAGACAATTTCTATAATTTCTAATCACATTTTTAAATGCTTTACATAGTTTTGGTAATTCAGCTGGATGACACATATAAGCTACAGGAAAGAGGAAAAGAAAGAAAGGTGACACAGTTGCTGTCTGAGCATGACAGCAGTACAATACCTCACACAAGTAACACACTGAACTGTTTTGAAAGCCGCGTGTTTTCTGTTGTTCTTTACAAGAAGAAGCAGTAAAACCCAAAATATTTCTACTCTTAACACAAACTAGTTCCCAACTTCCTCATTAAAACCAGGAACTCACAGTAAGAATCAACACACCAGTAAATAAAACCAGTAATACTACTTTCCAGTTATTTTCATATCTGTTTTGGTGTGCATGTGTGATGGGGCACATTTTGCTCAGTAGTCAGCAATGAGAACAGGATTTCTGTCCCTCCAGACTTTTGGGGGATCTAAAACTTCAACCTGAGCTTACACAGTCACGTTAACTTTGGTCCAACAATTAGAGTGGTAAAGAATACTGCTCAAGCATCAGGGCTAAAAAAAAAAAAAAGGTGCTATTAAATGTGTAATGTAATACCATCTGGAGTAGACTTTGTACTGAAAGAGCAATAAATCCAGAGCATTAATCCAGACTTTGCAATTACCCTCTATGGCCTAGAATAACTTAACTCCTTGAATAAGGGTTAAAAATAGGAAGAATAATAACACATTATATTAATTTTTTCTGGTTTTGTTTTTTTTCTTTCTCTAACGTTCAACATTTTACAAGATTTGTACAGACTTTCCATAAAAATAAGCCAGTGGTTTCTTTACTGTGTGCAAGGCAGTAGCTATAAATTAATTTATTACGAGTGTTTGAGTGTCGTAAAATAGTATTACATTCAGCTAAAAAAGAAAATCCAAATGAGTTGCAAATCCTGTCATTATAGAGATTAAGTCCATGGCTTACCTAAGGCTATATTTCAAATTATATATTTCTGAATTTATTTAAAATACTATAACCACACTTTTTAGCAGAGTAAGCAAAAGCTTAGCACAAAAAAATGCTGCTACAGCAGCCTGTCACCCTTCATCCAACAGCTTTATCTTTCACTAAATTCTAAAATGCTTTCTTTTCTTCAATCTAGATATACAGTTTTAGCAGCATATTTCACAGCAACACTGCAGCTGCACTTTAAAGCATAAGTTGAAACTCAGTTTTTCAGAAACTGAGCCAAATTCAACCTTATTTCCATATTTGGATACCACTATAACTGAGATAAAGAAAACGAAACAAGTCACTATCAGAAAAGTCTTGCTGTTTTTCTCAACCACAAAAAGCCAGGAGGTGTTATGCATGAATGTGGCGGTTCACTTACCTGTGCCATTTAGTCTGATTCATCTCACGCCCTCCCATGCCCTCCACAGGGATTGAACAGTCCCTCTGTGAGGGGCCATGTTCCTTGGGAATTGCTGGAAAGGCATGAAACACACTCGTGTGTCATGAAGCCAGCACCAGTCTGGGGAGCAACCATTTTCATCTGCAGTGCATGAGCTGTCACTGCTGAGACCCGGGTTCGATTCCTGGTCGGGGCCACTCCCCGGGCAGATGGAGCCCGTTAGCCCTGTAAGGCAATCCATCTACGTCCTGAGGACCTCACTGCCACC
>JAYRBT010000181.1:20998623-21018185 GCA_036023395.1 Myiotriccus ornatus | reverse complement strand
TAACTCACCTAAAAAATCCAATGCGCAGGCTGGAAGGTGTAAAGACCTTCCCCGGTTCTTCGTTCGCGAAGACTGGCATGAGATGGCCCATATGTGGCTGAAGAGAAATACACAGTCAATGCATTTCCTTCTAAGTTATTGAGCTCTAAACAATCAGTAAAAAGAAATTTGCCAGAAGGAATAACCTTTGTCAATAGTCTCAGAGGAAAATGACAAAATAGCATGCAGGAATTAGTCTGCTTCTTCTGGAACAGAAAGGTCATATTTGTCACCCTTAATCAAATCATTGCTTTGCCCAGCCCATCATTCAGCCACTGACCCCAGCAAGTACTAGGTATGTCAGAGAAAATGCAACTAAATGCTCCTGAGGACTATAATAAAGTACCTGATTCTAGACATTTTCTCTTTCTAGTCCAATCAGTTAATATTTACAATGCCATTTATTTTTATCTTGTCCAGAATAATATCCTTTAAAAATTAATTATTCTGTTGTTCAGTCCTGCTAATCTATTTCTTTTGCAGATGTCTTGTACTAGTGAATGATTCAATTTATTTACGTGTTGCATCTAAAATATAATTCATCAAAGTTAGGTTCTAAATCTGTGATACTTCTGTGTCATCTCTGCTCTAATCTCAAATTGGGAGAAGTAGTAATTGAAAACAAATCTATCTTCCTATATTTTATACTCCAGATTACCTGTTTGCCAAGCTTCAAAAAGCTACACGGTCACAGATTTTCAGCTCCTCTCATTTGGAAATCTAAACATTTTGCTTTGCATTTTTTCTCTTTCTTTTTACTCAGCTTTTTGATAGTAGATGTTCAAAATTTAAATGTTGCATATCAGAGAGAAGTAACATTTGAGGTCTTTGCACAGACACGAGCATCTTATTGGAACGGATTTGCTGAGCAAGACTGTTCAGCTCCAGAGCACACAAGCTGTGCTTTGGGGTACGTCCACCAGCTGATGAAAACATACTGTCATAGGGTCCCTTTTACCTCTTGGTCCACAGTCTGAGCACTGGGGGCCAGTACCTTCAGGCACCACTGATGTGGTACTGAAAGGAGAGTCATATTTGTTTGGAGGATGCTGAATCATCTTCCTGGGTAAAATGCGATGTATTATTGAACCTTTGCTGGGTTCTGTTTAGCCAAAATCTCAGTTGCTGTTCCTATAAAAGGGCTGGTTGCTGTCCCATCACCATCTTTTCAGCTAGCTGGAAAGGACCACTGTGGTCAGCTGCAGGCAAGAACTAGCAACCAACTAAGCTAAGAACTGGATACTGCAACCAGCCATGTCCTAGTCCTTCACCCCAACCTGATGCTTTTTTTTACCTTAAAGACACAGGAAAGATTAATGACAGGAAGTTTGCACGCACTGTTAGGGAGATGAGTTTTCTTCTGGTAAAGTAACAGGATGTGCATGAGATTGCAGAGACCAACACTGTTGTATGATGACTAATTTATGACATACTGTATGATGACACATTTATATGATGAATAAACTAATTTTATAGAAGTTCATACCTATTTTAGCTTTTCTGTTGCTAGAAAGGAGATCCCAGTGTTACAGAGTGTGTGGCTGGGCCAAACATTTTGTAGTGCGTGACGTGCACATTCTCAGAAGCGCTGACATTTCTCTGAGCAAAATGAGTGTGCCCATACAGTTTCTTTTCAGGCAGTTTACCATCGGAATATTTAGTATACCCATTGCCAGTCTTGTTTAGACTTGTACAAAGTATGTGGGGACTTTCTTACCATTTCATCAATACTTACTGTAAGGAACATGTCATCAGTACTTACTGTAAGGAGCAGAGGGCAGGTGGGTGTGAAGCTGCATGCTACAGAAACCAATACCCCTTAACCTTGTTATCCCACTGGGCTGCCTAGACCTGAACAGCTCTTAGAAAATTCACTTGAACTGACAGAGTTCATGCTTTTAAATGGAAGTTAATAGACCTAAGACACAATTCATCAGTTTATACTGCAAGTTTGGATAGCACAGCCCCAATTCATGAGAGCAGCAGACTGAGCCAAGGCTGTTTTCACATACTTCATGCTATGACAATAACCTGAGAGTTGCAACACTTCTTGCTCAACTCCAACTTCCAAATTCATTTTTGTATAGAAGAATTCATACCACTTGATCTAGAAGAGATGTAATAAATGTAGTAAGGCTGAGAAATGTGTCATATAATTAAACCTTTGGAAAAGATACTACAGCATTTACAGAGATGATGGAAATTGTCTTTATGCTTTTATCAAATGAAACGTTAAGATTGATACCTTGCTTGCATGGGCTGCAGCCAATGAACGACAGCTATTTGAGGACAACAGGATTCTTTGCAGAGCGTTTATAAGTTTTTGCTTTACCTTCCAGATAACCCTTCAGCAACACACCTGCGTCTCAATGAGAGACTATAATCTCAAATTTACAAAAAAGCTCCATTTAAATGTGCGTGTTTCTTTTTATATTACATTAAAATAATCATATCAGTGTAAAAATATGGTCTCAGGAGCTTTCACAAGCACCTGAAAAGCCTCATACTGGGCAAGTACTTGTACTCATAAGTTAATCCCTTCAATAGGGCAATATATTTACTAAGATTAAGGAAGAGTAGAGTGAGAACTGGCAGCCAAGGAAAAGTGATTTTATATATCTTGTAGGCAGTTCAAAACAACCACATCAGGACTCGTTACACTATTGTGATCACATATGCTAGTTATGCACAAGTTACATCTTGTTATTTCTTGGCCATCATTAGGTATAGAACTGTTTTATATTTCTAAGCAATCAAAAACAGTTGAAGACCCAGAAAGTACTTCTAGTTACGTACTTGGTGTTCAAATGTAAAAAAAAAAAAAAAAATCAACTTGCTCAAAAATTCACATTTGGTATATTTCCAACAAAATTCATTTTTTTATTAAAAAAATGCTGTTGGAACTATAGATGGTGCTCATATCTAAAAAGAATTTTAAACAGTGAAGATGACCTAAGCAGTTTGTAGACTTCGCAAAAGTGTCTCCTTTATATTTAATAATTTTCTTTTGGTGAAATATTTTTCATCTTGAAAACAAGTATGTGTTACAAAGAGCATATTATAGTAACCATTCTGGGTTAAAACTAAAACGGAAACTACAAGTGTTTTAATTGTCATTCTTTTATCTAGTTAAATCCACCTCTAGCCAATTAATTTAAATAAAACAATCAATTCTTAAATAATCCTCTGATGAAAAGCTAAACCTAGACTTACTGCCAGTGATGACAGAAGATTTCCATGTGCATATAAAATAATTCTTACATATCTGTGTAAATCACTTTGCATTGGTTGATTTGATAAGCATGCAGTTCATGTCAGTTTTGGGGGTATAATTCTCTGGGAGGGTAATGCTATTGCTGAAATACATACATATATGTTCTTAAGTAGTGTTTTCTGGGTAAATTCCTGTAAATAGTGAAATATAAATTCTATATAACCATTGATTTAGTTTATATGCAGAAAAAAAATATGGTTCACAGAATAACTGAATCCTTGAGGTCGAAAGGACCTCCAGAGATCATCCAGTCCAAGTTCCTTCTCTAAGCATGTTCTAGATGACTGATATCAAAATACTTCTTACTGATTCATGCTTCTATGAATTTTCACTTTTTTCACCTGTTACAACAAAGGCCTTAAATCACCTTTTCACACTATTTCTGCACAGGTGCCTTGGAAGTCTTGGAAAGCAGGTAGTTGGTTTTGCTGGAACACATCATCTATTAAACAAGCTAATCATATTCATTATTCTGAGCTGCTCGTGAGATGAGATCTAACCAGAATCAGCTTTTCTATGACATTATTTGTATCCTTCAGTCTACACAAATCATAATTTCTTATTTATACTTCCATTTTGCTCTGTAGTCTTTGTGTAAGAGCCATGTGTTTTCAAGACCAAGGTCTATTAAGAGAGTAATGCGCCAAAGATATACATGTTAAATAGCAACACTCCTGAACTGCATAACTGTCCTTCCCAGGGGACTGTAATATAACTATACACATTTTATATCTGTGATATTCTTTATCATGCTATAAGAAGGAAATACCAGTCAACAAACTAAGGTTCCAGTTTTCCAGCCTCAGATAATAAATAATACTTCCTGTTTCTTGGTTGTTATTTTTGAGGTTCCTTCCTCAGAGCTCAACACAGAGATGATGGGATACTTCCTCGGCACCAGAAAGGCAGTAGGGAAGGTAGTTTTCAGTTGTTCTACCACCCAGACTGAATTTTTTTGGCATTTCCCTTTCATTGTCATGGAATCCTTTACTGAGCAAGATTAAAAGTGAACTGTCTATATAGCAAAGAATACTGAAGCAGAAGGAGGAACAGCAGAAAAATAGGGAGCATGGAGGAGGAGCAGAGAAATATCAAAAAGGGTTGTGGAGCACATTGTAGAAGAGGGTGAGAGATCATCAAATAGTCCTCTACAAATCTACTATATTAACCAATTTCTGGGGCAGAGGGTTAAGTGGTATTTCTAGTCCTATTTTGATACTCAAAGAAACTTCCTATATCATTAACCTCCTTTAACGACAGTATAAAAACACCATTGCAGGGGTTTGTTGTGTTTGTTTTTAGAGAAATTAAAGAATGACTGTGAGACATCAGTACACCTGACTATTTCCTAAGCATTGCAAACAGCAGTGCTTCTCTAAATATATGGAAATCTTCTGTGCAAGCATCGAAACCACTAGACTTTGTATCTAGCCCTCTTTGGAAAGAAGGATGAACTGGCTGGGCTTTGCTAGTCTGTTAGACATATTTAAAAGAAAGTCAAGAAAAGGAAAGAGTCCAAATAGACGTCATGAAAACTAAGAAGATAAGAAAAGTTGAAGTTCTGAAAAGAACCCTTTCACCGAGCCTGCTAATAAAGACGGTCCATCTCTTCATTACCATGCTACTCATCCACCTCTGTTACACTGCACAAAAGGGAAAAAAGCAGTCTTTATAGTTGTACATGATTATATTTTCCTTTTGTATTGAGTTCAAAGTCTTTTCTAAAAAAGCAAGAGTAGATTGCTCACAATGTAATGGGCCATTCCCAGGAAATGAAAAAATGGCCTTAACGTTTTATATTAATACAATAGGTTATGTATAAAACAGGTTTTAAAAAGTTAATGCATATTAGCTTAGAACAGCCATATTTTAACACTGTGCGACTGAAAGTTCCAGTAGAGCAGATGAATGAAACTACAGAAGAAAAAAACCTGCTATGACAAAGAGATAAAGGTTTAACTAAAAGGACTCAAATCTATATTTCAGGTGCCTCTTTACCTTCCATCAGGAAACGAGTTATTAGGAGTAATGAAATCAGAGATAGAAAATACAAAAAGTTTTTAGATCCTTCTGTGCAAGGCAGCGACACTGGCCTTTACTTCTTCACTTTATAATGATTCCTTTGAGTTGTGGTTCTGAAAAAGCTGTGAAACATCTTCCTGTTATTTCTTTTTCATCTTTCCAAACACTGGCCAGGAATAACCCCATCCTATTCTTTTCTTGGGTTTTTGAAACACATATTGACTGTAATGACTATGAATTACCTGGTTAATGTGTCCAATTTATAAAAGTGTTAGAGCTCCTCTATGCTGCTACCAGGTGCCTCTGAGAAGGTGCAAGGCACAAGAAGAATCTAACTTTTTCCATGCCTGCTTCTACTTTAGACCACAGCAAATACTTAACTTTTGAAAATTTTGTAAGTTAGCTGCATTTCAGGACAGTCTCACCAAATCACTCTCCACCTGATGGGCTGTTGGCTCTTTCTTCACCAGATGTAGCAGTAGACTGCTAGCCAACATCACCTCTGCCAAATAGTCACCCTATAGTCACCGTCTTGATGCTCAGTTTCTGGGTGATAAACCCCCTTAACGAGGGCCCTAGAGTTTCAGATACAGGCTTCTGCTGAACTCCATCACAATCTGCATATGTAAAAGAAGCAACTGTATCACAGCTGTGGTCACTGTTACTGTACTGTACCAACTACTCTAAAACCACCACAAGTACTGAACCAGTAGAATTTTTCAAAATACATTATTACACATTGCAAATCATGGGAAGCCAATTAATAAACCTTGCAGTGTCAGCATCTTCAGCCTTCGTCTTTGGTGCAGAGCTACAAATGTGACTGAATGTCTTTGGTGCATGACAGAAATAAACAAGTACTACAGGATTACATATCCTTTAACCTATTTAGTGTCCTAAACCATCCTTGGAACATAATCAAGGTCTTGGAATCTTCAAGGTCTTAAGAAAGACTAAGACCACCTCTTTTTATCTCAAAGTCTTCTTCAGATCATTTTGATCTGAGCAGAGCCGTGACTACCAGGAGGTAATAGGAAACATTTCAGTGTCCAGAAAGGAGTTTCTGGTGGAAGATTCCAGGCTCTGGGATTTCTCATCTCAAAGATTAGTAGCAGTCATATTAGAAAATTTTTGAAAGACTTTTGGTTAGCTCAACATCTACTACATAAAGGAAACTTCTAAAATTTAAACGAGGGCACTCTTCCAACAATTCCTCCCATCCCACCTAAAATGCAGTTCAAAAAGTATAAACCATTTTAAAAAGTGTTGGCAGTAGTCTGTTATCAAGCATTGGCTGACCTTATCTCTTACAATAACCGTTTCTTTGCTGATGGCATCACCCAAATTATTTAGATACATATTACTGTTTAGGTTTCCTGACACGCTTTGCATTTGGCTGGCAATTCCTGATAGAAAAGTGACCTGCATACAGAACTGTGAGCCAGGTAAGGAAGCAGGAGTGCATGTACTAGTGATGATCTCAAGTAAAGGGTATTACAAAGCCACAGGCTTATGTACAAATTTATCTACTATAGATCTAAAAAATTTAATGGTAGAAGGCTTTCAGAGTTTCTACTCAATATCAGGAATTCTCAGGAGAAATTTTATTTGACCTTCTTCATCTCTATAATTATCATTTTATTTATGCTGTGGTACTTCCTAGTGGTCCCTGTTAGGATTGAGACCATCTGGCTCTGTATGCAGACCATGGAAAGACAACCCTTACATTTTGCAGTAAAACGTTTAAAGATCAACAATACTTGAAGATTGAATTTTGATTCTTTTCAGAGGTACTTTCAGGTTGTAAACATGCAACCAGAGTGAAAATGGCAGGAGACCTGACCTCTCCCCGACTTTTCTGAGTAGTTTCACGAATCCAGTTTTTGTTTGCACAAATGGTGCACATGGAGAGAATCCTTTTTTTCCTATGAAAAAAATACTATGAAAGTATTTGTGTGCAAATGAGCACATTCACATGCAAATGAATGTATTTGCACAAGAGGCACTTGCCCACCTGCCACACAGCCTTGGCTTTTCGACTTTCAGCGCCTGGAGTGAATAGAATAAGAATGCCAGCAATATTTCAAAAGGTGAATGGTCAGTCATTGTGAACAGCAATCGAGATGGATTAAAAAAAAAAGGTGAAAATAGTAAGTCAAATGGAAATGTACAGAGAAGATTCTTACAAGTGCTCAGATAAGGCGTGTATATAGACTACCACCACCCAGAGTTGAAGCAATGGCAAACTGGAAGCAGAGAAAGAAGAGGGAGTACTATTAATCAAACCAAGGCTTTTGACAAATTTCTTTGTTTGCCTTCTTATTTAGCAGCTATATAAATTGCATGCAAGGATAAAACCTTTCCTGAAATAATGGAGTCTTACCACACTGAGATTCTGTTGATGAAACCTGTAGAGACCCTTAAAATACCACAAAACAAGTTTTTTTGTATTGACGTGCTCCCTGTCTTTTTTTTTATACAAATGATTACCTCGTAAGAAATAGAAATCTTTCTAGACTTCCCCGTGCTCTCAGGATCACCACTACCTTGACAGCATAGAGCATGAATCTGTTTCACCAGACCAACATGGCCTTCTAATAACAAAAGTTTAATGGTCAGTATTGAAATGATCTGAGAGTAGTGCATCATGCAGTTGAGGATCTGCATCCTTTAACTCCTTATTATCAGAAGCAGCAAGACTATTCAGCTCATTTCTTACCTATTCCTCATTACACCTTGTATGCAGCCAAGAAATTGTAGCATATATCCCAAAAGTCTACCCCAAGGACAAAAAAAACAACACCAAAACCCCACTGCACCTGCAATGGCTCTTCAGGAGCTGGCACTGACATCCACGTGCAGCAGGTGGACATTCAGTGAAGCATATAAATCCCCTACAGAAGACTAAGGGAATAGGCTTTTTGAAGGCATACCAGCCTGCCAAAATATGGCTGCCAGGTGACTGATGCATTGTATCTCACAGGAGCCTTCCTAGACCTAGCCGAAGATTTTGAGGCCATACACCCCCCCGAGATTCTTTTTTTCTTTTTCATTTAAAATGTGTGATTACCCCTTACTTTCTGCCACCTGTTCTGCTTATAAACTTCTGCAGGGCCCCCCTCTCTGCTCTAATTTCCAACAAGCTGTCATGTTACCCTAACCCATGGGACTACCTCCTACTGCAGGCATTGAGATGACTCGTGCATTCATGTATGCAGAGTGGCAGCTGGCCCTAAGGCCAACCAGGGATGTGACCCATCTACCAATAGCTTGGTTTTCTTGAAACTCTGAACCCTGCTAAAATAGACAACTCATGTGGAGCTTCACTTCTAGCACTGTTTCTGTCATTTCTGTACTTGTACTGGTTTCTGGAAAGCTACCGTTCACAAAAAAATGTATGAAAAACTTGGAACTTCATTAAAATTTTCGGCATTTTGTACTCAAGAAATACCTATTTCATTGGAACACCAGATTCCAATGAGACCTTGGAAGATTTACTGGATGCTTTAGGATTTCTTTTCCCCTGAAATGGTCATTTCAGGGTTTCATTCACTGCCTCCAGAAGTATTTTCAGACAGGTTTTCCTCCTTCACATATAATGTGAATTTGAACAGTGCCTTGATTAATAATTTGATTTCTCTTTCCCTTCCCCCAGAACTGAAATAGACCTCAGTGTCTACACAAAGGGCGGCACTACTACGTGCAGTGCAGCCTGGAAATAAACACACAACTTTACCATATCATCTTTTATAAAAGTCTGGTTTTAAACATGTTATAAGCTTAAGTCTTATAACCTCAGCATCTGTTAGAAGCATTGCCTGTTTACTGGTCTGTTGCCTTCTGCTCTAAGCAGGGCTGAGAGTTTGCACGTCCTCTTGTCATGGCCAGTGCTTATGCTGACATGGTCTGACCAGCTACTGCACAAATCCCAACTACAACATTTTATTAAACCATGCAGTTATCACCGTAATCCCATATTAGGGCCTGAGGAACCTAGCTCTGATAGTAGGGTGTATTTTCAGTTCAAAGCCTGCAGCCAGGAGATTATTAAATCCCCCAGCTGTGAGAAAAATTTCCCATTCCAGAGTCAAAACAGTGAGAAAACACACAGCCCTCTCAACCCCTTCTTTAGGATGGAGTCAAATAACTTACTCCACATTTGCAGACTGGTAAAATTAATTCCCTTCAAACCCCTGAACCCACTAATGTGAGGTTTTACATTTTTTTCAAGTGATGGGTTAAAGATACATGACTTGGACTTTTTACACTCTGTGGGCACTAATGGACAACAGGAAGAAAAAATTAAGGCTTTTCACCCAATTTCCAAGTTTCCAAATTTCTTATTCCTACCTGTCCTCCCAGATAATAATGCTTTCCCTGGACAAAGCATTACACAGCATTTCTCACCAGAATTTTTCACCCTCTTTGAAGCATTTAATTCATATACAAATCGTGCTCAGACATACAAGACAGTTAAAGGAGCAATCCCACAGACAAACAATTATCTTCTTGCACTGAAACAGCACCAAGTACTGCAACATGATAGTAATCGACAAGGTTGCCATCTCACCCCACCAGAAAATGAGAGAGCGTATTTGCCTGTATCAACGGCCTTGCACAAAATGGGAACTGAACTCACAAGTACATTTCAGAAAAAAAAATGCTCAGAGAGATGAGATAAACAGCAGCATCACAACAGGGAACTAGATATACTTCCAGAGGTCCAGTGTCTCTTATCACATACACCACTGTGCCACACTGTAAGTTAAGGTCTTGGAGAAAATGTAATTTCTCTTTGCAGGGGAATAAAGCCTCTATCTACAGCACATAAAAAAATAAATTTCCAAGACTATTGAGAGTAGAAAGTAACAAAGCAACGCCTATCTTATTTCTGATTCCACAAGGCAATGATGTTAATATTCATGAGCCAAGAAAACCCTTGCCACTCATTTTCAAGTGTTCACTCATGTTCTATACTCTGCACCAGATGCTTCAGCAACTTGCGGGTTTGAATACTGTGAGGGAGGCAGGGTTACTTGGGGCCAAAAGCAAAGAAATAATGTAGTGCTTTAATCACAGACCATCCCTAAGTGGAAGTCATAAATTAAGGATCTATACCTATATTACAGTCTTTCTTGAGAAATGTTATGTTTTTTATCAAATGATCATTTCAAATCTAAGCAGACTTTATCAGTGTCTACAGGTGTTTTAGTCTATTGGTGTATACCTACTGGTAGTTTGATGGACTGTGTTCTACAGCAGTAATAAAAAATACTGATCCATAGCTTTGAAAGACCTTAGCAGTGAGTCATAAGTCTGATTGCCATAGAACTTATTAACTGGATTTTTTTCTTTTTGTGATTTAATGCACCATGACTGTTTTATGCTAAATTTATCTTTCCCATGTGAGGCTCATAAACCAAAGACCAGACAAAAGAATGGTGATAAACTATGCCATCATAGGTAAATGTAAAAGAATATAAATTAAACATATACCTCTGTCAAATATTTAGATACCTCTATTGGAGTTCCTTGGCCATAGCAATAACTGTTCTCCAAAATCCCCTCATTATCTCCCTCAGTTCGTTTGTTGATCTGCTTTAAAGACCTTACGCTTAGTTTCAGTTTGGTTTCCAAATATCCACACAAAAGAGTGTGTGGATATAGTGACTGACATCAGTGAAATACATAAAATATTGTCAAATTTTGACACCTGATTTTTTTGAGAAGTGGTTTCTTACAAATTCAGGCAGCAGCAGTGTGGAGAAAGCAAATGAAGCAAACTGGTCTCCAACCCATGAACTGGCATCTCTGTCACACAGCATGATGGGGAGACAGGAAACACAGTCCCTCGGGACTCCCACTAATTCCATGTAAACATTTGCCATCAAATCACTTGTGAATATTCTAAGGAGAAGGCTGATTCATTGTATATATATTTTTTTATATTGTGAAACTTTGTGTCTTCCAGAAATTTCACTGATTTTCAGGCTTTTTAGTTTGACTGATTGTGTGCTATTTTGGACAATCGAGACAGGCCTTATGAATAAGTGGCTTTAGTGTCTTACTTGGTAGATGGCAATAGTGGCTAAATGATTAAGTGCACAAGATGGCAAAAATAACAAGTCAGTACTAATTATCGAATTTTTATGGTGTCATAGAATAATGATGGCACACAGCTTTCGCAGGAAGAAATGACCCAGCTTTACTAATATATTCAAATGACAAGCTCCAAATTTGCTTGTTTGATTGGGCTGGCGCTCTTCCCTCAGAGACTAGAAAAAGCTCCCATAAGCTTTCATTGGCCTAAATCAGAAACATCGGTTAAAAGCATGAATCACTCATTGGTTGAGATCAACAGTCAGAAAACCTGCACAAGGGCAGACTTTTTCCTCTCAGCATGTGCCCTCTCAGCCATGTGCCATCATTACTCCTCATGTCAATGTATATGTGTATTTCATTGAACTGCTAACTCAGCCCAAGCCTGCATCTTTCTTTGAGCTCTCTTAGTGATATTATACCTTTAAAAATTAAGCATCCTACACATTTCTGTCTTCCTTTAAACCACTGCTTTGTTACTCTTCACAACAACATACAAATGCATTAAAAGTTCCAGAAAGCTAAGGGAAAAACCAGTCTTACAATCCTTCAGAGTAAGTGAAATACACTGGAAACAAATTTAAACATAATTTTTTTTTCCATCTCATGTTCTTCTCTTTTAGACACAGAGACGTGATTTAGAACCTTCTGTGGAACGACCTCTAGCTGATGCATGCTACAGACTTTGCAGGACTATTCAGCATGTAACTGTGAAGGGTCCATGTTAGGGTATGTTTGGCCGGCTGTGCTAATTGCATCCAAACCCCCACGCCCACACTCCTGCTGGCACTGCTCCATCTCCCCATTTAGTATAGCTCTGCCTCTTTCTCTCTAATAGACTCTGGCATATTCTCCAATCCCACTATTTGTAATCCTGACATCGCTTTGCCAAACTGTGGAGGCGGCTTGGGGAAAAGGAAAACCAAAACAAAGCAACCATCATCTTCAGCTGAAACTCACCCACCTGCATGGCTGCCTTCCAGCATGTCTGCCAATGGCTGGCTGCTACAGGAGCTACTGCAGGAGTTGGAAACTTGAGGGGAAGGAGGAAAAAATACACAAAAGGCACAGAAATGAGTGTTAGTGGCTTCAAAAGCAACAGCCATCTGTTTTCCTTACTGCCTGGCAGCATCAGGAGCTCCCTGCAGTGAGGATAGCGATTTGGCAGCTTTCCTTAACCCTATTGAGCTTTTACTGTCCCTACCAGCATCCCCTACTGCTTCTCTCCACACCCTCAGACCAATTATACTTTGACTTTTTTGTGCAGCAGCAGTGCTTACACAACCTTGTGCTCGCATGCACTTTAATTACCAACACCTAGTCAAAACCAGCAAAGTTCAACTAGCACTTAAGCATGACATTCCTAGATTTGGAATTAATATGATTTTTCAGCCACGTTGCATCCAAATCATAGGAAAACTGTTTTTAAAATGTAGGTGAGGCAGAGTTTACAACTCAGAAAAAGAACTTGGTTTAGTGTTATCATAACATGATCCATCCTATATCAAAGAGATGTCAAGAAAAATTGTGTTATATTTTTCCTCTGTGGTTCCCATTTCAGTTTTTATTTGCATAATGCTGCTTTCCCGTGCAGAAGGTTGCCAAGAAAACAGAGCATGAAACCTGTCACAGAAATGCAACAAAGAGGATTCAGGGACTTTATTTTCAAGTAGATCTGAACTGATTTCAATGTATTTCATTGCCATAAAAATCAAAATAGAAATGTGTTTAGGTTTATTATTAATATTTCTCTTCATTTTGTGCCAATTTTAAGGAAAGCAGCAAATAGTAGAAAAAAAAAAAAAGCAGGTAAGAACATGTTAGGCACAGTAACAAAACCAGCTACCCACAACCAGAATCTTCCCTTGAAGTAGCAGCTTTTTAGTACAGTTCTTGAAGGCTGTTTCTGTTCTCAGTTATCACAGCTTTAATATAACTTACAATCACTTCCTAGAGACCTAGTTATCCGGATTTTACAATGTGTTATCTGCTTTAGGGAAAACCAGAGTGCTGCATACAGTAATCTGTCGTGCAAGAGCAAGAGCAGCTGGTGTAGCTTACATAAAGTGGCAAATAGCCCAATGCAATAAAATGTAAGCATGTTCATAGCAAGAGCAACTACTGGCCTAGAACAGATGCCAGAATATGTTTCTCTTTGGGTCACAAATAAAATTATATGTTTATCTTCTGTTATAATGAAGATAAAACAACAGGATGCCATTTCCTTAAATTTGGGGGTGACAGATTATCTTCAAAATTTAGCTTTTCTTTTTTTTGTTTTGTTTTACATATATTTAGTGCTCCCAGTTACAAGATCTGGGTTATCACATAGATCTAAGCAAGTTGAAATCCAACTGGTTAAGTTATCTATCAATCACCTTATCACCTGAACTGTGGCTTAGGGGGAGGGTTGTTTGTTTCTTTTGGGGTGGGGTTTTTATTCGGTTCTGGATTGTTGGTTTTTTTACATAAAAGCAGAACTAGCTAAATGGAACGTGGAATCAATAAGGGGTATTTGTGGTTTGAATTTTCATTTTTGGGTTTGTTTTTTTAGAGGAAGGAGAATTTCTATTCAAGCATTTAGTCCCTGTCTCACGCAATTTATTCCTTTTCTGCTAGTTGTGCTGCAATAACATTAACCACCAGCTGTACCTGTATCACAGATGACTAAATGCTCTGCCTGTGTATTACCAAAAGCACAGTGGAAGAAGGTTGGAACTAGCCTGCATCCCAGCTCCAAACATGCAGTAACTGATAGTACAGCAAAGATTCCTGTGATAGGGACGAGAGACAAGATGTGACCTGCTTAAGACTTCTGAAGCTATTGAAATACAGACTAAAAATAGTAGCAGTGATATCCATCACATCAGGAACCATCCTGTCCATGGGCTTAGCAGCAATTTTATCACTAACTGAAGAGGGGGCAGTCTGATGTGCTGTTTTCCCTATGCCTCCATAAGAAAGATGATCTTATGAAGACTCTAGATGCTGTTGTAAGAGCTCAGTAGTTCCTCCTATTGGGAAGGCATTTACAAATCCCCTGTAAGTCTGTATTTTCTCTCTTTTGTCTCTTTCTAAAAGTACATTCATTTAGGTTCTGTAAGAGTATCAGGTCCCCATTTTCTATTCAAAGGACCCTGTCAGAAATGTTTAGTGTTTCAAAGAGTAAGTCCCTTAGAAGTCTTTGTTTTCTTGTCTTTGAAAGCAACACAAACTGTGGGCCTACAAACACATGTAGCCAGAGTTTTTAATCAACTCTGCCTGTAAGCCAATGACAAGTTATTTGCTGAGTACAATCCCTCTACGAGTCAATATTAACACATACCAGATAGGAAGGGTCTAGGGAAAGCAAAGTAGCTGCTTTGGTTCATTTTCTCCATCTTTTTGTGGGCAAAACTGTAATAGTACTAAAATGTAACCTTTTACATAATGGTAACAGCAGCAGCATGGCTTAACTATATGTGACAGCCACAGTGACTCTTCATGCAATATGTTTAATGATCTGTGTTTAATGAGAGCTGAGACACTTCCTGGACGCTGTCCATAACAGTCCTACTCTGAGGCTACAGTCACACATTTAGTGCAAGAAGAAACTCGAGAGGAAGTATTTTCTTACTCTTTCTGCTGTGACTGTGAACTCATCCAATGTGAAATGAATGTTGGAATGACACTGTGAAAAAGAAAAATTAAAAGCACAGCAAAGGGAACCACCCCTTTCTTCTGGATTAACCCAGCTTCCTAGCAATGACAGTTGTAACATTGCTATTAATAAAGCCTTTCATTTTTCTTCTAAGGTCATATGCCTTTGATGAATAAATTCCCATTTCAGTATCACAAGTGAGTAGGATTTGGGATGTAATGTTTACCTTCTCCTATCTCACCTCCCCACAACTTCCTAGTCAAAAAGTTCTTATCATAAAGAATCTACAAGAACCTATAAGTGGATTGAAGAAAAGCAGCACAAAAAGCAGCAAATCAGTCCTACTGTTAATGTCTCCATAGTGCCACCAAGTCACTGGGAAGTGAAAGGTTCTTAGAAGAAACTCACTCTGCAAAGAACATAATTGTGTTGGGGTTTTTTTATTATTATTCCACAGCTGTAAGTTCCAGCACATTTGGACCTCCACCAGCTGTAAATAAAAACACCTGCAAAGCACATCAGAGCCCATGGACAGAAAGTCATACTTTGCAAACAAAAGAAGAGGGACACACACAATTTGCTGTGAACATTATGGTCTAGGTTGTGCTTTAGAGGCTTAGCTTTTCTCAGTTGACAGGAGGAATGAGTTGTTCCACTGGTATTTTGGCATTTTAGCACAAATGACTCCCAGGAGCTAAAAAGCATTTCCTCTAGCAGCAACTACCTGGCGGGTTCAGTGGGTGCAGCTTGAACTTGGCACTCACTAGCAGAACTAGCACATCCTGCTGCAGGGGAATGAGGTTTGGGACTTGATACCTGTGACCCTCAGCAGGCTCAGAGCTTGTCGTGTTGCCCTTTTCATGCCTCTTATGTCACAGATCCAGTGTAAATTTGACCTTGCTTAGGAAGATCATTAGTCCCAGAAGAGACTTCATTCCACAGAACAGAAAGGGAAGAAAACATTCCTTGAGCTCTCTCTCTATCCTGAAGCATTAGAATTACTAATTAAGTTCCCAGCTGCTATGATAGTTTGCATAATATGAACACCTGCCTGCAGCAGTGACACAACCAAAGTAATTGACATTTGGCCACTATACAGCTAGAAATTACTTTTCAGCACTACAGAACCAGGCCAATTAAAACAGGTAAACTATAGCTGAAAGATAGGGTAATCCTGTTCTGCTCTGGCAGCCATCTAGACCTCTGGATGCATACATGTTTTTTAAATGGTCACTCTAGCTCTGCATTAAAGGTTTGTTTGAAGCCAATAGCTCATTGCCCTAAGAAACTGCATTCCTTATGGGTTAATATTTCACTTGACAGGAATCCTTTCTGGCCAGAGATCAACTATGCAAACAGGTTTGTATCTCATTGTTTCCGGGAGCAAGAGTTTTTCAAACCCTTCTCAAACACAGCTGAATCAAAATATATACTCCCCAATTCTCTTCCTTCTATTTAAATCTATAATTCCAGGTGTACTCTCTTCTGTAAGAATAGCATGCTTCTTTACATTAGTTACGTATTATTGAAGTACAGTGAATTTATATTAATAACAAGTTGCATATACCATAAAAACATACAGTTTTGGAGCTCACACATAGAAAAACATTAGAGTGATTTAGTCTCACATGGACATTCAGCACAACAAATTCCTTTCTTTTCCATTTGGGACTATCTGGCATTACTGTGTCTAAGCTCATGCCAGGAAATGTGTCTTCATGCTACGTCTATTATCATTATCTCCTCTGAGTAACATACAAGACACATATACAATAAAAATATCACATACTACATTACATAATCTTCTATTCCTGTCCTACAACACATTGGTCACTAACAAAGAGCTTGACCTTTCT
This sequence comes from Myiotriccus ornatus, assembly GCA_036023395.1. NCBI lineage: Eukaryota > Metazoa > Chordata > Aves > Passeriformes > Tyrannidae > Myiotriccus > Myiotriccus ornatus. Next base: position 21,001,255 of record JAYRBT010000181.1, on the reverse strand, counting down.
TCTAAAAGCTTTTATATCAGTAGCTGCTGCTTTTGTCTTACTTTACTTACAGTGGGCAATGAAACAGTCTGGATTTTATGCTCCCACTTTCATGTGCTGCTTTTGTCTCCCTGGAGGCTACTACAAGGAAGTGCACCAGAAATTTGGGAATTAAACTGGAAACAGGAAGACGGGAAAAAACCCACAAATGAATCAGAAAAGCTTGTAAGCTATTCAGGTGAGTAAGATGTATAAGGATAATGAATCACAGGGAAATTATAATCTGGATATTGACAATAGGGTTTGCTTTTAATAATATCATAAAATGCTTGCTTGTTTTTGAGTGCTTTGCATCTCCTAACAGCAAATCTTTACTGAAAAATGTGTGTGGTGAAGATAAACCAGACTGCTTTAACATCCTTCTCGGCCAAGTATACTCCACTTACAAAATCTCAGTCCAACTCTTTATGCAGGATAGAGACACTGTTGTTCTTTGGCTTTCAGAAAGTGCATCAGCTATTACCCAGTAGCAACTTCACTGAAAAGCTAGAACAGAGTATCATTCTATATCACTTACAAACACGTTGATCATAAATATTCTGATACAAAATAATAGGTCCGAAAACTTTTCAGATACTAGTTTTATAGGACTAACCTCAGGATGCCTCTTCACAGGACATCTCACTACCTGTCTTCTGCATTAAATCAGTGATGGCATTAAGAAAGGAGTCCTGAATCCTCACCCTCATAAATACAGGCAGGAGTTCCCAGATCACACTCTGCTAGTGAAAGCAATGCAATGCAGGTTGGCACGTCATGCCCGTCTCAGACAGGCAGGTGATGACTCAGAGCATATTGCTTATTTCCTCCTCTCCCCAGTTTCTTGAGGAAGCCACGGCCTTCCACAGTGCAATATGTATCAATCACGTTATTAAAACCAGTCCCTCAGCCCCACAGCAAGGGCATGGCTATTATGTTAAGGGAATTTGGAAGTATTCTGGGTCACTCAATAAGACTGTTTTCCTATCCTGTCCTATCACTGGGCTTGCACCCAACACATGACAGACAATGTCTGAACTTTCATTAAATTCCAGGTGTCTCATCTGATGATGAGAAGCCATGTCGCATGATCCTCCAATACCTCTGTAGGAAGCTCTGTGGCTTCTTTACCTAAAATGTTGAGCATCATTAAGGCTTTAGGAACAAACATAGTCATCTAGTCTCAATGCCAGGAAACAGAAGACTAGAATGGTTTAATTCCTGCTTTCATCAGAGTGCACCTTTCCTAAAACATGTATTTCCTGATTTGATAATTTCTAATAATGGATGATCACTGGAAACAGTGGTAGCCACAGCCTTTGGTTACCAGCTCAGCTTTTACAAGCTAAACAGAGTGAACTTCATTAAAGTTTTGCTGCTGTTTTTCAGCCCTTATTGTAACTTTTTACTTGAAAAGTACTTAAGTACTTCTTGTCTGTACAACCTTCAGTATAGTAGGTCTCGGTGTTTTGATTGCCCTACTGCAAAATGAATGGAGGTCCTAAGCATTTGCAAAAGCCTGATATGACCAACAGTGGTCATATTGCTGCTGCTAGTGCTCAGAGCAGGAGGGACGAGAGATGAGAGGGGAAAGCTCTTCTACCCCTTAATCTTCCTTCCTTTCTTCCCTTTCCAGTACCTTTATGCTCTGCTTACAACATGCTAAAAATTGTGATTGGAGCTGTTGTAGTCTCCATGACATTTGTCCTTTTGTTATTCTATTTTATTAATCAAAAAGTTTTATGAAAATCTGTGCTTATTATATTGCTATTATGACAGATGTTTGTAGCTTTATCCAAAAACATTATGGTAATTTGACAAAATCTGATAAGGAAGGTCTGAGGGATTTTGTTTTTTTAATAGGCACCTTTTTTCATAATGAAGCATTTACTGATTGGTTCTTTTCATTGCCTTGCTTTGCCCGGGTCTCTTCAGACCCAATCTATTCTACCTTTCCATGCACAGATGTAGATAAGGTGTCAGTGCTCTCAGTCCTTATTCTGCAATACCAGGTCTCATTTATGAGCTTAACTTTTAGAAGCTGTTATTTATCCATCACAAGGTTCTTGCAGATGACAGTAATTCTTTGTATTATTACTTGTTTTTTCTGTTGATAAGCATTGCCTCAGCATTACATTTAGCATCTTAGAATACCAAAAAAAGGGAAAAATTTGTCAAAATCCCAACAATAATTCAGTAGTTGCCACATTCCACATTATCATGTAGGACCAGAGAATGAGGAAGCTGAGATAATCTCCAGATCAACACCTGCACTGTTTCAGCCAAGCCCTCTAGTTTAAGGTCTTTCCTTACAAGGGATAGAGCAATCCTGGCTACGTGTTTCTGTGGATAGCACTTTTGTATTTCTGTGGCCTTTCTGTAGTATAAGGTGTAGGCATTTGAGTTAGACATAAATGTTATGAACACTGAAATTGAAAACTGCATTGACTGAGATTCCTATAGTATGTAGCTTCCAGGATAATGGGCTGAACATTTTCTTCCTTTGTTTATTTAATGAGAATACTTATCTTTTTCTCCTCCGGGGGGGGGGGGGGGGGGGGGGGGGGGGGGGGGGGGGGGGGGGGGGGGGGGGGGGGGGGGGGGGGGGGGGGGG
>JAYRBT010000181.1:20923175-20998523 GCA_036023395.1 Myiotriccus ornatus | reverse complement strand
CCCCCCCCCCCCCCCCCCCCCCCCCCCCCCCGGTGATGCAAGCGTTGGGTTAATCTTTTAACTCCTGCAGAGGACATGAGAGTAGGACAGTAATTGGTGTCTGAGCATTATTCACCCATTACTATATCTCATTTTTCAATGATTGCAATGTAGTGATACAACACCCATCTAAGTTAGATATATAGCTGCAGACAAAGGTCAAAGGGAGATCATTTACAATCCAGCATTTAATTTGTTGCTTCCAGTTATGAGGGAAAAAAAATCTTCACAGTTATCCTACTTTCTTCAGCAACAAGGAAGAAGTGCCAACAGACCTCAGCATATATGGGGAACGTACGACTACCTGATTTCTCCATGGCCCGCCAGAGTGGGGTGCACATGTGTAAATTAAAGCTTCGTGACATGATCCAAAGTGAGATGAAATTACTTATTCAAGTTGATTTCAATCGATTTGGAATCAAGACTTACCTCAAAAGAGTTCTAAATCTCTAGGATAACATTAAACACTCCCTCTTTTTATTGCACTAGTATTGTGAAAAGTGTTCGGTCTCTTAAGCAGTGACATCACATGTATTAAAAATGAGGCTAAATGAGGGATAGGCCTTGTACTAAAGAGGAAAGCTTAGGGAAAGGTGCATTTTCTGTTCTGTATAAAATATATTCCTGTGGTAATTTGTGCCCACAATGAGTGTAGTGTTAACAATATTTAAGATAAAAATCCATCAAGACAGAAAATATAAATAGACAATTACCAGACCAAATTGGGACATTTTACAGTCATTATCATCTCTAAATAAATGTACCTAAATACAAACCACTCTGGAGTGTGGCTCTTCTGATGCACACTCCTGGGCACCCTTCCGAGAAGCCACAGTGACCCCTTTGAGTGGCAGTGGGGTGCATCCCCAGGCCTGGCTCAGGCAGGGTGGGTTGAAGAGGTGCTGTTCCACCTCAGAGCCACGGCTGAAGTTCTTGCATTCAGTTTCATTCAGAATGGGCAAGCCCAAACCCTTCTGCGTGTTCTCACTATAGGCAATCATTTCCACACATTTGTTCAAACGAAAGCCAGGGGTTTATGATCCAGAAAGGGCGGAGGGAGTGGAGCAGCGATTCCATAATTCTGTAGCTGTTTTAGCATTTTACTAGTCTTTGAACTTCTGCAAACAAATTGCGCTACAGGAATAATTCTAGGAAAGAGCAATGCATTATATGCCTAGATATCTTCTCAGGTGTTGGTAAAGAGAGAGGGTATTTGAATAATACTGTTTAGGTTTTATTCAGCCACATCTGCACAGAGTGATCTAGTTGAAAACAAATGCAAATAAGCAGAGTTAAAGCGTGTGTGATGTGAGCACTGGGGTGTTTATGCTATACCTCACACATACCAAACAAGCAAGTCTACCCACTTTTTTATTTGCTGTTTACCCTTATGAAGTATGTACTCTACAACTGTCTTAACATGTATTGGCATGTTTGACCCCTATATGAAAGACAAAGAGGATTCTTTGCTTCATTTCATGTGTACCAGGCATTAGACCCATGCAAAGCAAAGCAATAAATTATACTTCTCATTTGGTTATGCTATCCCCCTGACTTGATAGTGCTTCTGCTCCTTTTCTACTTGTTTTGTAATGGAAAAAAAATAACCAGAGAAAGCAACAATGAACAGGGATCTGTATGTACATAACTTTGCAATTTTGTTTAGCTTGAAACAAAGGATTTGTTTTTCTTTAATAATTAAGATATGAAGTACAGAACAAAGGACTACACAAACAAGATAGAAAGAACAGCACCCAGTCTTCACCTGGCCTGACTTTCCAGAGTTGACAGCACCTTTCTTTTGCAAATTCCTGGACATGTTGGAATGGAAATTTTAGTTAGAGTTGTTTTGTTCCACAGTGGCTAGTCTGAAACATCTGCCACATAGTTGACTGAAACATTCACAACTGGAATCAAATTAAATTTGTTCAAGGAGACATAGTGCTACAGGGTGCTTCATCACTTGAAGGAACAGGAGTCACATCACAAAATGTTCACGTAATAGCTCAAAAGCAGCACTTGAATAATTTAGCTTTACAATCCTGATATGCTTCTATAATGGCAGCTTCTAAAATATATTTTCTCTTTGGACCGCTTTGTTTGACCTTTCTACAAAGCTTGTTGACTTGGAACAGTGGGTGACTCTAAGTGGGTACACCTGTACAGCCAATTAACCACTTACGTCTGAGCCAGGCTCAGCACATGGAGATGCACCTGGGATGGAAGCACACAATTAAAAGAACTCAGAACTGAAAGGAGGTGAAAACAGAGGTGGGGCTGAAACAAGTTTTTTTTTAAAATTGTTTAAGTGAATAAAATGACAAACATTGAAAAAAGCAAGATTTTGTAGATTTTCAGGGTGGAGGAAGGCACATGAAAGGGTTAAAAACTGAAATTGCATTAATTTAATTTTACAAATAACAGTTTATTAACATTATTAAGTTGCAAAGGAGCTAGTTTTAAATATGCATATATGTAAAAAAGAGATGCGTAGAAAATGTTTACTGTGTGAGTCAAATTTTGCTCTGCAACAGAGAGAGGTATGAACTTATATTAACTTCATAAAAGACACTGTTCATTTATGAATCAAATTTAATTTGTTGCTCGTTTACTCAAGATTTTATGCAAACAAATACAAATAAACTAGTTTACTACTTTACTAACATAATTTGGACAACTAGATAAACCTTTTAATGAATATTTTAGAAGGCTGAAAAGCCAAAACAAAACTTTAAATATAAATTAACTCAGGTTAGAGGGAGATGATGGTTCAGTACCAGGAATTCAGCATGACAAAGAAAACAAATTTTGTATAGTAATGAAGAGAATTTTAGCTGCAGAAATGGTGCTGTTTATTTTCTTTTCTGAAAATGAGAGAGAAAGGTCCTGAGGAGGAAAAAAAATCCAAAACCAAACCCTGAAACCATGTTTGTATTGTATAGGATTTCAAAAAAGCCAGGACAGCTCACCACAGGTGGGGTCTGCGTGGAAGACTCAGTGCAATCTGACCTGTTTTGTGCAGCTTCTGGTCCAGGCTGGTGAGGTGCAAATCATCTGCTCTTCAGAAGTATGTGCTAGTGCTTCTGCCTCAGCCACTACGCACTATTGGGGGGTTAATTTTTTTCATGAAAGTGTATTAATCATGGAAGTCGTGCCAACTCACCAAACCTTCATCATTCCAGGAAGAGGCCTCTCCACAGCCACAAGACTGTTCCTTCATTGCGGGAGCAGTGCTGATGGGCTGCAGTCTTCTTAATCGCCCAATAAAGGCACTTCAATCCAGGTGTGTTTCTGTGGAATTCATATTCACAAGCAACAATACCTTCTACAACCCCATTTGGTGGCAGAAAGGACCAAGAGACAGTGAAAAAGTCAAATCACTAATCAGGACTGTGAGAATGGTCAGGAGCTAATGTTGATCATTTAGGAGAGAGTACTGGGATAGGAGGGTACATTTCTCTTACAGAATTTAAATTGAACCAAAATTAGATCATCCTACTGGTATCTGGAAAGGAATACCTGCTACAATAATATTAGAAAGTATTAAACAAGAACTCTAAAAACAAGATTGTTTACATTGGCAGGAGATGCTCATCTAGCCCTCACAAATGCCTGTGAGTGGAATAACAAGAGGTTTGGCTGGTAGTTCTTTATCTCATAGTAACTTGACATAGTAAGAAATTTTGCATGTATCTAACACTATATTCTGATCCTTAAGGAAAGTGGCAGTGTCACCCTAAACTAAATTCATAATCTTAGAAGCTTTTATTAAGTCTAATCCAGGCTCTTCATAGATACGGTATCTTTACTTCCTTTTTTGCCTTCTATCTAAAATGCTTTTCTCAAGTCTTTTAGTAATGGTCAGATTCACGTGTTTGTGTTTCTCTCTGAAGTATCTTGGATTTTGCTTCTAAAAACAGGAGTTATGTTTGAGTTGCATTTCCTTCAGACTCCCTTTCTTGAGTCTTTTGTTTCTTTCAGCTTAACATTAAAATTCTCTTTCAGAAGCCATATTAGTTCAGATCAACAGTTCATGTTAGTCTGTTATCCTGCCACTACCAGCAAATGCCTGGGGAAGAATAAAGCAGGGCAAGACCTTAGGGATGCTTCACAAGACTACCCTCTCATTAACCAAGAGTATTTTGAACATAGAACAATCTTCAGTTCACCTACAGTTTACTTCTTTATTTTAATACATGCAACTGTAAATATATGTTCTATCAAAATGATTTGCAGGAGCAAAATTTAATTTAGTTCCCTTTCTTCTATTTCAGATATCCTACTTGCATAAAGAAGGGGCCATAAAGAGACATAGTCACCCATTTAATTCAAACTAAGATAGCATAAGGGTAAGAGATAAGTGTTTGAGAACTAATGCTTTTATCTTGTTAAGCTGTGCACGGAGATTAATGTTTAACATCTTATAGTTCTGTGATGCATATTGGATTATGACTCAACAATGACATTTGAACGATTCATACAGTGCAAACTTGAAGTCTCCTGCAAAATAGAAATTAAATATAATGAAAATAGAAACAAACAAACAAAAAACCAACTTAAAATGGCTTAGAAGTCTCCTTTTCATATTGTAATGTGTAGTAATGATTCAAGAAAACTAATGAAGAGAATAACACGGCAAGAAGACCAGTGGGTATTTTGGTTTGTTCCTGGTACAACTAAGGAAACCACAAAACCACATCAATCTCTATTCTGCTCAACCAGTTACAAGAGAAAACATTTCTGATTTTGTTTCTAGAACTGCAAACCACAAGAATAAAGATGGTTTTGCTCATTCTCAGCAATTAACCTAGATTGCTTTCAGAACCTTATTGACATTTAAAAGCAGTGTCTCAGCACAGTGCTTGGGTGTGACATGAAGCAAGCCATGCAAGCACTGATACCATGTTTGCCTCAGGAACTGTGAAATCTGAATTCTGACTGTTTTCTACTTCTTACATATGGAATAAAATTACTTTTGATTTCTGCGAGAATCAACACATCTCCTAGCCATATTTTATGTCATGCTACAAAGGGAAAAGATGGTTATCAGTGCGTTTCAGTAATCAAGTTCTATTTTCATGTATCAACTGCTTCACAAAATAAACAATGAATAATACTAGTTGGGGAAAAAGATTGTTCTCTGTTCTTGGCAGTTCTTAAGTGATTCTGTATAGCAGGACTGATGACTACTAATCTAGAGATAATGCTGTTTTATTTGCTTAAAAGGTATACCATTACCTTATGCCTATGCTTTTTACCCAGCAGTAGGCAGCAGATACAGCCCAGCATACACCTATCCCACACTGGAATGCTGCTGAGATCAGTAACCAATATTTCAGCCAAGTACCTGAGAGATCTTAAGTTTGATGGTTATGTCCAGCCATGCCCCTGAATGACAGTGCTGGCCCACAAGGGGTCCTGAAAATTTTCTTAGCAGTGTCCACAAAGCCTTCTCAAAGCAGCTGTGCAAGGTGTTACAGGATCCTTTAGTATCCCTCGAGCAGGATGGAGATGCTCCATATGTTACAATCATGGGAGGACTATGGAGTGAAAGCAAGGTTGATCTGTTTACAAAGTTTGCCCCCCACCAGTACTGATGACACAGACAATCCCTCCGCGTTCAGCTATATTGGCTTCTGAGTATGCAAGAGCGGAGCCGTCTAAACAGCTGCACCACAGTCAGGAATCCAAGAACATATCTGGAAATGTTTTTTGTTTCTAAAAAAGCCTGAACCTTGCAAGTATAATTAAATCTTTCTGTAAATGGAAAGCCAAAGAATGGCATTTTTCTTTGACGCAGGTCATAGTCAAATAGCTTTTAGTTGTAAGTACAGCAGTACTTTAAATCAATCACTGCAGTCTTTAAACTGGAAATAACCTAGAAGCACCTCTGTGTTTGACATCTGTAACAAAATGAATGCCTGGTTAACATTCTTCCTACCACGAATTCCTTCAGTTCTTCTTTTTCCATCTGGCTATAAAAGTAAAGGTTATGTAGAAATTAGCTCATAGGTTATTGCATACAAACAGTAATCTGTTGACCTGATACTGTCAGGAACTTGGATTTTTTTTTCTCAATTTATGAATCTTTTAGTAGCATAATGAGTAGATCAAATATATTTTGATGTTCCAGAAAACAGTATGTGACAACCAAAATTTTTTGTGTATTCATGATCCGGTAAAGAGAAATATGAGGAAAGTCACCTTTATTTAGGAGAGCCAAATCCAGAAAGACACCAAAGAATATCAGAAAGATTAAATAACCATAGGTGACTAATAGCGAAATATTTAAGTCCTTCAACTTTTCTTAAGGACCAGTAAGCAAAAAATTGGGTGATACAGCACAAAAATTCAGTTCTGAGATGTGTGTTTACTTATCAAGGGACTGTCTGAAATGGTGGCAATCTGCAGAATGTCTATGACGTGTTTTAAAATGTACTGTGAGCCAGTCCTCGATTTGGGTGTGATTCCTAGGGAAACAGATAAACTCGTATGGCAGTTCTGTTAATGTTATTTTTTTAAGTTTTCTGTTAATTATCTCTAGAGTAGATACTATCTTAATATAGCCATTGTTCAAGAAAGTAAACATTGAAATCATTATATTAGATCTTTGCAGATTGCGAATGATCAAAAGTGTGTTAATCCTTCTTCTCATTCCTTACAGAAGCATTCAGATAATCTTCTATGACAAAAAAACATCTTCCAAAGAACAAAGATAATTTTGGAAGATTAAAGCTTTCCTACTCTAAGTGTCTAATTATAAAGTACAATTGAGTACTATATGATAAGTCAAAAGTTAAAGAAAACCTTCTATTTTCTGAGCAACTTCCTGGGAGCTCTTTTTATAGGAGTATTGAGTGTTAAAGTCTACCATATAGATTGTAATCTGTGGAATGGTTTTGGCTAAGTACCCTTACACTTCTAACATTAATGGATGAGTCCTTAAGCATTAACTTCTAATATTGCTGTCACTATGTTATTTAGAATTAAATATAAAAATCACCAAGGAAAAAGATTAATACTACTAAATACCCCAAATGTACTTAAAAATTTAGTTCTTCAAATATTTACCTTCACAAAACAGAAATTAGGCTTACTTCCAAGAACTTTATTTTTTAACTTTAAAGGCCTTATGCAGTATTTTTATGAACTAAAATAAAACCATTTGATGTTATGAATGCAGTTTTCTGAGGGGTTTTTGGTTTCCCTATTTTTTTTTTTTTTAATCAAGAAGAACTGTTGATTTAGTAAACATATGAGCCTGTTTCTGACCTTTCTTGTTAGAAACAGTTCTGGAACTCTGAGGCAAGGGATGCTATTCAAGAAACACGTGATAGGCATTTAGCTTTCTAAAGTGTGCAGTATGTGAGATGAAGCAAGACAGAGTAATTGCAATGCTTCCCAGGCCTTTTCATTTGAAGACTTCCAGTGCCTGTTGTGGCAAATCTCAGCTTGGCAGTTTTCCACTTCTGGAATAACTGCATCTTTCTGCATTGGACATGCTTCCTTCCCTTTATTTCTCCTGTAAGCCTGGCCCTGAAGGTCCTCAGTTTTATTTTATTTACCTTCTTGTTTATGCTATTTCTATTCATAGGTCCATGCTATTCACGTTCTTGGGTGTTTCACGTATATTCCTTAGAGGGGAAAAATATGCCTTTGAAAACAAAGACTTCCACTTCAGCATGTCCTTGCTTTAAACTGCATGATACTAGACTACTAGATGGCTTTTCTAGGATGAGAAGGTACTGCAAATTTAGCAGTGCCTTTATCCGTCGCCATGGTGAAGCACTCACTGGCAGAGGCACCCTGGGCTGCTGCACCTGGCTCGTGGCATGGCAGAAATCTGTGTGCTTCCATTGGTCTCAGAGAATTCCAGTGGCCTGTCAAGCTTCCTGCAGCTCTATCTGCTATTTCTTTGTAGAAAGGGAACCACTGTAACCCATGGTCACTGGATGTACATACTCTCCTTTCCTCAGGATATCAGCAAGCATGGCTTTTCCAGATCTCTGTCTCTTTACAGGCTCTTCTCTCACTTTCCTTCCTCAGGGACATGATGGCAGCAATATCTGTGCAGATGCCAGAAAATGTAGTGGTGCCACCAGTCTGCAGACTTCTGTGAAATAACTGAAAACATACTCTAAATTTCCCATTTTGTTGCCACTCTTGAGTGGTTTTTTTTAGTTTGAGTTCTCCATTCCTGCATGTGCCTTCTTCTCCTAATTAAGGCCTTTTTTAACATCTATAATTATTGCTGTTCCTCTGATTTACCTAAAATGGTGTGTGATACTTCCTTCCTAATCTCTAATTGTTTTTGAAAGCTGACTCTCATCATCTTCATCAGGTGATCCTTTGTCTTCTGAGTCCACTCGGTAAAATCACTTTCTCTGGTACGGCTGTTTACGTAGCATGTCCATTTTAGTGCTCAGATAAATCTATTTACATGTTAATAAGTCTCATTCCTTCTACCACCCAACTCAGACGGGCACAGTGTATTTTTCAGTGCCAACGTGTGTCTCAAAGGAGTTAATTCATTGCCTTATGAGAATACAAAATTAAACTACTGTGTTAGTTTCTTCACATTCTATAAAAAGAATGCAGAAATATTTCTTTCATGCTCAGTATCCTTACATCCCATCAGTGTTACTCACCATCCCAGAGCTGTTTGGAAAAGAGATTGTGCCTGTTGCCTCCTACTCAGATATAAAGATATTTAATTGAATTCAATCTCCCTCATCGAGTATCACCTGCACTAAAGATTTTTGTGTGGCTATGCATTGCATAATGCTTACCAAGCTTCTTGCAGAGCTCAACAGTTATCACATGGCCATGGAATGAGTTGGAATTATATTTCTCATCTCCTGGGCCAATTTATTGCACTGTCTGGGAGAGTTTCTAATCTCAGTTGTGCTAGAACCAATTAGAACACTCTGGATAGCTGCCAGCACAAGAACAGATTTTGACTCATTCTTTCATGTTTTGTGCTTTTTTACTCCTCCTTTCCTTTCATCACAAAACTTCGTGACATAGTCAGAAATTAGTTACAAAAATATATATTTTGCTACTGTGTTTGGAAAATTCTGTTCAGAGCAAAGTTAATTCTTAATTGGGCATGCATGCTTTTGTTCTATGTGTTTTGAATACCCACATCATTAGCCACAAAAGCCAGGCTAAATCTATGTTAAATTGTAGACATTTTAAATTCCTTTTGTTATTAACATAAATAATTGATTCTAAAATCTTCTGTACCCTAAGCAGTGTGCTATAAAAAGTTGCTCTGGTTTGAGGTGTGTTGATTTTATACAACCCCCCTTCCTTTTCTTTATGTTATGCATGATTTACCAGTGAAAAAAAGAATCACAAATGATTGCTTTTCCAACAACTTCTAGAAAATATTTTTTAATATATATAAGCACATTTGTTGTGCAATTTACTGCTTGCTTAATAACATCAGTTTTACTTTCTCCCAGAAAGTGGGATAACTTAAGTCCCTAAAAGTGTAAGTCACTGTGAGAACCATTTTCAACATTTTGGTCATTCTGATGCTCTTGAAAACCTTTCCTTTCCCAGGCACTCACCAGGCCTTTCCATCAATTAAGTACACTCACCTCTTATTTTGAAAGCTTGTTTGTCATGTAATAAGGGAATAGATTTTTAAATAAGATTTCTGAACAGGGTATATTCTCCCTTGCCAGTTAGTAGCAAAACTAGGAATTAGAATTAGCTTGGTTGTAAGATTTTCACCTTGTTCTTTTACCATCCTTTTCACCACAGGAGCTACTATTGGCAATCTGATTAATGGAATACATGGAACTAGTTTCCAAGAATTGTTCAGATTTTGTTTTCCAAATTAAAAAGTAGCTGCAGCAATTCACATTCTTGTTTGTTTCCACACATAGAAAGCCTGAAAACAAGCTAAACAAAACCTTCCCCAACTGGACCAAATATTACTCTCATTTACACCCTAAAAATCAACATGAGTGAAGCAGGAAGCAGAATAAGCTACCAACTGTAATAATTTTAATTGACTAATCTGTTTGCTTTGGTTTAGTATATCCACCCTTTTTCCTTCTTTTTCATTTCCTTCCTCTTGGTATCCAGTGTATGGCATGAACACATGTAAGTCTACCTATTACATCCAGGCTTCACAGCATTGGCTAATCTTCCCAGTGCTTTTCATACAAAACAGCTAGAACAGACTGTGAGATGCACCTGCAATTCACTCTGAATCCGTGATGTGTCTGGGTAAGTCAGTGAGTGGTTGTGAAATTGTATTTTTCCATAGGAAGGGTTACTTTGCAAAGATAGCAGGGGAGAAGAATGAGTCATATTCTTCAAGGGAAAAGCACAGGTCTCCCAAACCATAAAAGAATGACGTTATTCTGGATGAAATAATCTTACAGTGCTCTGTTTAGTGTAATATCTCTTTCTAGAATCTGTTGTGGAACATATTATTTTACTGCTACAGTACTTAGTTTAGGGAGCAAAATCACAATTCTTCTTTTTAGAACTGAAAAATCAAATAGCAGCCATTTCAATTAAGTGCTGTGATGTTCAAGATGTTCAAGCAACTTAGACAGCCCCAGGGGCTCTCTACCTTAGGGGCTGGTACAGCCAGGCTCCCAGGCACAAGTGGAAATCCATGATTCTGGTCTATACCAGTGGGCAAAGTGAAAAGGAGTAGCAATATGTGTTGAAAATGGAAATAGTTTCCCTAAAAAAGCAGGGTCCTTGTTCAGGCTAGCCAAATATTTGCTATCAAAGCTGTTCTTCAGTGGCAGACTACTCTCATAAATTGGTTGTTTGTTTTGGTTTGTTTCTAAAGCATATCTCTTATCCTTGGAAAACTGAGTTTTCATTATTTACTAAAAAAAAGAAAATCTTATGAACATAGAAGGTTTCAAGTAAAAGCTGAAAACTGTCCAGAATTTTCCCTGTGAAAATAAAGGCCTTTTTTGTTCATGTATAGTCCTTGCCCCTTCTACCACTCCACAGCCAGTTACAGAGTTATTAACAAATAGAAACCTTTGTTAAAAATTAGTTCTGGTTAAAAATACGTCACAAGAACCTGCCTACAGGCAGACTATTTAATACGTATTTTTCTTTTAATTTTTTATTAATTTGCAGTGAAGTTCTCATTTGTTGAAGAAATAGTGGAAACATTGAGCAAATATTAAATAAATAGGTTTTATTACTTGAAAACAGATAATAAGCTTTACCTCTTTAGGAGAATAATGTATAAATGTGCTTCCTTGAAAATTAATCAATAGTGTGATGGAGATCAGAATGCGATCACAATCTCCAATGAAAGACTCTAATTTTAGGAGGATCTAGGACCCTGGACGTGAGAGCAGACACCACACATCTGAAGTTATGGAGAACCAGTGGAGGAGGGCCATGGTCAAAACCCCAGGTTGGGAGAATGACCATTGCTGCAGCTTTCTGAGCATACAGAGTGGGGAAAGCTGCATTTGTTGAAGCTGGAGAAGAGGATTTGGCAGTGCTTGGAAAGTGAGATAATCCGATTTGATCAGTGAGTTTTAGCAATGAGTTTAGAGTATCTTAGACTTGTTTGTAAAAAAAAGAGTGTACTGAAGCAGCTCTGGCTTTGCCTCACTTGCCTTGTTAAGTCAGGCACATGAATGTCTTGCATGACAGGAATGCCACAAAACAGCCAAAGCAGACCTTCTGTTTTTCAGCTTGGATTTATATATTACAGAAAGGAAATGTTTGTTCAGCATTTGAGAAAAGAACATAGTAGAATTTTAAAGAGAGATTAAGTACCTACTTGTGAGGGGAGTTCGAATGTGTGGGTTTTTCTGGTACCATACAAATAAAACAAAACTTTTATTGCTGTTTTTTTTCCCCCAGGTAAATCTCCTGTGAATGTCAGCCAGGCTTTTGGAGTAAAAAGATTTCAAGACTTAACCCATATTATATTGTAAAAGTGTAATGATGCAAATGAGTCTGTCATAGCAATCAAATGTGTTTCACATAGCATAATTTGGGAAGGAAGGAATATTCCCATATATTTTTAAGTATGAAGCAAAATAAATTTGTATAGAAATATTTATCATATCCATTTGATTGATAGAAAGCAAGGGTTTTTCTAGATACTTGATCTATGTGAATGGTTTCAATGTATGATTTGGTAAACCTGCATTTAATTCTTCTAAATATTGCCAGTAATACAACTAACTTAAAATGAAAGATGTGTTTGTGCACAGGTATGCATATTTTCCATATATGTAATATATAAATTAGTTTCGAAACATTTATTTCAAAGCTTACAGCAAAATATTTTAAAATACCACTGAATGAATTAGAACTTATTTTAAATATACATTTTTCAGTATGTTGTTATTAAGTCAACCCCTGTCTCAGCCTCTCCATCTTCTCAGTCTCCTCCAATTATGAAACCATAATAGAAATTTCCAATCTAGTTTTTAGTTTCCTTAATTTCTCTGGCTGCAATCAGTGGAAAAGTGAAAAACTGGACCTGATCACAGCATTCATACCACTGTCTTATTTCTACTAAATCTTTTGGACAAGGGATCATAAGAATTCACAACAGAGGCAGGATTTTCTTTACTATGCTAAAAAACTAGATGGATACATTTCTGTCCTTCTTTAGTAAGGAAAATGAGGCCAAGACATGGGAGGCAGTTAATGTCACAGAAATAAAGCTGAGCACAAGAC
Organism: Myiotriccus ornatus; assembly: GCA_036023395.1. NCBI lineage: Eukaryota > Metazoa > Chordata > Aves > Passeriformes > Tyrannidae > Myiotriccus > Myiotriccus ornatus. The sequence goes on along the minus strand of JAYRBT010000181.1, from coordinate 20,985,788 downwards.
TTGTTCTTGCAGATATCATGCAAATAGTACCTGTAAATTTTGTTATAACAGGCTTTAAAACAGTTTGCAATATGAATTCTAGGGGAAACTACTGGGACTACTCAAAGCATTCATAGAAATTAAGAATGGAGAGACTCAGAGAAGTCAATGCTGTCCCAAACAGGATCAGTCCTGCCCAAAAGACTCTTAAGAGAGGTGTGTATTATGCATTCTTTAAAAAATTTCAACGGGAAAGATGCAACAATCACCCTAGGCAGTCTATTCTGTGCTTCACAATCTGTATCTGTTGGAAATGCTTTCCGTAGCATGTAATCTAAGTCTCCCTTTCTGCTTTAAGCACATTACCTTATCCACTAAGAAAAGGGTAAGAAATAATTTCGTCAATACTTTCCAATACTTTCCTCAAACTAGTAAACTATTATATACTTGAAAATATTTATTAATTCTCTCTTCAGTCTTTCCTCACCAGATTTAACAACCCAATTCAATCTGCTTTTTAAACTCATGTTCTGGAAAAAAAAAAAATTTCTCTTCCTGGCAATCATTATAGACTTTTATTGTGAGGTATCAAAGTGTATACTATCTTGGAAAACATTTATAAGGAGTAAGAAATATGACCAGCAAAAAATAAAGTATCAGACTAAAGTATAATAGTAAAAAATTCTGTACTGTGTATGAAATAAGGAGCTATGCTAATGCATACTAACATAAAAGGAGTTTAATCAAGCTTCTTTTAAGCAGTTTGAAAATACTTATTACTATATGTAAATACATGTAATTTCCATATGCAAATTATTGTATTATAATGGCTCAATTCTCCATTCTGTAATTGGCTTTGGCCACCAAGCAACATGCTAACAATGAATTTCATCTGCTTTTGTAGCACATCTGCTAGTAGTGGATGACAGTCAGTTGGCAGAACTGATATCCCAAGCATTGGCACAAAATCAGCTTTTTTTTCCCCCCTTGATTTCATTCATATCCTGCCAGTTGAAAATCTCAGTCTCCCAAAAATGGTATCAGTTCATATTGGCCTTCAGAACAGAGTGGCATTACTGTAGTTTAAGAAGATGAAGGTATTTTGAAGTGAACTAATAGGATTTGTTTGAAAAGGAATGAACAGATTACTTACTACCATTTTCAGCTCTTTAAATAGGGATATATTTGTGCAACTCAAATCAATTCAAATGCAAAACTTGCACAAATTAAAAAATATTTCAGGGAGAGGGTGGAGAGGTAAATGTATATTTGCAGCATTGAGAAAACATGTGAAAGGCACATGGAAAATAAGGAAGCTTCACTAAGGGCAACTGATGCCTGCCTAATTTGATGACCCTCTACGACAGGGTTACAGCAGTGGTGGATGAAGGAAGAGAGACTGACGTCATCTACCTGTCAAAAGGCATTTGCCACTGTCCCACACAACATCCTTGTCTCTAAACTGCAAAGGCATGAATTTGATGGATGGACCGTTCAGTGGATAAGGAATTGGCTGGATGGTCACACTCAGAGAGTTGCTGTCAACAGCTCGATGTCCAAGTGGAGATCAGTGACAAGTGACATTCCTTAGGGGTTGATATTGGGATCAGGACTGTTTGACATCTTTGTCAGTGACACGGACAGTGGGACTGAAGGCACCCTCAGAAAGTTTGCTTATGGCGCCAAGCTGTGTTGTGCAGTTGACACACTGGAGGGAAGGGATGCCATCCAGAGGGACCTTGACAGGATTGAGAGGTTGCCCAGAGAAGTTGTGGATGCTTCATGCTTGGAAGTGTTCAAGGCCAGGTTAGATGAGGTTTTACCAACCTAGTCTAGTGTCACTGTGGTCACTCTTATCACTCTCTCCAGCTCCTAAGAGAGGACTATGGTTTGCAACGTGTGAAACAGTTGCTTAATTGAGCGTGTCCTCTAAAGAGCCAGATGTGAATTGTACTAGGTATATTTGAGAATACTGTTTTTCTTTATTAGAAGTTGCTTAACAAGATAGAGTTCCATGACTGTCAACTAAATTCTAATATTTAAGAAAATACAGATTAAAAAATCCTGAGGACCTAACCCGTACCTGTGCAGTCATCTAGCAATATTTCCATTTTCTTTCCTTTCTGAATGTTGCTTTCTGCAGACAAACTTGGAAGCTGCTGTTTCAACATTCAGCTAAAAACATACTAAGTTTTACTGGATTTTTTATTTACAAGAATATGGTTCGTATGAGGAATGTCAAACTAAATGCAGTTACATAGCAAAAATATGGAAGTAAATAAAGCCTAGGTTTTCTTGGAAACAAGATCATAGAGCTAGCAAGAATGATTGCAAAGTGCTCACTTCAAAAACATTAACTTCATAAGAAAATGAACATATGCTGTATCTAGTGCTATTCATTATTTCTCCATGTAGTACTGATTTAAAACTATGTAATACAAAGAACAATGCAAAAAACCTGCAACCAAACAAAAAAACCAACCAGACAACAACCAAAAGCTACAGCACTTTTTTATTTTAAAATTGTCCAAAAAAGAGTTTTACTTCAAATGTTTGTTTATTTCTCTGTAGAATACAGTGTTAACCACCTGGTTGGACTCCCAGCTGTGATAAAGAAGCCCTCACTCAGGATATTTCTTCCTCTGCAACATGTGTATATAAACAATTGTTTCTGGCATGGCAACAGAGTTCATTGGAAAACAAATCAAAATAGAAGTTGTCTATCAATATTTGGTTTGCTTCTATTAACATCAAGCTAAAAGTTTACAAGTTTTTTTTTTGATGAATCTGTATGCCCTGAAATACTGGAGCCACAGACAGAGGGGCCACATTGGCATCTTCACAACACACCTGAAAGTGGTTCCTTCCCTTCCCCATCATCTGACTGAGATCATGGGCTGGTATATGCAAGATCGTAGACAATGCCGGACAGAATATTAAAATATAACCTTTTCTTTTGACATGTGTCTTCAGATTACAGAAAATTTTCCCACATTTATGCCAGTACTATAAATTAAATAATTCCATGCCACTTAAATATGCTAATTTCTTTATGAATCCAGATATTCACATGAAAATATTTCAAGATTAGCTTGAAATTAGCTCTAAATACTCCTATAATAAAATTATGACAGAATAATGCTGTATTATGTGTAATAGTAGATCTAGTACCTGTTCTATGCTTGGGAAGTATGACTTGGCCTGACTTACCCTCATTTTTGAGGATGTTCTAATAACATTTGAGCTGAAGTGAGTTGCAGACACACTAACCCAAACAAGTTTAACAGATGGTATGATGATGACCTCACATTTGGTCTAGACAGGCTAACAAAGTGACAGAAAGAAGCCTCCTGAATAGGAAAAAATACAGTCTTTGGTGAAGATAAACAGTGAAACTATGGGGTGCATAATAAATTTAAATATTAAATTTAAGTATGTTCTGTAGAATAATAGCATTAATTGAGATGCAATGAGGCCACATTGATGGCTGCACTTGTTGGATAAAACAAAGGTTTGAAACAGATTTTCAGACCTTCTATCTCCATTAACTGTAGATCTCCTCCATAGTCCATAAATCAAGCAAAGACAAGCCAGATATACCTGCTGACTTTAAATCTACCCTGTGTTTAAGTGCTTTCCTTTGCAAGGATATTTTCCAAAACTGTTTTTTCCCTGAGCAGCAAAATCATGGATAGAAATAACTGGCATGGGAACATAATAATATTTTCTTTGGGTGATTTTTTTTTTCTTAAGAACTTTTATTTTAACAGTTAATCGTCAAAAAAATTCATCTAATTCTGAACTGAATGTTTCTTACTTAGTACCTCTAGGTCAAATAGTTTTGAAATAAGAGGAAAAGTGTTTTCTGATGGGTTTTGTCCTAGTGCCTAGCTCAGGGCTTGAAGCGTGAGAGGAAATCCACAGAGAGGTGGGGTTAAGTGGGCAGATTACAGTGTGCAGAAAATGTAAAAAAGCCATGGCTGTGATTGATTACAGGTTTTTTTCACACGAATGTCATCATGTCAAAAGTGTGACTTATTTTCACACTAATTTGAAGCAGCTTTGAGTCACAGTATCTTATTTTAAAGAGAAGATGACTCAAAGAATTCCCCTTTTTTATGTGTGTGTATTTAAGTACAAAAGAAACTTTGTGATGCAGCACAATACCAACTTTTAATGACTACAAGTTTTTATTAGCTAAGAATAATCTAAGGAGAGCAATGAACAAGCTATGTAGATCTCACCCAGTGACATCTAATAAAAGTTCTATGTCTCACCACGATGGCACCCAAACAAGTTTAATGAGAATACTTTTCTCTTGCACTCCCATCCTGTACTTTTTCTAAATTTCCCTGTGCCACAGAAAGGAAGGGTCAAATTTCTCACTAATGCCTATGAGTGGGATTCCAGTGTCAGCAGAGCTGTGCCCATTCCCATCACCTGAAATGGAGTGAAGGAAACTACACCAAGCATAAGTAGTTCAACACTTCTGCCTCAGTTTGTGGAAAGTGAACTAAGGCTTTGTGACACACAGAGGAGCTCAACTATGTGGTGAGGCCAAATACGCAGAGTCTTGTTCCAGTAGAGCTAACTTGCTCATATTCTGAACATCTGTAAAGTCTAATGTGAATTGAATGTTAAGTAAATCAACTTATTTTATTAGTAGATTGTGGCATATTGCCATTTATTTCAACTCAACTTCTTTTCCACATCACATGCCTTTTGTGTATTTCGTACATGCTGGAAAGATACTATTTTTGGAGTAGATTTCAAGGGGTTTGCTATGTTTATGGAACTGATTCTTGTATTTTTCCAGAAAATCTGGGTAGTTAGACCATGGGTGCAAAGGTTTCACAACGGAGAAAGAAACATCAAATCAATGAGTGTAAAACAATCCAGAAATGACCCTGCTTAAATTTTATTAATTTAAAATTCCTACTCTAGGCTGTAGTGGCGAGTCTTTTGGGTCAGAAAATAAATGCTAAAAAATAACAGTCAAACAGTTAAAGTACAAGTAGGCAAGTAGAAAAGTTATTGAGCTTTCATTACTGTGGAGCTGAACGTTGCCTACTCTGCATCTGAGAAGTAATTTTGGAAAGAAACTTAGGAACTAGGGAGCAAGAAGTATTTTCTGACTATTACTGACGTTAAGAAATGGGCAGCTGCTTAAAAATACTCAGTGGTTTGGAATGTCAGCCCGAGCACTGGGGAATGACTTGGTGGAAAGGTTTGCAGCCAAAATCATCCAGTGCACATCCATGCTTCCAAACCAGACCTTCCAAAGGCATGCCAGGTTGCTGTGTGACCTGTAAATGGGACACATTAGCAGCATACAAGGACTTCTTGTTTTGTTGGCAGGTCTAAGTCCCTTAGACCTAAGCCTTCCAAAGTCTCATTAGGATACCAGTCTTCGGAAAGATTACAAAGACACCATCATTTACTTTGCCAACACACTTTACCACAAGGTTATGATCTCCACCTAAAGTTATAAGGACAATAAATATATCAGAGCTAGATTGTGCCTCAAGGCAAATATTCTGTTGATTCTACTCTCCTTCCTGTTATGTCTTGTGATGTTTTGCTGTACTCATCTACTCACCCCATAAGATATCCATGTGAGCAGCTCTGTGGTTTTATTTTCATGTTTAAACCAAGTTGCTGTAATCAGCTTTTCTGTAGCCTAAATTGCAGTTGTTATGGCCATATTAAAGCACAGCTTTTCAGACTCCGCCTGTAACTCTGCTATTAGAGGTTTAAACCTCAGTGTGGAGAAAGTCTATAATGAAAGTGAAGCTCTCTTTCATTTCCTATGATTCAGCAGAGCTGTACTTGAGGATCACCCAGCTTTGATTCCCGTGCTGTGGCACTTGAGACCTGCCCTCCAAGTGCCGGTGGAAGGCTGCGGACTTGCCAGCTCGGCATTCCAGATGATATCACAGTCGAGGTAAAGCACTGCCTTAGTGCTGGCTTGGAGGCAAAGATACACCAGGGCAGCATGTGGGATGGCTGTTAAGGACTCTGTCCACGAACCTCATCCAAAGAACATTAATTTCAGATGGAACATGGGTTTTCAATTATTTCATTGTACTTTGGATTAATCGCCAAAGCCATTCCTCTTGTTTAAAGTGTTAATGAAAATATCAAGGATCAGGGTATAAAGAGGTACTAAATGCAGAAACAGAATCATTAAACAATAACTTGCTTTCTGGCCACAAGTTGTACTCTATTACTACTGTAGTAGTAGTATAGAAACTATTACTAGTAGTATAATATAGAAATTTATATAACATTAGTATATATTATATTATTATATAATATATAAATATAATGTATATAAAAATGTATTTCTATATATAGAAACTATACTAGTAGAATAGAAGATACAGAAACAAGTGGTTTTTCCCTTATGTGGGTGCATCACCAGTGACTTTTGCTGTAAGAATAACTCTAAGAATGAAATAGGAGTGATCTTTTTAGTTGAGGGTCACTTAGTGTAGTAGTTATCTCTCAGTGGTATTTCCTGCATTAAAAAGTCACTGTGAATAGCCTTTCATCCTTCTGTTCCAAAAATAAGAAGTGCAAAACAAGCTTTGCAGACAGAAAACCTAGGAATCAAATTCTGAAATAGCTCTAGCTGTGACGCCTAAGAAATCAGCCAGTCTGTTTTGAACCCCTGTGAAAATAGAAACTTCAACCTACCAGTAAAAAGAACAAACACTTTATCTTCCCAGAGTACTAGTATGCATCTTGAATATATCTAATTGGATCAATATACTGTCAAAGTGAATCCTAAGTGAATCCTTAGTAGTAACTGCTTAAACAGGGACAACCCACCAGCTGCTAATGGTGTTTTTAAAGCTATTCTAGAAGTGACAAGGAAAATGTCTGATAGCAATTTTTAAATAGAACAGGTGGTTGTCAGGTCTTTCTCCAGTGCAGATGCAGTTAACACGTTCTATCCATCAGACTATTTTTTTAGCCGAATGACTATTTTTTAGATGACTATTTATGATTATTTTAGATGACGTCTAGATGACTATTTTTTTAGTCATCTTAGAATACCATGAAGCTTGGTGATTGTTTCTGATAGATCACTTGTTTGCTTAGATTTGGGAAATTCAGGTTTCTTTTTCCCACTTTCTTTAGGGCTTACGGTAGGAAAGACTTCAGTCATAAGTTTGCTATTTCTTGGTACATCTGGACAATGTATTATTGGATTCAAAATGTAAATTGAAAATAAAGGGAAAAAAACATTCAGTTCAAGTGAAATGCAAGGGTTTTTTATTAAAAAAATATAAAATAAGTTCCTGTTAATGCAAAAGATTTTCTTTAGTCTAAGTGTTTCACTTTATACTTATTTTGTCCTGTAAAATATTTTTAAATGAGAAATTTATTTTCAAAATAAAACCTGAATGTTTTGATTTGGAAATGTCAAAATGAGCTCTAAATTTGACTTAAAATTATTTTGTCTTTGTGGTGAAATTTATACCATATATTTAAATTCTCTGTCCTATTTTATCTCATTCTTTTGTTTTTACTTTATTGGACACAATTACTATTCAGATTTACCTATATATATAAAAAAGTTTGTTCCATGTAATATCTTTAACATTTATTACTTTTTTTCTATGTATATTCAAAACCTAGAGGGTGTCAAGCAATACTTGGATTGACAGAATTTCAAAATATTGCCTTATTTATTTGAAATTATTGATAACTGAAGGACAGAGCTCACTTATGGGTAAGATCATGCTTTTCGCTTTTGGTTTTTATAATCCAACTAATACTTCGGTATAAAAGATACACAGTTAGAATACTTCTTATTTGCTTTCAAAGTGTATTGGTTTAGCTTTAGGTGGCAGTCTAAACTCTAGGCTCTCTATACTTGTTTCTTTGCTTATATATAGCTATGGTTTAAAGAATATTAGGGAATCTGAAAAATAAAGATAAGATACCTTATAAGGAGTTACTTTCCAAGTATTTAGGGTTATATGTTATGTATCTGAAAAATACATTAATAAGTGTGTTATATGTACATAAAGAGATATAATTGTGATATAAACATTTTAACAGAGGGCATTTTAAATAATGTTGTGGAACAACATAGAGGTATAATATTATTTATTTTGGAAAAAAAAGATATTTTAGTTGTGTGGGCAGAGTTCATTTCACATTATTTTTGTAACTTTCCTGATTATAATTCAGACCAGGGATTTTATTGTATAGAAACACTTTGGATTTTGTATAAAACTGCTTGGTCAGGCAGAAACTAGTGTATCAGAGTAAGAAACAGTGCTGTGAACTCCAGTGCTAAAGTACCCAGTTACCCTCCCAATGTGTGTCTCTCGGCTGACTGACTTTGGCTTTAAAAGAGATGCAACTTCAAAATAAGGCTTTTCTTGTGACTAATACATTCATCATGTTTCAGCCTTCAGTGGGTTATACAGGATCCTCTAGAGGCTTATAAATGGTGATCTCTCGCTGTAACCTTTCCCTTGACTGATCTTGCAAGGTCTTTCTTTATCCTCTCTCCCTCCGGCTGCCTATTTTTAAGAAAATGGTAGGAACATAATTATTGTTGAAAACTTTCAGCCTGTGTCAAATCTGGTTGAACCAGTTGGCCCATTTTCAAAAGTCCTTGCAGAGTAGGAGACACTTGGATGGAGACAGGGACTGTACAACAGCACAGTATTTCTTGCAATGGAAATCAGTTAAATCAATGATACCCACAAACTTTATTTCTTATAATCCTTTAAATTTGATAAAGCTGTGCCAACAGCTTTACTTTTTACTGCAGTTTTCAGGCCAAAAAAATGCACTGACGGACTTTTGTTTTCCAACAGCTTTCAGTGGGATGCTGTTATTGGGACCCCCTGCCTCCTTGTCACACCAACATCTGCTTGTTGTGCTTGAGAAACCCAGCATGGTCTTGAACCACCATTTCAGACAATTCTACAGTGTTCTCATTTCTTTTCTCCCCTGTTCTTTTTCTCTTATGACTTTGCCAATGTGGCAAGTGGCTCTGATGGTTTGGACTCTTCAGGAATGGGGCTTGTACGGTGAGGAAAGTCTCAAGTGTCTTCTGTTCAGTCTTCGTGGCAATAAAGATTTCTTTCTTTTAATGCAACTTTGAAATTCAACTGCCAGTATTTTACTTTGAGGGTTAGGAGACTTCAGAGATTCTTCTAATTTTATCTCCAATGTGTCTTGGAGCTGTAACATAAAGAGTCTTCCTTAGCTTTCAAAGACCATTAGTAACATGTGTTGGCAGGCCAGCTGCGCTCAATGCAGGTTTCAGTGATGTTCCACCAACCTTCATCTAAAATTAGTGGTTCTGTGGCCAGAATATGTGGTCAGGGTATTAATGCAGAGCATTTCTGGGGAACAGCATCCTGGGTGGGCTGGATGGAACATAATGGAAGTAATAATTAATTAAATTCACACTTCTGCAGAGAGCCTTATCCTTGAAGGACCTATCTCTTAGTGAGCAAGCAGCAAAGAAAATACTCATCTATGGAAGTTAATTCAGCAAGGTAGACACTGATGTGTAATTCATCAGAATGGCCCCTCCTTGGAGCTTTGCATGACAGACATGTTTGGGAATGAGAGAGGGCAGCCCCCCTTTGCTGGAGCTGCTTCTGTTTCTAAAGTTCCACTGGATATCCTATGTTTGAAGTTTCCTGTGGCATAAATATTACTGCAATGAGAGAGAACAGGCAAGCTGAAGGCTTAAGTCTTGTGTATTGACACCTTGTTAATAACACTACTCAATGTAATAATCACTTGCACTAAAAATAAATCTTACTAAGGTTTGTACTGATAGTAATTTTTTTTCTAGATCAAAGTGCTGGTTATGGGATATGCATTGCATATTAGGCCTATAAAATACATCCTTCAGTAAGCAGAGCTCTACTCAAAGGGCTTTTTCTTTATAATGTGGCTCAGCTGACCACGGAACAGGAGAATGGGGAAGTCTCAGAGGTGGCAGAAACAGGAGAAACCAAAGATAAAGCTACAGGATTACACGTTGCTGTTATTCATGTCAACTTGAACCACTGCATTTTACTTGCTGCTTCTTGAATATACTGGGGAGCAGTTTGAGGAAGGAGAAAAAACCTGAAGCATGCACTAACTTACCCAAAACACTGTGCCTTCAATTTTAGAAATGAAAATAAATATTGAGCATATATGTCATACACAATGGCAAAGACAAACACAGTGATGTCTCAGACTTTCTCTGTGGCACTGCTGGCATTCAGTAGAGTAATTGCCAGATTATCCAGCACAATTTGAATGAAACTGAGTCAAATTTAATTAACTCCTTTCTTTAGCGCATTTCTTCACCCACACCACTTGTAGTCTTTAGGATCTTGCTGTGCAAGTGTAATGTTGTACACAAAATGCAAGCTGTTGGAAGAACCCCATTCTGAAATCTGCTCTCCTTTACCTTCACTTACTGTAACTCCTACAGTACTGGTGGTCTGATTTTTCTTTATAATTTTCTTCTAGGATATCTTTGCACCCTTTTTTCGCATGGTACTGTATGACAGCCTGGCTGGTGCAGCCCTTAAGCCTGGGAATGTCTTTTGTAGACTTGACCCTAAGCTTTTCCTTGTATATTTTTGTTCCATATCTGTCCACAGTCATTGCTACACTGCCTTTACCAAGTTACTTGTCTCTCTTCATCTGCTCTGAAACTTTTTGCACCTCCTTCATTGATCATATTGACCATTAAATACCATTTTGGACTTTAGTTCTGCTTTATTTTACTGAAGAAGTGCTACAAAGTAATGAGTTTTAAATGATACTTTATTATTTTAGCTTTGTATTTAACATAAGTAGTCTTCTAAAATTACAGATTGCTTTCTTAATTCTAAAAATAAGCATCACAAAATTATCTGCCAAACTTACAGAAGGTGCTCTATCTCAAATTCAGAATTGCTGTTCAAGTTATACTGAATGTGACTGAAATAGTTCCAGGATATTTTAATTGTTCCTAAATAACAGGAAAATATTTTCTTAAAATACAACTTTAAAAATATGCAGAAATAGTTGTGGAACTCTGAATGCTTAATTATTCCTTCTATTCCTGGGTTTTGCAAAAATATAAAAAACCCACTGAGTCGTTCTGCTTAAAGCTGCAGATTTAACTCACATTAAACAGATTAAATAGAAATCTAGTGAGACTATATTTCAAATTACATGATAAAACTAAAATGTGGATAAAACAGATAACTTTTAAAGAGTAAAGGTCCAGAGAATTAAATTTTGCAATGAATGCTGGAGACCTGGGTTTGTCTCACACAGGCTCCTTCAGCTCATGTGATCACCAGCTTTGACAATGTTGAACTTACACCAGCTCTTGAGCTCTCCTTGCCTTGGAAGGCTCCTACTCCTTCTCGGCCATGTTCTGCTCAGTCACTTGCATGGAGCAATAAAGCAACGATGAAGAGAGAGGGAGCTTTACCATCCAGCCCTCAGCCAAAGCATTGCTGGCTCCAGTTTTTTAGTTCCTGAAAAGATTTAAGACCAAAATTTTTGTGAGTTGAGGGGAAGTATGTTAATGGAGTGATAAGACCTGTTTCAAACTTGTCTGGCATAGAACATATACTCAGTGGTTTCTTATGCTCACCTTGAATGAACAGCAGCCAGTGAATCCACCAGTTCCAATAAATATTAACCCAGACCACTAAATATGTGCCCCATTTTAGGAACCTGTCAACAGGTTGCCCCCAAACCGTAAGCATAGCTTATGTGTAAAATAGGAGAGGGATTTTAAAACAGTTAAGCCACGACAAGAGTAGTCAAAGGAACACTGTTCAGAAGATGCTCAAATGCTCTCTGATGACCATTGAAATGGATTCCTTTTGCACATCTGAAATAAACACTGTACTTCAGTGGTGTTTGCAGAAGTGCCCTCAATTTTATTTTTTTCTTGGAAACGTTCTCCTCTTTGTCTGTCTTTGTTAGATTCATGAGTTCATATAATGCAAAACCTTTTTCCCCAAGAAGATTTTGAGCTGTCAAGGTCCCCCTTGAAAGGCCTATTTTTTAAAAAAGGCTTAGATAAGAAAATGTACATGCTTCTTGCTCAGTGCAGACCATTTGCTTACTCACTGTTGTTTGATCATCTTTTAAGGAAACCACCACAGACTGAATGTGTAAGGTACTCTTCCCAGGTTTTATTGCAGTTATTCACTATGATGAAATCATAAACTACGTCACCTTCCCAGACTTCTTGTTCAAAATCCAGAGGTCTTTTTCTTGAATTCTTCCCATCTTTTTAATCATTGTTTCTGTAAACAAATTTATGATTTTTTTCACATTCACATTGCACTCACCAAGAACGCAATTCAGAGTCTTTCCTCATTAGAAACCAACTGACCCTGATAAATATTGTCCTCCCTAAGCAGCGTAGCTAGCCAAAATAACCTGTATGTTTTCCTAATTAGGATGGGAAATCATAAAGAAATAAGAGTCCTTTGATGCAATTAAATCTGTTTTCAGGATTTGTAATTACAATTCCTTCTTTCTCATGCATGGGAGGGTTCAAAACACACGAGTATCTTCCTGCTCCCGCCTCTTTCAGCCAGCACCCAGTACAAAGGCCACTGGCTTTCTTGAGCACGCTTCAGAGCTACTTTGTGCTTTGGTTTCATGGTGTTCCTGAGTTCTTGCCTTTGTTTTCTTTGAACAGTCCTCTACATACTGCCAGGCTCCCTGAGCAGAATGCAGAACATCCTCTGCCCACAGAGCTCAAACTGCTGAGAAACCTTGTACTTACCTTTGGTTTGTGAAAACAAACAAACAAACAACATTTGCCTGATACCTTCTCATAGCCTTTTTATTAAAAGATGGTGGTTACTTCTTGCAATTTCAGCCCAACCTACAAATGCTACACGAAGGATCACCTCAGTAGCATGGGTCACCACTACCTGTTCTAAATAGGACCTACTTATTCTCAAAATAAGAAACATTTGTGGCTCTTGCAGTGAAACTATCTGTATTAAAATTTTATTCAAAATGGTATTACCAAGTGTATGTAAGACTGCCAATGGCAAACCTCTGTGAAATTCCACTGGGCCTGCAATTTGTTTGAAAACAAAGAAGGTCTCAACAATGTTGTCTCTGCTTTGTATTAGGAAAAGTATCAATAACAAGATTTGATTATTTGTTTGATTATTCGATTGTTTATTATTATTTATTAATAAATCATGATTAAGACTAATTTGAAATTGTATCATCGATTTTGGATCAAGCTGTGAAGTATTCCAGGCACTGTGATTCCCAGGTAAGCCAAAGTCAATTGGGATGTCTGGAAGAATGCATAAATTTCACTCCAGACTTGAGTAATAAACCAGTGGCAATTCTTTTCAAGGAGTTAAGTATTTAGACTTCAAAAGAGTTGTTACACAATTTGGTAACAACAGTTACCAGATAATTGGTAACTATCAGTACTCTTAGTACTCTCCTAGTTATTTTGTGTGATCTTTATATATGGTCTGTGGAAGGAGCTGCGTTCGACACTAGACAGTCATCCAAACTCTGTCTTTAACTGATAACCAGGTTGAAGCCAGTGCTTTTATTTCGACTTACAAACGAGAGAACTGGATATATGGAACACGGCTTGCACAACTGCGGTTATCACTGCCTAGGGCTACCGATGACGGGCAGCATTTCCCCAGTCTCGGGGAGCTGCAGTGATTTCCAGCCCGAGGAGCGTGCGAGGGAACAGGGCGGGCTCGCCCCATCGCCCTGCGCAGAATGTGAGTACCCACGAAGTTGCACCGCGCGGCGGTGCGCGGGCAGGGGGAGTGCGGGGGACCGTGCCTGCTCTCTGATACCTGCCTGCTCGGGAGGGGGTAACAACAACTTGATTTGTAAAAGGAAGAGAGGGGAAAAAAGGAATGTTTGGCACTGTTGTTACTTCCGGCTGTCAGAGCCTCAGTCGTGGCAGCTGTCGCGACTTTTCCCTCGCGGGAGCCGCGCTGCTCTGCGGTGCAGCCGGGGCCGCCCCTCCCCGCCGGCCGCCCGGGCTTTGAAAATAGCGCGCAGCTCCACAACAGCTCGGCACCGGCGCTCCTCCAGGGTCCCGCGGCTCTCCCTCCGCGGACATCCCCCGCTCCCCGGCGGCGGGGCCGGGAGCGCTCCGCACCCACCGGCGCTGCCCCGCCTGGAGGGACCGGGCGGCGGCCCGCTCGTCTCGCCGACATGGTAGCACCCGAAACCCGTAGCCCGCTACGGCGTGGTATGTCCCGGCGCGGGAGGCGCTTCCCCCGGGCCGGGCGCGCCCGCCGCCCCCCAGCCCCTCTTCCGCGGCGCTGCCAGAGGAGCGAGGGCGCGCCCGCCGCTCCCTCTCTTTGTGTGCGAGCGAGCGCGCGCGGGCGGGCCCGACACACAGCGCAGGAGGGCGCGGGGCAGCGCGGCCGGGGAGCGGCGCGGGCGGGCGGCGACGCGGAGCGGCGCGGGGGCGGGAGAAGGTGGAGTGAGGAGCGCGGGGCGGCGGCGGCGGCGGCAGGGCGGGGGGGTGGGAGGGAGGGAGGAAAGGCGGGCGGCTGCTGGCGGCGGATAATGATGGCGTGGTGCGCGCGGCCGCTGGGCGGCCGGGAGCGCTGAGGGGAAGGAGGCGGCGGGACCCCCGCCCCCAGGTAGGCTGGCTCGGAAAGTTTGGGGCGAGGTACCGGGGCGGCTTCGCTGCGCGCCCCGCAGGCCCCGCGGCGCACAGGCGCCGCCACGGGGAAGCCCCAGCTTGGGGCCGAAACTTGCGGCTTCCCCGTTCCGGGCGGCGCGGGGCGCCCGGGCCCCTCCGTCTCGCCGTGCGGGCAGCGGGGTCCGGCCGGGCGCGGCCTCCCCCGGGCGCCGGGCAGGGACGGGAAGGGAAGAGCCGGCGCCGCCCCCTCCCCCGCCGCCCGGCCCGGCCCGGCCCGGGACGGCCCTTGGCGGAGCGGCGGCAGCTGGAGGGGGCGGGGGGCCGCCCGCCGCCGCATCCCCCGCCGGAGCTGCCAGCTCTGTGCCCGGGCGGGCGGGGAGCAGCTGGGTCCGCGCGTCCCGGCGGACACAATGGGGTTTATCCCGCGGGGAGGTCTCGGGCGGCGTTTCCCACCCCGAGTTTCGGATTCGTGTCACACGCCGGCGAGGGCCCGAGTTAATGGAAACTCTCTGTCTCTGCAGATGGCTCTCCGGATACCGCGATCCGCGCTGGGCATAACACCCGATGTGGCCATTCATGCGCTTTGATTTCTTTCTCTCCCCTGCACTCCATTTCAATGCAAGCGGAGAAGCTGGCTGAGTGAAAGGCTGGTTTGGGGATCTGTGGGATCTGCTCTGCCTGCTGTTTGAGAGTAGAAGCTTTGTGCTAGGGAGCCGTTCTTCCCATTCTTCTTCAGGAGTCGAGGGAGCTTTCTGTTTGACAATGATGAAAACTGAAGGCAAGGGGGAAAGGACTTTAAGAAGTGCTTCACCACACCGAAATGCCTATAAATCTGATTTCCATGCTATCAAATGCTCTTTTGATGGTGTAAACAATCCTGATAATGCTCCCAACAAAACAGGCTTGCATCAGAAGCTTAACACCTCTTCCAATGGAGGGGGAAATGACCCACACAGTCGAGGCAGAGCTGCCACTTACGGCAATAGAGTACACAAGATCAAAAATATGTTTCTGCAAATGGGAAGCTCTTCTTCCACAACCTCTGAAAGCAGTCCACCTGCTGAGACCAAATTAATCAGCCGGGCCACAGCAGCAGAGTATGGACCTTCTCCAGGTAGCCCATCTTTTCTCATTGTCCAAAAAAATAATCTTCTTAATACAAGCACCAGCCCCTGCAGTAGTCCTGTGGATTCGTTGTCTGTGCCTTCTGCTGCTGACAAGGTCGTCCGTAGCAGTGATGAGGCAGACTTGGACAAAGTTGCCCTGGCAGAAAAATTCTCGGAGACTAGGAAGCTTTTCGAGAGGAATATAAAACAGCGGAGCTCAGTGGACAGATACTCCCCCAGCAAATGTGAAAGAAGTGAAGATAAGAGGAGACGTGGTTCAGCTTCTGACTGCAGCAATGTGGTGGACAGCTTCAGTCTTAATACAGAAGTGAGTCCTCCAGTTGCACTGGAGACAGCTGAAAATCAAGGCAATGAGGAGTTGAAACAGCAACATCCTAATAGTGGTTCTAAATCCTCCTTCCTGAATGCAGGGCCCATTTCTAGGAGGCTGGAAAGCTTTCTCGGTGACAGTGATACTGAAGAATCCAAAGAAATTTCCAAAAATGATAGTCCTCCGAATCAGGACCCTTTGAGAGGCCAGCAGGATTTGAATTTGCCTGCTGTTGCTGAAGGATGTCCGGAGAAGGGTGCGTTCCCCAAAGTGCTTGGGATCTGCAGAGATGAGCCGAGTGAGGCTCTTGGAAAAGACAAAAGAGAGCAACTGGTACTTGAGAGAAGCCCATGGGATGTGGGCAGTGTGCCCGGTCAGGTGGCTCAGCACAGATCGGATAGTGTTTCCTCCTCAGTTTCCCCCACAGAGGGGACTTGCACAAAGCTGGTTACACAAGATGAAACCTCAGGGCATGAAAATGAAGGTTTGGAGAAAGATCACGTTGTTCAAGAGGATCAGATGCTCATATGTCAAGTACAGGAAGGGAAGAGGAATGACTATGCCTTGGAAGTGATAGAAGAGTCTATGGATGACAGCAAGACCAGTTGGGAAGAAGAAAGAAATGGGTTGTTTGTAAGAGATGGTCCAGTTACACGAGTTCAGGATGTTCTAGAGCAGGAAGAGGATACCAGAGAAGAGGAGCAAGTGTTGGAAAAGCAAAATGAGGACTACAGTGCTTTTGGAATAGAGAATGCAGCTTTTGATGGTGACAGGGATGCAGAGCCAGAAAACCAAGAGCCTGAAGGCACAGAAATTTTAGAAAGAGAGGATGAGTATATGTATGACAGTGAATATGAGGAGTTTCCTGGGCTTTCTGAAGAGGAAGATCCTGATCCAGATCGAAAAGTCAAGTTCTCAACAGCTCCTATCAAAGTAAGTACATTTGAATTTTCTTTATTTTTTGTTTTGAAGTCAAAAATACCCAGGAAATAAATTGTGTGGGTTTTTTTTCCAAAGCTCTAGAAACTTTATAAAAAGTGTTAAGTTTACAGCTTTTATTCAACACTAAGTAAGAGAAAAGTTACAAGCTCAGAAAATTTATAAATTAGTCACGAGGGATTTCTTAATTACAGTACCTTCCTAAGATAATGCAGTGAAGCACATGAGATTTTACTTGCTGGGCATTGGAGCACAAATGTTTTAGGCATAGGTATGAACACATGACCTCTAATACTTGCCTTCATTTGTTTAAAATTGAAGCATTGCATTAGGAAGATTTTTTTCAGTTTTACCTTTTGTAAAAAATTTTTAAAGAACCCCGAACAAAACAACAAAAAAAAACCATAACAAACTTTCAGATTCAACTTCGGACTTGGTTATAAAATTAACTATAAGAAAACATCAAATGACTGATTTGTGTTACTTAAGATTCTGGAGTTGTATCTAATAATAACCATATACATTTTATTTGGTTTTAATACTGGATTGGTGAATAAGCCAGAGGAGTGTTAACAGGAGTATTTTGGAACCATGAAGTTGCAGAAGTAGAAGTTACAAGACAGACTGGGTAATGAGAAGTAGTGTAAGTTACAACTCTAACAAATGAAAAAGATTTGTATGTCTGATCTTCTCTCACCAAAACACCCACAAAATAAGTTGTTCCACAACTCGAACTTTGTTTACCCATAGTCTCTTGCAGATTTGAATTATTCTAGTGCCTCCTAAACTTTGGGAGGAGAATTGGGAGATGCAGACCAGGATGGAATGGGAAACTGTCCAGGCTTTCTTAAGCCTACTTCACTTGTACTGTTACATGTATGAAAAATATCATCTTTAATAAACAGCTTTTACACCTTTTTCACACAGTCAGGACTCACTTTTACTGATCAGAGGGATGTAAAAATTCTGTTGACTCTTGAACTTCCCACAGCGGGGAGCTGTAATTTCCCAGTTTGCTGAACACACACCAGTGCTGTACCCCAGAAAATGTTTTGGGTGTAGCAAAATGTGAGTTTTGTTGCATGTGGGTTTTATTTGTAGTCTCTCCATAGACAAGGTGACTTTATATGGCTTTCTTGTAGTTGATGCTGCTTTAGTGGTGACCTGGAGCAGTGAAGGGGAGAGTGCTGATATTGAAAACTGCATAATGAGTCTGATGAGGGCTGGGAGAGAGCCGGAGGGGCATCAGTCCATTTCCCCTTGCATTCGTGCACTGAATGTCTGAGGAAAGTGCCGTATGGAGTCTACTGTAAATGTGTGTTGAGTGACTCCGTGCTGTAGGCAGGGTTTTACTGATCGCTGTTGAAATCCTACTGAAGCAGTGGCTGTTAACAGACTGCTGCTTGCACTGCCATGTCTATGCCAGACATAGTTGAAAGCATTAGTAGAAATCTCAGTGCCAACTGTGATGGAAGCTCTCCTGTAGACAAGACTCAGTTTTTGGTAACAGGCACTGTTCAAATATAGCTGGTTCTCTGAAAGCCACAGGAACCAACCTGTACCAGATTATCATTTACACAGACAAGAGATGAATGTTTAGTAGCAACTGTTCACGGTTTTCCAGGAAAAATAATATAGTTCTTGCTGTAACACCCCACTTGGATTGGCAGAATATAGTGTCCTTAATAGCAATATGATCATTGAAGATACTTTTTAGGGCCCTTAAATTGAAGCTTGTGATCCTTGCCTTCCTTTATCCCCTTTCAATGATACTTGGCTGTATCTTCCCTATTTTGGGTATAGGGATCTCTTTCAGTATGTCATTTTCAGTAGGTTTTCCCCCCTTTGTTCTCACGCCTAAGCAATTATTTCTTTTCCCATGTCTGCCTTTTTGCTTCATGTTTTCTATGATACTTAGTGGGAATAAGTCCTGGTATATGTTTTTTGGGCTTTATACTCTGTAAAACAAAGAATTCCAACTTTTTTTTTCTTACCCAAAATTTTCTTTAGTTGTGTACCTTGGATATCTCATTAGCCTTTTAGAAAATCCCAGTTTTCCCTCACAGAAGGAAATTTCTCTGTCTTATTTTCTGTGTAGTGCATCTTAAATTGGAAGAGAAAAAAATGAGTGGTGGCTGGATTATTCCTGGTCCCCAGCACAGCTTAGAGCATTGCCATAGTGAGAAATGTATCCTAGTAGCTTCTTTTTTCAGCTTTATTTGTACTAGTTAGTTTGACTAAAATGTGAGTGCCCTTTTCAGACGTTCATAGGCTCTAGAGGAGAAGGTCTGTGTTCCTTCTCATGGATGCTACTGAGAGAGGCCAGGCTGGCCTTGCATTCTTGCTGTTTTCCTTCTGCACCTCTCTAGTGTTTACAGAAAACCATCTATGTCTCTTGCAGTTGCTGTTTAGCAGGTGTGAGATAGAGTTGAAGAATTCAAAACATTCAGAAGGTATTGGGCATAAAAAAGCACGTTCTCAGACCTTCAGGGTTCTGCAGTGATGGAGCTCTGACCATTGTACTTGATATACACAAAAGGGAAGTTGGATATGTCTGTAGGTAATGCATATAACTTAAAAACAGGCACCTTAGAAACAGTATTTATGCTGCAGGAACAAAGAGAACTTGATTAATATTTCTGTTTCAAAGTTCCTAGTCAGTTGTAAAATTGGCACGGCCTTTGAGTAAGAGGAGGAGCCTATGGAGCTCCCAGGGGATGTATAAGGGACCTAACACTGCTAGCACTGCATCTGACCCATGACAGAGAGCCATAATTGTTGACATCTGTAGCAGGACTTAAGAACATAATTTGATCTGATAATTTCAGGAGAGATGGAACGTAATTACACAAATACTCCCATTATTTTGTGTTGCCCTGTGCCTGTGAAAGCAAGCACAGATGAGACTTTTTAAAAGAAATGTTTCAATTCCATGGAAACTGGTGATAAATGACGCGTGGGAAGATTTCTTACATGCTGTGGGTGACCCAACTCTCTTTAGTCCTGCTGCTGTTTGATCTCTGCGGACCTTAAGGCACACTATGTCTTGGTTGCTTGTTTTATCTGCAGTAGTTGAGAGTGATACTGTGCAGTTACTAGAAGAGCTTCACAGAGTGGGTTTGTATTATGGTACCTGAGCAATTTTTAGTCTCTTGTTGCCACATATGAAGCCAATAAGGATTGTAAAGCACACTCAGCTGCCCAAGGTATTTGCAACGGAACTGAATTTGTCTTTAAGTTTTCTGAATAAACTCTGTAAACAAGCAGCATTGCACAGTGCAAAGAACATCAGGTAACTCTGCTGTCATCCCTTTATATTTCATTTTGCCTTTGTAATGTAGACATTACCTTGAAAGGCTCTAATTAACATAAATGTAATTACTGAGTGCTCTTTGACATTTGTAACTTTGAAATATTTAGTTGGGAAAACAAATGCCTGTTTTCAAATTGGCTTCTTGAGGTGTTCTTACCTCTGACTATGTCAAACTTTGTCCTCAAAACCTTTAATAGTACAATGACTAACTTCTGCAATGCCTTATGATCCTTAGAAATTCTGTAGCTCGGGTAAACTGAAAAGATAGTGCAGCTACTGTTTGCTTCCATAAGTCTGTTTATTTATCAGTGTTGTCTAGTTCATGTTTCATGGGAGTGGCTGTTCCAGTTTTTTGTGAATAGTAATATATTTTAAGATTGTTTAGTCAAGAACACAGTTTTAAAAAAAACAAACTAAACAAAACCCAAACTTCATAAAGGCGTTACTTTTGTATTGTCACAGTTGAGCAGGAGCTTAAATTTATTTCTTAAGGAAACTGAAAGCAGTTTTGTAGTTTGTGTGTTGTCCTGACCGGTCAAGTATCAGTTGATTCTGAGAAAATATGGAAATCCTTTATAATATTGCCATTTGTCTTGCACATCAGAATAGATCTGTTTTATGTATAGCTGGGCACAAACAATAACACTGTTCAGGCTGGCCTACTCTTCAATCTTTTTATTACAAAAGTGCTTAGTGTGGAAGTTAATGAAGCACTAAATGAAGATAACCTTGAATTAGATTTCCTGTATGACAGCGTATCTGTAAATGCTTACTGCTTTTAGGAGATGCACAATGTAGGTCAATGTGTAGATTGTGGAATGCTCACTGAATACACAGTGTTGCAGAGTAGCGCTTCAGCTTCGTACAGCCTCTGATTTCTGAGCTGTTAACTTCTGTACTTATGATGTTATACACGGAAAGGGATACAAAATACACTAACTCGTGCAAGATACCCAAACCCTGGAGTTACTTCAGTAATTAGAGAATTGATGACTGGTTTGTCAGCCATTGCTCAAGCACTTCAGTAAAATACTTCAGTGGCATTAGGAAACAACTGTGATGTGGATGTAGGTTGATGTAGGAAAGTAGAGATTTGATTTGAAAGTAGATTTAAACAGAATTGACCAATATGTGGGAAGTTGTCTGCTCTTTTTTCTTGACACAAATAATGTGAGTGTATTTCTGTTGTGCTTCGTTTGGGATCTTATGCAATGACAATTTGCTTGTTGTAAGTCATAGATCTTATTTATTTTGAAGCTCTGTTTATCAACATTACAACATTAGTAACTTAACAACTTTTCTTCATATTTTTATCACAAACTCTTGATGGTACTTTTTTTTTAATATCATGCGTCCTCTGTTTAGATTTTTAGGAAATATTTGGTATGTAATTTTTGCAATAGTAGATTGATCTGGCATTTCAAGAGTCTTTTAGAGTGCTAGGACATGGGGCTGTAGACCAGAAATTTAAATTGGAACAGAAAAAGTAAAGAATTTCTTTTTATATCATGGCTTACTGCTGTAGCAGCTTGACTCCTTACATTAATATGTCAGTGTATTTCTAACTGAATTATTCCACAGATGCAGTTCGATAACATACTAGCTGACCTGTTTGATGTATTTGATTATGCTGTAAAACTGTAGAAAAATAAGAGAATGCTGAGGTTATGGAGGTTATCACCTGCCCATCCTCACTCCTTTTTCAGTACCTCCAGCTACTAACTAGCAGTCCTAGCAGTTTCACCTGGATTTGATAGGGAGGAGAGAAGGGTTTTTAAAGGTATTTTTGAAGTACTTCTTGGTTTGCAGAAAATTAGCGCTTGTATCAGAGCTCATATGAAACAGAGTGAGGGCAGATTTCATGCCCTCACTAATGACAGGGTTGCAGCTTTAGTTTAAGTTGCTTGTTCTTTTTGACTTAATGTTAGCTGATCCCTATGTATGCCCAGCCTGTGCTATGTTTTGCTCTGAGAACGGCTGTGGGGAACAGGAGGGAGGAAAGGAGGTGAATAGGAAGCAGGTGAGGGTTTCATGGGTGATACAGTCAGAGGAAACACTGAGGAGGTGTTGAAGGTCAGCAAAGATAAGCAAATTTATGGGAGACAAGTTCATTAGCTCAACAGCTAAGCTGCTGAAAGATTTAATGTCTTTTTGATGATGATTTCTGTTATTAGCATCTGAGAATACATAACGTAGGCTGGTAAAGAATGAACAGGCAGTAGCTGAAACTTGTTTCTAGTTTACCTTTGGAGAGATGGAAAACTTAATTATTCCTTTCCATATAATTCTACCATATAGGAGAAGGTGAACAGTAAGATGGACATCAGTAAAAAGATGTGTGCCTCTGTTATCTGAGTACACATTTTGAAATCTTAAGATAAACGTGCAGTGTTGCAGAATTTTTACAGGGTTCTTATATTTTTATTGAGTAGGAAAGTATTATGCAACATGGCAAATTCTTTAGATTTATTTCTCAATCGTTTTCTTCCATCACCCTCTGATGTGACTTGGCATAGTGAGATGACCTTCCTTTTCAGATCTGGAGTACTGATCATTGATAATGACAGTATTAATGCAGATTAGTTAACTGAGTTGCTTTGGTGTAACAGGGTTATTTTGTTGTTGTTTCTTCTTATGGTCTTTAGAAAACAGTCAAACTATCTTTGTGTTCATTGTTATTCTTTTGAAGTTCCCCATACCAATTTGCTTACTATTTAGATCTGGTCAGGTCAAGATTTCTGTTTTGCTGAATGCTAAATAAATACACGTATCTGTGTGGATTACCAGGTGTAAACTGGTGGTTACCAAGACACCTGTGAAGCTTATGGATGTTTCATAGTTGAATAACTCTATATGCAGAGTCAAGGAGCCAAGATTTTTTGGGGGTGCCCCCTTTTATGTGGTATTTTGAGTATTTTTTTCCTCTTTTGATCATGTCCTATTTATTTTGGAGTCTTTCAGTCTCTTTGTCAGTCAGAGGGCAATGCCACCTCAACTGGTGCAGGAGATGGTGGAGGAGTACGACCAGGTCACAGATGGAGATCATGGATCTTCTCTCAACTTTTTCTCTGAATGTCTGACATGAAAGAAAATCAGTGCTCTGCATCTGAATGAATGCTGTTCTCTGGCTTCAATATTTCTTCCACTGGGATTTAAAAATTAAATACCTGAAAGTGAGAGTGTTTCTCCTTCTTGAGTAGGTAGCATAACCTGACTGAAATAGATACTGTATTGTCTGTCTTGTTCTCTAACTGGTTCCAATGATTTTGCTTCTGCAGTGAAATACAGAACTAGAGAATAAATGTTACTGGTTTTATTGAGAATTAAGTAGAGAATAATGAACGTTGTTAAAAACCTGGTTTAGTTATGATTAAATTGTCTATATGAAATTGCCTGTACTGTAGATCCGAAGCAAGGTTTCACTTATTTCTTTATGCAAAGTGACTTGGTTGGGGCTTTTGATTAAGTCATAGAGAGCTGCAAGATCAAGGACATAAATGCAATTCAGCCTGCCTGTATATCAACAGTTGCTAGCCATTCTGAAAACTTTTTGAAGAAGAGTAAAGCTGTGAGTGTTTAAAAAATAAAATTGAGAGATATTTCTCTGTGTTGATTCTGTGATTTTATAGCATGAATTGACTTAAATTAGGTATAGGCACTTTTAACTTAAAATATAAAAAGTAGTGGTAATAAAATACTAACCATGTAGCTTTTGGACATAGAGGGAAGAAGGGGTAGTGGTAAGGAGATGCCTATTTGAACTGGAGAGGGAGATTGTAAGAGTAAACTGTAAAGTGTACATTATGTTTCAGGTCTACTTCAGTGCTACTGTTTCTAGTGATTATTCGTGTTTGCCTGGGCACTTCACATTTTGCCAGGCATCACAAAGGCCATCAATTTGGAAAGCTGTAACTGTTCACTATTAAAAATTTTCCCTGAACTGTAACTTGTGTTTCAAATGTTTGGCTTTACTGAGTGTCAGTAAAGTCGCAGGTTCCGAGTGAGCCCCGTGTTTCAGAAGCGAGGGGAACCAAGGAGAGTAGCCATGGTGGGGTGTGGAGTCCAGCCAGGGTGTTGGTAACACTCCAGGCCTCTCTCTGTGATAGTGCTGTTTTCTGTGGTAGCACTAAGATGATAAGATGGAGATTTTTAGTTCTCTGTAGTTACAGGAACTCAACAGTAGGATCTCTTAGACAGTAGGCTGCGTTGGTGTTCTTCGAGTGCTGACCTTGATGATGTTGATATTTGCATCTTCATAGGAGGTGCAAAACTGAGTTTTGCATTCAAAAAGATGTTCATTTTCCTGGTGTAAAGAATGCAGCTTGTTCTGTCTCCAAATAAATATACATGCTGTTCAAGCACTAAGTATATTTGAAAATTTACAGTTATGTATCTTAACAATTTAATTAAAGTAATTCTTAAAAATTCAGCCCTCTAACAGAACTTTTTTTGATTCAAATTAATTTTATTCATTCTGAAGGAAAAAGGTCTTGAGTGTAAAAAGAAATTATTTTTTCATATAGTTTGACACGATTCAAAAGTTATTAATGTTAGGGCAACCTGGATATATAACAAGCTATGATAAAAGCTTTGTAAAGTTCATATGGTTTCCACAGTAACATTAATCTCTCTTCTTTTATGTTGTGACAACAACTTGTTTGCTAAATAATATCTTTTAAAAATACGACTTGCACACTAATAATTTTACGATCTCTGGCTAGCAGTGGCTTCTGAATAGTAAGATTAGAATTTCTTTTGTCTGTAATGCATTTGATTCAGTGACTAAACCCTGCCAGACACAGTGCAGGGATGAACATGTTTAGCTTTCTCATCAGTCTTCTAAACTGTGAACTTATATTACTTATTATCCACATTTTAACTGTGTTTAAATGTTACTTTTGCTACTTTGCAAGGACAGTTTGCTGAGCCGTTTTGCATTGTCTATGTTAGTAACAACATTTTTACCATTTCTGTCTCATAAAAGATGAATACCATGTTATGATTTCACATGTACACAATAAAAATTTCTGTCTTTTTCCCTTAACTCTTTAGTCATAGTTTTTGTAGTGTGGTTTTGCTTTTCTTTCTGTTATTGCAGTGTTTGGCTTCTGGTTATAAGTTTTGGTTTTGCTCTGTTCCTTGCAAACTGATGTTTTCCTTAAAAATTATTTTTCTGAAGTTGGAGGGGTGGTATATTGTTCTTACCATTTTGAAATGGGGCTACCTTTTTTTTAGTTGTGAGCTTGCGGATTTTAGAATATTATCTAAACGTTCTCACACGCTTTCATCTGTTACTTAAAAGTATGAATTCTTTCTCTTAGTGAATTGTTCAGAATTGATTTCAACTAGGCTTTACTTAAAAAGCTGCAAAAAGGATGCATAAATATTAGTAGTCTTCACTGGCATAGATGTGTTTGTGCTATTATTTTATTAATAACAACATCACTGGAATGTAAGGGACCACTAGTTTTAAATTCTGTTATCCACTCCCAGTAGATGATCAATTCCTATCATCGATTTTTGTATCAAAATTAGCAAATTCCATGAGACTCCCAAGTACAGTTCTATTACTTTTAAGTTAGAAAATAATAAATAATTTTTAGGAGTTCCAGAAATGTTTTAGTGCTGGTAGCCCAAGACTTGCAGCATATGTAATGCTATTGTTATGGTGCAGCTTTGCTTCCCCCAGATTTCTATCGCTTTATAAATTGTTGTGCAAGGAATTAGTCATCCCTGTGTAATATAATTCCTCAGTAGATAGTGACTCCTTGCATCACCGTCTGGTTTGTGAGTTAGACCACTGAGTTACAAAGAATAAGGAAAATATAGTTGTCTCTGTCTCCAGAATAAACTCCTTACATTCTCCACATTTTGCTCATTCAAGCCATTTGGCAGTTAGTGACCTTTTAGTCATACTATTAAGACTGGATTATATGTATACTAATTTATAAGCAACCTTGGTATTTTTCATGCCCTGGTATTTGATTTGTTCTCAAGAACTCAAATATTCTCACTAAGAAGTTATCATTTGTCCACTCATGAACTTCCTTTTTACTATCAGTTTAAAATTCATCTTATTATAACTTGGCTATATTTTTAGAGACATTGCTTTTCCTACTGGGATGGAAAGGAAGCAAACTAGACTGGTTTTGTTCCAGAGGGAGAATAATACTTCATGAAATGCTTCTGCTTCATATCCTATTTACTGATTTGGGGGCTAAGAAGGGTGATTAATTTAAAGAACTTGGGAACTTGGCCACCTTTTTTCTGATGGTGATAGAGTAAGGGTACTTTAGACCATTTAGATGGTTTTCTTTGTCTATTTTGCAGATTTATTCTGTAAAGTTCATGGAAGACATACTGTAAGTGTGACCCTTGTTGTCCAATTGTGTCTAGTTGTTGCCTACTGATGTCTGTATAATAGTCAAAAGGTGTTTATTAACCTTTATCAAGATTTAGGAAGAACAACTCTTCGTTAAAGTTCCTTTATTGGGGGAAAAATAAGATTTCTGAAAGTGGGTCTCTTCTTTCCCTTTCAGCCAAGTGGATCTAATCTTGCTTACTTACTGGCCCGACTATATGGCCACGCCACATTTTTGAGTAGATGTTTTGCAGGGTTTGGGAAGAGTTTGTGAAAATGACCTCCAGCTGGAGTCTGAAGGGAAAGCAGTAACTTCCCATGGGAAATACTGTAACTATTAGTTGCTTTTTGATAATCTGTTTCAATAACCGCTTTTCTGTGTCTGAGGCTACTGCCATGCAGAGCTAACACATATACTAGTGAATGTAAATTCATGAGGAAAATGTTAATTACAGTCAATGTTGTCTTACTTACATGATTGCAGTTACCTGACTAGGTAGTCTTAGTGGCAAAATACAAAAATTGCAGAAATTTAGTAGGTCAGTGTAAATGAACTTTGTGTCAGCACTGCATGTTCTTGATTAGGGAGATGGCTGCTGCAGCTGCAATCCGTAACTGTTTTTTGTCTTACAGTGATGTTGAATAAAACACTCAGTGCCTGCAAAACATTTAGCAGATAAACCTTGTTTTTAAAAGATAAGTGGGGTTGTATATTATTTTTCCTTTTCTCCCCCTAACTTATTAATTTAAATACAGTTAATGAACATGCTGATGTGTAAAATTAACCCTGTTACATGAAGCTCATTCTTCCTTTGTAGATTGCTGTCTTAATTTGTATTGTTTGTTTATCTCTTTATTTTTAACAATCCAGAAATTCAGCTGGAGTGATTACTAAAAATAGTAATGTATGTAGCAAGGCATTTCCTTTTCCTGGGAAACTGCGTGATTCCCTTGCAAAATCAGAAAACTACATCTGTTTGAAACACTGCAATTGGCAGATGGTGTGGGGGGAGGGAAGAAGAGAGGAAGGATTTGGTGGAATGTAGTCCTAAAAAAAAAGTCACACTGTATCAAAGAGGAGATAACTGATTTCTTTTAACTATTTTGTACCTTTACAACACAAAATGTGTTTATGAAATTGTTTTGAAACTTTTAAAATGTTACTTCTGTGCAAGTGGAAAACTGTCTGACAGCAGCAGTATTTATTAAATCGATGGTTGTTTAGAAAGTGAGGTCTCTGAAAGTACCACTTTAATTTCCTTTCTGATTGTGTTTCAATTATATGATGTTTGAAAGGAGGTGGGAAAACATTAAAAAAGGTTTCTGTTACCTTTCTTAGGTTTTCAGTACTTACTCAAATGAAGACTATGATAGACGTAATGAAGAAGTTGACCCTGTGGCAGCCTCAGCTGAGTATGAACTTGAGAAAAGAGTGGAAAAGATGGAAGTGTTTCCTGTGGAAATTGAAAAAGGTGCAAGTCAAACCTTGAACATTTGTAATAGATACTATGTGAACAAAAGATAAAACCGTTTAAAACTCTGTATTCCCAGAACTTAGCTCTTGAATTTTGGAATGTTTGTCGAGGCTTTAATCGTGTCTAGTTCTGTTGAATCTGGTGAATGTTAACTGAACAGGCCACTGCTAAGTGCAAAGTGTCATACTGAATTGAAGTTAGGAAGGCTACAGGACAAAAAGGCTTTTAGTAGTATCTAAATATAAAATATTTGTATTTTTCACATTTTTTTAAGTTTGTTCATGTGGAATGACTTGGAATGTTTTGAAACAACTCAGCACTGCTAATTGTTACATTATATGTCATGCAACTAATATTAGGTTTTCAAATCCCTTAGGTGACAGGGGTCTGGGCATCAGTATCATTGGAATGGGAGTTGGTGCTGATCAGGGACTGGAAAAACTAGGTATTTTTGTAAAAACAATAACAGATGGTGGAGCTGCTCAGAGGGATGGACGGTGAGTTTTTCATTGAATTGATTATGCTTTTTGCAAATTTGTAATTGATCCCAATTGCTTTTATTAGATATGGTGAATACTGCAAATAAAAGCTGAATGCAGCTGAGTGATTATTACATTCCTGCTTTGTGTTGTTTTTTTTTAAATGGGGAATTATCTATTATAGGACATTTTTGCTAAGTAACTGTAGATCTGCTTACAGCAGACATAAGAAAAGCTTGGCATGACCCCATGTATAGAAGAAGTACCACAAAATCATGTTGACACCAATCACTGTATAAATAGTATAAAAAATATCAAGTCCAATACTGTGTAAATTTTAATTTGTGATTTGCATAGTAACTGAGGATCAGGAGACTGTTTTTCAGCAATGAATTTCAGTGGACTTAGAATTTATCATTATAAATACTACTGAATTTTAAGTGATATTTGTCAAAAATACTTCAAGCCAAAATATTATTATTTAAATGATAGCTAAGCATTTCTTTATTTTGCAGAATTCAAGTAAATGATCAGATTGTTGAGGTTGATGGCATAAGTCTAGTGGGAGTTACTCAGTTCTTTGCAGCCACTGTATTAAAGAACACCAAAGGCACAGTGAGGTATGCATGTTTTCTATGAAATAACACTTTGCTTTTGTCATTTTTCACTCATGGAGAGTACAAAACTTTAATATGAAAGATTTACAAGGATGCTGTGGGAAGCGACAGTATGGCAAACTCATTTCTTAAGCACATCTTGAGATTTTTTGCTGCAAGGTAATTTGTTTTTCTCCTGTAGGTTTTTGATTGGGAGAGAGAAGCCAGGGGCTGAGAGTGAAGTAGCCCGTCTCATTAGTGAGACCTTAGAGCAAGAGAGGTGTCTGTACGAGCAGCACTACGCTCATGATGATACAGAGCAGGTAAAACATCCTACAGACTTGCATGTTTTTAAAAGTACATTATTACCACTACATACAGTAACTTCTGCTAATGAAATGTGGGTTCTTAAATTGAAGCAAAAAAAGGATAAAACAGACAACTTGTTAAAAACAGGAAAATACAAACTTAATATATTACTGTTCTTCAGGCACACAATTTTGACTTTATCAGTAATGCAAAATATATTTTTAACTATCAGCTGTGTGTAATTGTTTTGGGCAGGTTTACCTTGCTCCCTTTTGTGGAACTCTAATGAAGGTGTTTGCAATTCAGCTTTCACATTATCATAGGTACAAGAAACTGAAAAGGAATAGTAACTAGTCAAGAAAAGTTTTGCAGCTGTTTGGGTTCCTTGATTGTGTGCTTTGGTTGTTTCTGCCATAATGCAAAAGTGTGTGTGCGTTACAGACTGTCATTTTCTGATTTTGTCAGGATGATGACTATGATGATGAGGAGGAGGATACATACGAGTCACACTTACATGGAAAATCTGTAGAAGTTTTTGATCTTCCTGAAAACGAAGACATTGGTTTACTACTGGATATGGATTCAGCACAGTCTCTTCTTAAATTTAAAGAGGTGGTGTAGCAGTTTCTTAAATATTCTTTGTGGTGCACTGGGGAGTATCTGAACCTTGTAGGACTTGAATATAATCTTCATGTCCCTCTCATTGTTTTGGGGTTGTTTTTTCCCAACATCACCAACAAATCTTTCTGTTTTGTCCATTGAAATGTAGATCTTCTGTTAATTTTTTATCCCAGTTTCCCTATGCATATTTATATTAAGTGGTCTGTTAATTTAAATTAAATTTTAAAAAGCCCTTGGAAATAGACATTAGAACCCAGCATCGCTCTGTGCTTGTTATGTCTGAACATTGCATGAGATAGATTGGATGCTTCTCTTAGTTCTTTGGCCCACTGGCCTTTGCATGTATTTGCTGCCCAGCAGAATGGCTTTAGCTGCAGAGGGGGCATGGGGGGCAAGTATGCCCATTTTGAATGGTCTCGAGTGTTGTTGTGAGATGCCCTTCAGGAAGACAAGAAATAAATATCTAAGCTCTTATTTTAGTCCCTGCAGTCTTCTGGGAAATCTCTGTGTACATATAAGCACTTGATTCTCTAGGTAGGCACATTTTTGGCTTGGAGAGTGTTTTTATGGTGTATTTTTTTGGAAGTAATGGATTTGCAAACCCAATAAGGCATTCCAGACAGTGAATTGCAACTTAACGTAATTGGAAATAGTATCGTTCCCTTTTCCCAAAGTTTTTATAAAGGAGCGTATTTGCTTTATTCAGGGCTGTAGGATTTAGTCAGGGGTATAAGTGGTACAGTCGTTGGCATTTAGGAGTCCAGGCTTCTTTGGTAGAATTAAGTGCCTTTCATTTTCACTTTGGGAGGAGAAAAATATACTGCAAAGAAACTGTTTTATCAAATGTCATTTGGTGCTACATCATCTTATTTTTGTGAAGGATTGGTGTTTCACAGATCTCTAAGTTTTTGTCGTCTTGATAATGTTGATGATGTCATTGAGGAAGTAGAAATTGCAGACTGTTGATCTCTAGAGAACATTTACAATTTTTCTAGGTTAGGAAGCATAACAGTAGGCTGCAGCATCTTTTCCTAAGTGCTGTATTTGCTTGGGATACAATTATATTCTCATCTAGAATCATTACTGTGCTGTTACTAATATAATCTAAATGAAGAATAGTCATGGATTCCCTAGTTTTAATTTGCATTTGGTTCACAGTGCCTTGCCAAAAAAAAATCCCCACAGGGTTACAGATGGAAAGCAAGATACAAGAAATAATTAATACTGGTTAAAAAAATCTACATTTGGCTTACATGTAGCTTTTCCATTTCTAATAATCCTATGAAGATCTGTGGTGTAAAAACACATGGCTTAATTTTAAAACAAAGCCAGCACATTTATTTGTCAGTGCTGAATATAAAAATATTTAGTACTATTAAATTAAAAATATTTAGTACTATTAAATTTTTACTTGAGTCTGTGAACCAGTTGTCATCATAAGTGCATTGCTGCCTTGTCATTCTCCTGGCACATTGAAACATTATTTTAATCTCCTCAGTTTTCTTAATATATAGACAACAGTGTGGGATTTTTAACAGTCAGAGGTTATGTATTGATTTCCGTGGAACTTTCGGGGGGTTTAATTTACCCTGGTTTTGGTTTGGTGTCTTTTTGTTTCATAAAAAGCTCGTGATTACTTCTGTAATTGAAAAATGATTAAGTTGACTTGATGCCGCTACAAAAATGGTTTGAGGAAAAAGAGAATCTTGGAGAAATTCTTGAAACTAGCATTTCAAATGTAATGTTTTCTACTCATACAATTTCTTTCATTTGTTTCAGCTGCAATTAAAACATGCAGTAACAGTAGCTGAAGTGAATCAACTGAAGGAGAAAGTAAGTTTTCCAAAGAATCTTATTATTTGGTGGTGGGGTTTTATGTTGGGTGGTTTGCTTTTGGGATTTTTCTTATTTCTATGGCTACTAAAAGTGATACCAATGAGGAAGCAGTGAAAAGCTCTTGGGTTTCAGTGCTAAACTTGCTTAGATTAGGAAGGGTTGGAAGAGTTGACATGATTACTTTAACAGTTGTGTCTTGTTTTAATATTACTGATAAGTATGTAATTGTTATTAGCTATTCTGTACTTAAAGATGTATGAGCAACTGATTTTTATTTAATCTTTTAGTTCAGATTAATTCCTTAAGTATTAATCTTTTCAGTTAAAAATTGTTGAAGCAGAAAAAAATGAATGGAAATTTAATCGAGCCCAACTACAACAAAACTTGGATGAAAGCAAAGAGAAAATTAAAAAGTTAGAGACCTACTGGTTAGAGGCACAAAATTTATGCAAAACAGTGAATGAGCATCTTAAAGAGACTCAAGAACAATGTGATTCCCTTGAAAAGAAATACAGCAAGGCCAAGAAATTGCTTAAAGATTACCAACAAAAGTAAGTACCCCAAAATACTATGTCTCTATTTATTGCTTGTGTGTTTTGTACATTATGGGGAAAGCTGTCAACAGTACCCAGGGGTAGGATTCGCTTAACACACTTAGTTTTCATTTTTTAGAGTTTAGGGAAGCAGTGGGCTATAAATGCTGAATTCTTCCACGCCTTAAGTCAGCAACTTTTGGAAAGGTTCTCCAGAAGTTTTGCTGCTGCTTTTGATTCTTACCTTAGGAACAATTATTTAATATTTCTATAACAATTTTTTTAAAACAACTTAGTTGAGAAGCTGTAATGCATCTATACTTTTGGAAGGACTACTTGAAATTTGACATGAGGTGTTTGGCACTATCTTTTGCTGTTTGTGGAAAACATTTTGACTGATTTAAATGTTCCAGATAGAGTAGGCATCACAGGATATTTAATAAGAGTCAGATACATATGATTCAGTCTGAGTTAGGAGTTATATTTTGTAGGGGGAGTAACAGGAATTATGAGAAAAATTGAGTTTGGGATATGTATCTAGCCCAATGAAATGGCAGCATGAAAACAGTATCTTCAATCTGTTAATGGGTTTGGGTTTTTCAGTAAGAGTAATATTGCTTATTAGATACACCTGTATAAGACTTGAATGCTGTTGTCCTGCAGTTGTGTCTAATTGTTCTACCTTCTTTCCTCTTAGCTAAACAAGAGCTAATTGCAAAATATTTGTAGATGTGTCTTGATAATACAGAACACAACTGTTGCTTTTGATAGTTACTGTAAGCATATAATTCTCTTGTCCCCAATTTCTCCACTTGCTATTTATTTTTAAAGGCAGTATAAATATGATCTTTTGCTCTGTAGTCCACATGCAGAAATGTTCCTTTTAGCAGTACATTTTTGAGCTGGTTGGTGAGCTTTTTAAAGGTCTCCTTTCCCCTCTCCTCCCAAGCCTATCCGCATGGAAGTTCAAAAGTACGTTAAGACGACTGCTAACATGCTAGTTTCCATTTCTTCACTGTTAAGCAAATTGCCATTATTCATTTGACTGTCCCTGAAGCTTTTGCATATTTTATAGATGTTTTATGCTTATTTCCTGGTTTTGTATGTTATTCCACATGATGCAGCCAAAACCAACTTTTATTTTTGTTTCCTTTTTGTAGTCATTGTTTCTTTTTGTAAAACCCAGCCATCGCAATTTCTGTAGGATGAACCAAGTAGAAACTTGAAATGCAATTTATTTTCCTACAAAGAATTTTACCATTGCTTTTGGAAGGAAAATACTGTGTGTGCATGCATCTTTGTGGAAGAGAGTAAGGTGTAATGATTGGAGTTGTGCATGTATTTCAGGCTTAAATGTGTATACAACTCGCCAATTTTAAAAGTTGAGAGATGGTTGTAACTTTGCAGAAAAAGTGTTGCCACACATCCTTTTTCTGCCCAGAATAAATGATAGTCATATGTGTTTTCTTTTGAAGACAGACATAGGTCATTTTCTGACATTACAAGATTAATGAATCAGTTATACCTTACAGACTGATTTTTGTCTCCATTTACTAATGGAATGCTTTTTAATAAATGCAATTGTGCATACTTCTATTTTATGTGTTTTTCTACATTTCTGTGTATTACTGTTTCATAGATATGTATCTGTTTCTTTTCACCAGAGAAATAGAATTTATGAAGAAAGAAGAAGAGCATTCAAGGCTACTTGAAGAGAGAGACCAGAAATATGCAGAACAACTGAAAATATATCAGGAAAAAGTAAAGTAATATTTTATTTTGAAATAAACTTCTGCATTCTTGGAGAGTTGTATCTCACTTCTGAATTTTAATTCTTGCAGATTTCAGAACTTGAAAGTAAATTAAAAGTATATGAGAAAAGGCCTTATGTGTTTGAAGGTGGCAGTTTATTGGAAGATGGCTGTCAATGTCCAGGCCAACCTAATGAACAGTCAAAGATAAAAGAAGAAAATGAGAAAGAAACCAAATCAATAGAAGAAAGAATAAATTCTTTAGATATGCTAATTTCTGGTAAGTAGGTTATAGGATTTTTGATTTGCATTTACAAAAATTAGGAGGATTTATATGTGTATTGTGTTTTTTTGTTGTTAAAAGAAGTGAAGTGTTTGCTATTTCATACTGACTGGGTAAATGTTTGACCAGAGCCAGTGTGGATAGCTGAGTTTAGGTTCCCCCAACATTTTCAGTACTGTTTTAATGTATTTCTTACATGTTGTGGAAAAGAGGAGACACCTGGAGAGACAACCATTTTAACTGTTCCTCAGATTCTCTGTCAGTGAAATCAATAATGTTAGTGGGACTAAAACACTGAGATATATCAGTTAAAATCCCATTATTTTAAGCTATGTTTTACAGCAAAACTTGCTATGGTTTTCTTGTCTTTTAATTTTAGACCCAGAAAGTTAGAAAATATCAGATGGAAGCTCAAATAAAAATCATATTTTTAAAATTTGTCGTAAATGCTTATGTGAGTTTCTGTCTTAAAGAATGCGGGTAGAAAAACAGACTCAGGGCACAAATTTTCATCTATTTGAAAATAAAATTAAGTTTTCAAGCTATGATATATATTCTTATATATATTCTATATATTCTATATATTCTGTTGGATTTTATTTTTTTAATTCAAGAAGTTCAGTAGAAGTATATTTCATTAACTAGAAATTGCTATCACAGTGTGTTAAATTAGTGTAGTATAATATAAAGAGTATTTTCATCTAGTAACGATTAACAGGTAGAATAATTCTGATCTAAGTTCTAAATAGTTTTCCGGACAGTGGGTTGGTGAACTTGCTTATTGGTTTTTTGCTGTTTTATTTGTTTGGTTTTTTAAAGAAGTTCCTTTTGGTTGCAGATTTTGATGCTTTTGTTGGGGATACTCCCAGATTAGACACCAGTGCTCACAAAGCAAAAGCTCAGCTTGCTTTGAAGGTGAAACGCCAGCCACCTTCTCGATCAAAGCTGAAAGAGTCTCTTGGGGCTGGACAACAGACTGCAAATCTACAGGTACTGATGTTGGTGGTTAATTATGCATTCAGGAACCTGAATATGTGTTGAGTTTTATTGGACTTTGCAGTTTTAAGTGTTGTCCATGCTTCATTCAGGCTGTGCCAAAGCATCATATTTTTATGCTGTATCAAGTGAAAAAAACATTTTTGGGTTCATACCACGTATGTGAACTCTGGCATGTTTTTGTGGCACAGTTAATTTGAAGTTAGCAAAGGACTATGTAAGCTTGTATTCTGCTTACTGAGATTTTTGATACAGTGATATACTCATTTATCTTATTATTCTTTTATCTGAAACAAGTTGGTTACCAAATTTCTTCAAAAACTAAGCACTTCTGAAATGCTTCATTACTCCATAAGTCATCATTTTACTGGTATATTTCTCGTGAACTTAAATGTTCTATCATGTTTCTGGAAAACAGTGGAAGAACTGAGGTGTATATAGTCAGTATGAGAGAGAGCCTGTCATAGAAGGAGAATATTGAACTAATTCAGTCAGACTGAGAAGTGGTTGCATTGAATTGGAATGGCCAGGGTGTAGCAGAACATTTCTGACTTGACTAGAAAAAGATGATTTTTGATGTGCAAAAAGATCTGTATAAAGGTGGATAACAGAAAGCCTATAAAATGAGTTTCATCTGATTTAGGTGATCTCCACAAGTGAGTACATTCAGAAAATTTTCTGAACTGATGAAGTTTGTGTAGCATAGCATATCCTTCCATCCTGGTAAAAGATCATACAGTAAATGAGCATGTGTCATGTTTATTATAAAATGATTTTTGACTTTGTTGAAGGATGAGGATTCAGAAGATACTGTTCTCAACAGAGAACTTTCCACTATGTACCTAACCAAGACCTTAGAAACAAGTGAAAAATTACCTCTCCCACGCTTGGATGACTCAGATAGAAACAGTGAAAAGCCTGAAAAAAGAGAAAGCACAGAAAGCCCTCTAGAGTCAAGTCCTTCTGCTTCCACACACTCTTCTCCAGTACACAAACCAAGCAACGAAAATAGCACCACCACTCCTCGTTCACCTCCTCCTGAAGAGATGACTCCAAGTTCTCCTCAAGGGTATCTCAAGAATGTTAAACAAAGAGAAGCAAAAGGGAAAGGGAAAGAGGCCAAGGGTAAGACTTAAAGGTTTATAATCAGCCTAGTCACTATTAATCGTTATTTGATGGAAGTACTTGGCTCTTTTTCTTACGAATAATTGGAAAAGGGATCTAATATAATCTTCTAAAAGTTTGATATTTTCTGTAATCAGCTAACACAAATGTATAAAGGCAGATGATACTTGCTGTCTTTTCTGTATAGCTCAGAAAAAACCTTCTTTTAATACCCTGAAACAGGATTTATTTTATGCTCTCCTCAATTTGTGTTTCTATAAAGTCGTAAACAAAAATAGTTCTAACCCAGCAATACAAGAAAGACATTAAGCTCTTACCAAAGGAGGGCAACAAAGGTGAAGGGCCTTGAGGGGAAGCCGTATGAGGAGTGGCTGAGGACACTTGGTGTGTTCAGCTGGGGGAGACTGAGGGGAGACCTCATTGCAGTTGCAATTGCCTTGTGAAGAAGGGGCAGGCACTGATCTCCTCTCTGTGGTGACCAGTGACAGGACCCAAGGGAATGGTCTGAAGTTGTCTCAGGGGAGGTTTAGGTTGGATATTAGAAAAAGGTTCTTCACCCACAGGATGACTGGGCACTGAAACAGCCTCCCCAGGGAAGTGGTCACAGCATCAACCTTGCCAGAATTCAAGAAGCATTTGGTCAGTGCTCTCAGGCCCATGGTGTGACTCTTGGGGAGGGCCAGGTGTGACTCTGTGTAGGGCCAGGAGTTAGACTGATCCTTGTGGGTCCCTTCCAGCTCGGCGTATTCTGTGATTCTGTTAGTTTAAAAAAAGAATTAAGCCACTTATCAAAACAAGTATCGAATATATAAAGGATTTTGCTTTCGTTTCTGCATTTTGTTTTGTGGTGGCAGAAGCATCGCAAACACCTTTTTTTTTTTTTTTAATTGCCCCCAGAAGAGCTAATTAATGCAGTACATCAAAGATGAGGATTACTGTAAAAAGCTTGCTCTTCATGGGCAAAATAACACTAAATGCTACTTTCTGCTAGATTGCTGCTTTCTAACCATACTTAAATGTCTACCTATTATTTCATTTATAGAAGGAAATAATCCTTTCTATTACCTTCCCATGCATTCATGTATCAGTCTGTATTTTAACCTATTGTGTTGCATTTAAGAAATTACCTCTTTTCTTAAATATTACCTCTGGAAATAGAGGTGGAAACAAATGTCAGTATTAAAAGTAATTCTACTGGATTTGTATTTAAGTTGATAGAAAAAATAACTAGTTTAACTGTAGTTAATTTATTGGTTGTTACATGTTTAGAAAGAGTGGTTAACTGATTGCTCAAAGTTCTGATGTTGATCAGAAACTACTGATCAGATATGCCAAAAAACCACAAAAATGGATAAGCTCTTGACTATTCTGATAATTCAGTATGTAAGTTTTAAGATAATCATTATATGTTTCAGGAAGTATTATTAGCTGATGAAGTGGTAGGGAGTTGTCCTCAGTTTTGTGTAGTAAACATGATTTTTGGGTTTTATGGTCCTTGAAGGCGTCTGTGTACATTACTTCATGTCAGGAGTTTTCTTGAAGGCAGAGCTTAAAGTTTACTTTGTCTCACAAAAAGCAGATAGCATCTCTCTCACAGGCAGCTTAGTTATGAAACACCTGATTTGCAATACAAAACATATTTCAATTATTTAAAGAACATCTAGTAGCCTGAGAACTTAAAAGTAAGTACATTTAGGACTTGCAGTAATCTGTTACAGTCCACTGAGAAGAGGTAATGTGATGCTTAAAGTTCATCACCTAATTTTGCTTAATTATTGGAAAGTTGTTATTGAACATGCTTTATTTGGTGAAAAATTGGATCCTAAGAGGGGTTGTATTCAGTTTTGAAAATAGGAGTCTTGGAGGAGCTTCGAAGTCCCAGTTGTTTCTTTAGAATTGGCACAATTTGTATACCATTTCCAAGAAACTCAGCTTGTTAGGGTCTGTCTGCCCTTCAGGTACTGACTGTCCTGTTGGTCAGGCACACTTTCTGGAGCTGGCAGCTTGCATACACAGCCCATGTTTGGAGTAACTGCCCTAGCCTACTGAACCAGAAAAATTACAAAAGGAACATCTATAATACTTCAAGCATAATAAAGGATGATTAAATGTTCTACTTGCTCAACTATTGCTTTAAAAATTAGTTTCTTTCATGCATCTTATACTGGTTATCTAGTTTTAATTATCTATTTTGTGTATTTTGAAGTCGACATTTTGCAAAAGAAGGAGATACTTTTTTCTAAACCTATCTTAAACTATCTTTTGTAATTCATTGAAGCAAAATACTGTGGCAAGTTTAATCTTTCTGTAGGCAGTATATAATTCTATAATATAATAATTCTGTTTATCAAAAGCAGTATTTGAACAGTCATAAGTAACTGTTGTGTTGCCATTTTTCAGTGGTACAGCACAACCAGACTGATGGGAAGATGTCATAGAGAATAACCTAGGTTGATATGGCAGTAGTATTTTCAGCTAGTGTCTCCATGTGAGAATATGAATTTTAACACTGTCACTTAGGTTTTAGTATCTGACTTAGAAGCATCATCATTAGTACTTGAAACTTGCAGTTATTTTTAGAATAATGCTTTTATTTTTCACCCCTCTGTGGAAAGCAGAAGAAAAGAAAAATGAAGACAGGACAGTGGAAACAAACGAAGGAACATCGGCAGGAAAATCCAAAAGGAGATTTCCAGATTTTGGGTAAGATTATATACTCTTGTTCCTCTGGACAAAAATGGTGTTCTGTGTTACTTTTGAGAATATAGTGTTCTCTAAATTAAAAAATGTTGAGGAAATCCAGTAATGCTACTTCATAGCAACATCACTGGACAGAGTCTTGATCATCTTGAATTTGTAATGCTGCTTTCATGTTTCTGTCACATTTTGACTTTATTTATCTATGCTTTTTTCCTGTCAAAGAATTCCTTGGAGTTCTTCAGTCTTTGTATGAGTACACCACCGAACAAACTAAATTGCAAATACATGCATAGTTTTATGCCAAAATATTGTTGGTGCCTAGCCTCTAATTTTATGTCCTGCTGGTGTTATACTATAAAATAGATACCTGTCTTGCCTTAATTCCTTCCACAGTAGAGGTATCATTACATAGGTTTGGCTCTAGTCTCTGCTTACTGAACTGTTCCTTGGAGGGCAGGCATGAGTGGATTTCTGACTTTCATTTAAAAAATGAGATTGCCCACCTACAGGGACAAAACAGAAGCATATGGTCTGGAAATGGTGTGGTAACTGAACTCTGGGGATCTGGGAGAAGAGTTGTTATGTTTTGCAGTAAACCTTGCTCCTTTGGAGAGAGGTATAAGCTTGTTGAAGCCATCTAACATTGAAGACTTAAAATGTTACTGCCACAGGTACATCATAATATATAACAAAAAAATGATAACTTATTTCCCACACAGATAATGTAGTTAGTGACTTTGCTCAAGTCACTGTGCACTGTGCAAGGAATATTTATATAGCAATAAAACTGTGTTCTTCCTCTTGGTTGTATCTGCTACATTTCTTTGGGCATTTTCTGTTTTATTTTGGTTATATACGGTCTTTGAGAGGGTACTGTCATTGTTCTTAAAACATGACAGAACTTTTTAAATTGCATCTATAATTTGCAAAATCATGCTTTGTGTAACAAGAGGAATGTTGCTTTTTGTAACTGGTGTAATCAATGTAAAAACTAGTTTGATTTAAAAAATGTTGCAATTGTTTAAATGTAAATGCTTTATGAAATTTGTGTTTTTTCACTTCAGTGGATTACGGAAATCTGGGGGCAAGGGTAAGAAGCAAGAAAAAGAAAATCTAAGAGGTTCTCTGGATAGCAGGTAGTTATTTTGTTAGTTCAATACATACATGTTGCATTCATAAAATTTGTACCTAAGAATTTCTTTAAAACTATCATTACTGTTTGATCTTAAATTATACTCATGTTTAACAGTGACAAAATTATATCAAGATTAATGATGTAGAGATGAGTTTCTAATCTCATGAAATAAGAAAAATTACAGAAAACTGTAGGGCAAACTATATATAAAAACTGTATTTTGCTTAGAAAGATGAATGTCAAGAAAATTAAATTAGTGTATTACTTGAAATTTTTTAATTGTGTGAAATACTGCAAAAGTTCTTAAATCTGTGTTGTTAAATAACTCACATTATTTTGGCTAAAGGTAAATATCAGTACATTTTAAGTATCAGTTGTGCTGTGAAACTGGTGAAAAAACGTTTTGAGTGCTCTGAGTTTGTTCTTGTTTTTAAGGCATGGGTTGTGTGTTTGAGGGGTGGGATGGGGTTTTGCTGTTGTTGTTTTTAAACACAATTTAATCTGCTTATCTCAGAGGTTCCCGAGAACTCTTGGATGACTCTGGCAACAATCTGTCTGCATCAGATTCAGATTCCCCTGTTCCTACTTGCATGCCTTTCTCTTGGTTTGGAGACAGCCACAAAGAGCCTCCAGTTTCTAGTAGCAGCCTGCACGTTACCCAGAGCGGGCAGGATGGTTGTGAGCACGGTCAAGAGAAGAACAGAACCAAGGTAAAGGTGACTGATTTGTGCTTTGAATATTTGCATCTTGTTAAAGTAAAAGCATCAGTAGTTAGTATGTGAAAGCCTAATGACTTAGTCCATGACCACATCACCTCTTGCAAACATTGCTGCAGAAGTTCGAGAATTTACAGCCCTCACAAGCAGATGCTGTGTGAGTGTTCCTGTTCCCTCCTCTTTAGTGGAAACATCAGTAGTGGCTATTCAGGCTGAAGTAGCATATAAGGAAAAATCGCAGGCTATGTTTTTTTGCTGGTTTGTAACACTAAAAGTAACTCTAGCTTTAGGAAAGCATAGCTTTAAAAGCTAATTCTGTTTCCCAGCCTAGTACTTGGAGGAAGTGTACATAAATAGAGGTCAGCCTTCCAAGCAGTTGAACAACCAGTTCTTACCATACTGGAATGGAGGGTTGGAGTAGCAGA
The DNA here is from genome assembly GCA_036023395.1 of Myiotriccus ornatus. NCBI lineage: Eukaryota > Metazoa > Chordata > Aves > Passeriformes > Tyrannidae > Myiotriccus > Myiotriccus ornatus. The sequence continues at coordinate 20,944,129 of JAYRBT010000181.1, read as the reverse complement.
CCATTGGAGGAAGGATAGCATCCTGGTTTTCACTGACAAATTTAGTATTGAAAGCAAAGAAACATGTCCGTAGAACATTCTCTCCTCCAAGAAACTACTTCTGAGTAACCGATAATGTTCTAATAATTTAAAGCCTTTTAACCAAGTCCTAAAAGGGACATTACAGAGTTCAGTCTATAGGCATAAAGTTACCATCTTTATAGTTTAAACCATTTGAAAGAATAGCTTTCAAAAGGTAAAAGTGTAATGTGTGTGCTGTCTAAATGGTAAGACTAGGTCTAAATGTAAGACTGTTCCCAACAATCTTATTAACTTAACTTCATTCTTGTTTCCCTTGGATTTTGTTAGATTGAAAATTATAGTTATTTGAGTAACCTCATATTCTAAGTTTATTCTCGAGTTTCACACTTTTTCTTCACTTTGGATGGGCAAAATACCCTTTCATGTTTTCCTTTTCTTCTGTGTTATTAGAGAGAAATTGCATATCTGGAAGAGAAACTTGCCAGGTTATAGTCCAGGAAGTCACTGATGTTTTGCAGAGATGGCAGATAATAGGTTTGCTTTCCATGTTTCCAGATGCCAATCGCACTAAAAGGCTGTTATAATACATTTTTTAAATTACTTTCTGTTTTCTCAGTGTAAATTTACAGTCCCTGTGATACGACTAAGTTGTCAGCATACGTAGTTTTTAAAACTTACAGAAAGTAGGTTTAGAACCACCTTACTATAACACAGGAACTTAATGTGAGAAGGAACTTTTTGATCTCTGAAGTAGAACAGAACTTTACAGAATATTGTGCGTCAGTCTTGTGTATTTACAGCTCCTGCATTGTTCGCTTCTGTTGAAGCATGCAGTGGCCAAAAGGTGTTTCTGTACTAAACCGAGAATCTTGGAGGGTATATGCATATATTTGGGTACAGTTTTTCGTTAAAGAGGAGAGCATGGTTGATCTCTTAATAGGCTATAGCAAAGCTATCAAGAGATGTTTTCTGTCTAGATATGCATTCAGAGGTTTATCTTTCAAAGTCATTGATTCTGAAGAACCCATTTTTCTCCTCTTCATTCCTCCTTTCTGATTCAAATAATCTTTCTAAGCATAGTAAAAGTCCCACTGCTGCATTTCTACTGTAAGCACCCATAATGTGCTTAAGCACCTCTTAAGGTTTTTATATATATGTGTTCTTTTTGGCCATCAGAAGGGTATAGATCTTACCAGATTGGGTGTTCTTTTTGTTGCCCTAAAATGATAGCCTTTTCTTATTGTTGTCTACTTTATCCAAGTTGATAATTATTTTAACCTTCCATCTGGTTTCTTGCTACTGGTTTGGGGTTTTTTTTTGTTGTTTCCTTCTCATGCTGCAGCATGTAATTGCTGCTTGCTGCTCTTTTCCTTAGGGCCAGTTGCAAAACAGCAGCTGGAAGATTATGCAAGTCCCCAGCTATATTCCTGCTTTGTAAAATGGCAGAAAGCTGATCCCATTGAAGAACAGATTCTCATACATTCACTAATCATAAAATCATACTTGTCCTCTCCCAAAGTGAGGCCGTTTTCACTTTGCAGTGTTTGGGGTCTGTCATAAAGGTGGTAACATGACAGCGACTGCTGCTTGGAATGAATGAGTGATCGTTGTAGATCTCAACCTGGAGTTGGTAATTACCTTTGCAGTACAGTAACAAGGCTTTGCCTTGTTTTGCTATGAAAGACATTAAAGCTGACAAAGAAATGTGCTTGACCACTCAGCAGTGAGTCTTGTTACTAAAACAATATAAAAGCAGGAACTAGGTCATCTTCCCAGAACTTAAGGAAAGAATACTTCTTTTTGTTGATGTTAACTCAATGTATAAATAAAGCAGTATATAGCAAGTGTAGCAATAGTATTTACTGTTTTTATGTCTGTAGTATTCCATGTGATCATGTGAAAGCATTTCTTAAAGAGCAGGTAAAAGTTGAAACCTTAAAATAAGAACTTTGTCATGTAAAAAATCTCTAACTGTGGTAATGAGTATTTTTTGCATTGTGTATAATTTTTGTAGTTGTGTTTTAGCATTGATGATGTAAGAATATATTTTAACTGGTTTCTGTTTCTGCACAATTTGTCTCCAAGAACTACTGCACCTAGAAGGTTTTTTTTTTAAGTTGATACTAAAGTTAAACTTACAGTTGACAAAGTAATGAGTCAACTTCTTGCTGCTTGTGAAAACTAGAAACACAGGAACTAAAATCCTGTGATGAGTGCTTGCAGACTCTTTAGCCTTACGAAACTTCTGAACTACACTGTTCTTAAATTTGTCCCTTTGCATAATCTGCCCCTTCATTTAGTGCCATTCTAACACACACACATAAATACTGTTCATATTCACTGTTTCCAGAGCACTGTTTAGGTTCTGTAGGCTTGTACACAGCATTTCATTTCTGAAGCAAGGAAGAGCAGTGTGGTATAAAGTATTTGTATTCTAGTATCTAAAATCATAGAAAGCATACCTGTAAAACCTCTTCTATCTAAATTCTATGTTCTTCAAGGATCAAAAATCTTTGCAACTGGCTCTAAATCCTTAAAAGGAAATTACTCCTCCTAAAAACTGAATAGGAGCAGGAAGTGCAGAAAACAAGGCAACTGATGCTCAAATGCATTTCCTTTTGGCAGTGTTTTCTTCATGTTTTTTTCTAAGCTTTTTGCTTAAATATCATAATGCAGGGTTTGTGTTTTTTTGACCAGTTTGTTTCCTAATTGTTCTTGATTTTCTCTGTAAAGATAGAAAGAGTAAACAGAGGGTGGCTAAAAGAAAAGCTCCTAAATAGATTTTCAGTTTAGGTTGAAGATAACTTGAGAATAGGTTGATGGACAAAGTATTCTATTGTTTCTGGTAATAATTTTTACATCTAAAAGACTAAAGAAGTCCCTAAAATATAATGTAATTAATAAAATAATCTACATGGTAAATAGAACGCCATTTTTCAGTCAAGGGCAGTACCACACAAAGGTAGCAGGAAAACTCAAGTTGTGATTTGGGGTTTTTTTGTTTGTTGCGTTGTGGTGGTAATGGGGGTTTTTTTGGGTGTTGGGGTGTGTTTGTTTGAGGCTGAAAATGTGTATCAGTAATTTAGAGTAAAAGATCAAGTGTATGTTCCCATAACAAAAATAGGATAAGCTAGAAAATTGAGTGTTCAGGTTAAATTGCAATCACAACACAAATACAGAGGTGCTCAATGAATATAACAGCAAAAATGTTGTTCTCTTATAGGAGCATCATTTACTGAAGAAAACTGTCTTTAAGATCAGCTTAATTTAGGATTTCAGATTATTTATGCATGTGGGGGTGTGGTATGGCATCCTTAAAAGTGTAGTTACTTGATTAGAGACTTAGAGAAAATTGTAGAAAATAATGGTAAATAATTTCTTACTGTTTGTAGACAACAAATAATAGTAGTGGGAAATAAATTTTAGAAAAGTAAAAGTAGGATGTATGCTTGTGGCAGAATTATTTTTCACTCCCTAAAGAAAGATATCATACAGGTCATGATCTGAGTTGCAAATGGAGGTAATCAAATTAGAGAATATTCTGGAAAACAGATACATTAGTATTCTTTAGGACTCTTTACCAAATTGGTGTGAAGTTTTCAGGTGTAGCATCAGGTTTTTATTGAGTCTTCAGCTTGGGTCCCAGGCTGCTCAGGTAACCTGCCTGAGGCTGTAGCAGTACTGGCTGGATAAGTTTCAGATCCTGCTGCTTTTAGATGCTAAGCCAGGCATAAGGTTCCAAAAACTTCCTTTAAACACAGTGTAATAACTGAATGTAAACAGTAATGCTATGAAGATTTTACATTCTTTCAGTATGATTTTACATTCTTTCAGTATGATAGTCATATGATAGTATATTAGTCATGTTTCTAACCTGAATTTTGCTTTGACAAATTTATTATTTTAGTGAATTATTAAAATACTAATTTTTTTTAAGTAACAATCTTTTGTTTCAGAAGAATGTTCTGTTTTGCAAATAATATATTCAGATGGTCAAACTGCATAATTAATGTTTATTTACAATGTTAAACCAATTTTCTAAAGACATCTGAGTAATTGTTTCACATTGAAATGTTCAGCTTTGTTGTAGTGTTTTTACACTATTTGGTACTTTAACTATAAAGAAATTTTACATAGCTTGATATAGTCTATATACTATAAAAATTCTTCTAAAGGTATTTTGCATTTATGGGGTATTTTTCATATATGGTAACTTTCAGATTACATGATTCCGTGCCTCAAATGCAGCCACCACCTCAAAACTGAATTACGGAATCACAGAGTAGTTTGGGTTGGAAGGGACCTTTAAAGGTCACCTGGGCCAACCCCCCTAGATCAGGTTGCTCAGAGCTCTGTTCAACCTGATCTTGAATGTTCCCAGGGATGGGGCTCCTGCCACCTCTCTGGGCAACCTGTTACAGCAATTCACCACCCTCACTGAAGCTGTTAAAGGAACTGCAATACAGTACAGTATCAGAAATCAAAATTGAAAGCTTTTGGAAAGCTTGTCCTTGGGCAAGCTCTGTATTCTCTGTTAATGAATGATTTGAATCCTATTTGCTTTACTGTTGACTACAGTGGTGCAACAGTGGGCAGCTGTGAAGTCTAGTCTAAACCTAGTTCTCATTTTCACAAACTTTGTAAGATATGGGGGTATTCTCATCTGCCATGATGAGAATCATCATCCTGATGACCATAAATAATTAGGATGGATTTTTATCTCTCCAACAGGAGATAAAAACCACCACCTTCTGAAGCACATTCATAGTGCTTGTGTAGGCTTCAGTTTAATACAAATTTGGCATGAATAATTCCAACAAATGCATTTAAATTGCTTCTCCTGAAGCGTGGGATGCCTGCTGAAAAAGTAACCACATGTATTTCCTTGTGTACTTTAACACCATTTCAGGTTATGATCCATTCTGCACACAAGGTGCTCTTATTGGGGATATTGCTTTAAATTTGTTACTGTTTCTTTGAATTCAGAAGTTTAACAAAAACAAGTCAGATGCTTTATGTAGTTAGTGCATTTCATATGTGTTCTAAAGGTAACTGAGTTGTACTACTTTTTTTTAACCAAAAATCAAAATTACTAGAATGTCACCTTATGACCTGCTTTTCCAAGGAGTGAGTTAATAAAACATTATTTCCACTTGTTTGCAGAGTAGAATTGTCATAGATGATACATACCATAGCAAGCCAAGTTGTGAACTTTCAGGGTTAGTGACAGAACCAAATCTGTCAGGTCGTTCACACACTTTAACCTTCTCTTCAAATGAGGTGAGTTTCAAAGTGTGTATATGTGTCTTGTTGATGTTGTTGTTCACACTACAGCATGTTTAATAGAAACAGATGTGTGTAATGTGAAACTAGATGGCTGTTCCGTATTTGAATGTTGAGGAGCACTATAAAGAATCATAAGCTGTTAATGAACTAAAGACACAGATTAGTGGGTGACACATCAGCCTGTGTGTTCTGATCCTAGTTATATCATCAAAATTGGAGTAAACTCTCTTGCAGTTTTTAATTTTAAATATAACATCGTTCTGTTCCACTAATTTAAAGCAACTTCCAGGGAGAAAACTGCAGCTTTTTTGACCTTGCCTTCACTTCTGCACAGGTTTGTTTTACTGTAAAATTTCATCTCAGTAAAAACAAACAAACAAAAAAAGAAACAACCAAAAAAAGGCGGAATATGGTAGTTGTGATATATAGGTAGAAATTAGGCATCTAAAAGTCAGTGTTCATTCCCCCTGGAGAACTAACTCCTTTGGCTACGGCTGAAACCTAATGTCTACACCTGGGAAGCATTCTGAGATATTGTCTCATTTGGTGATTGACTGATGGGCATCTTTTCCTGAACTAAAGGGTTTAATTTATAGACTCATTAAAAGCTGAACACAGTTATTTTACAGAAATGAGTTAGTGCCTCATGAATGTCAGGGGGTTTTATTAGCTGTCTTAAATCAGGCTCTGGTGAAAACCTTAACATTTCGGTAATATGTAGAAAGTCAGAACAGTCTTACAAACAGTGTTACAAATTTACTAAGGTAAAAATCTGAAGTGTCAAAAATCATATAACTTGTTTACAGGTTGCAGTAGTGGATTAATGTGTAGAGAGTCATTAGGTCACCCCTGAGCCTACTCTTCTCCAGGCTGAACAACCCCAGCTCCCTCAGCTCTTCAGATCCTTCACCAGCTCCATTCCCCTTCTCTGGACTTGCTCCAGCACCTCAATGTTCTTCCTGAATTGAGGGCCCAGAATTGCACACAGGACTCAAAGTGTGTCCTCACCAGTGCCGAGGACAGGGGGACAAGTGCTGCCCTGGTCCTGCTGGCCACACTATTCCTATTACAGCCAGGATGCCCTTGGCCACTGGGCACAGGCTGGCTCACGTTCAGGTGGCAGCTGACCAGCACCCTCAGGTCCTTTTCCACTGGGCTGCCTTCCAGCCACTGCCCCCAGCCTGTAGCACTGCATGGGGTTATTGTGGCCAAAGTGTAGGACCTGGCACTTGGCCTTGTTGAAACTCATGCTGTTGGTCTTAGTCCATAGATCCAACCTGTCCAGGTCCCTCTCCAGGGCCTTCCTACTCTCAGGCAGATCAACACTCCTAACTTGGTGTTGTCTGCAAATTTACTGAGGGTACACTCCATCCCCTCATCCAGATCATCAGTAAAGATACTGGACAGGATCCTTAACTTAAGCTTTTCACAAGTAGAATTTCTACCTGATGGTTGTTGTTTGAATGGGTTCATTCAATTAGGAATCATGCTATCCAGTGTTCAACAAGCCCTGCTTGCAGAGGGGTGTGCCACTGCATGCTGCCTTACAAATCCCGGAATTGTTAGGAGACGAGAGATGGAAGCACCTCTTAGAGATGTAGGCAAGGGCAGCACTGAAGAGTCTGCCTCTCCTGGGCAGGTGCTCACAGGCGGTTTGGGGAAATGACTGCCTGCTGAGAGTTATGTTGTTAGCAGCCAGCTAGTTACAGCAGAGGCACTTCCCTCACAGATGGCTAGCAAGCTGGCTGGTAATCCTTCTAAAGTTCTTAATATGTTAAATGGTGTGAGCAGTGTTTTCTTGGGCTTTGTATTATCTTCAGAGCTTCAGTATTTCTGTACTTGCTTTCTGAATCACCTGTGTTTTTATGTGGGAGCACATGGCTTTCTCATGCTTCCTTACAAGTAGTTTTAGTTCTGCTTTCTGAATTTGCAGCTGATCTCTTGTGTGCATGCTGCCTGTTTTGGGGACCGTAACTTCGATGCACAAACAGCTTGGCATGTTCCTTGTGCCTCTGAATGAACATTTGGGGGAAAATGATACAGAGGTGTTATTTAATGACCAATAAACATTACTCAGAAGTGTGTGTTCCTCATCTTACCTTTCTACAGTTTTCACTTTCCTATTTGTATTCTGAGAAGTAGTTATGTGTGCTTTTCCCTTGTGCAGTAATGAAAAATTCAAATTATACAGGATTAAATATCTTTCTGTGAGGAGATGATGTCTAGGTGTTTTAACACAGATTCGGGTATTGCTACAACAACTTCTGGTTTTAGGGGTCTGTCTTTACCAATATGAAGTAGAAGGAGTTTGTTAGCAACTGCTGATTCTGAAACCCTATATTGCAATTAGTAGCTCAGCCTGGAGGACTCCAGTCTGTTACCTGCTCTAATCCGCACTGCTTGGAGGAACTGATGCAGAGAGCCCCCAAGATTCCATCAGGGGACTGTGTTCCTTGCATGAAATGAATGAATCTGTGCCTCTTTTTTTGACAGGAGTACACCTTCCTCAGTACTCTGAAATTACAGAAGTTTTTGCATGGCTTGCACAGATTCAGTAAAACTAGAGAGTGAGTTCCAACTGGAATGTAAGATTTTACACATTTCTCCATGGCAAGGAGATAGATTAGATAGATAGATAGATGCATATTCCCCTCCAAGGAATAGAAGTAGATATGTATTAAAAAAAATACATATGGCAATATATATGTTCTAGTAGTTCATGCAGATTATAGACCACATATGACTCTGAGATACAGGTCAAACTTCAAATGTGAAGTGTTTCCCCTTTTTAATGTATTATTCATGAACAGGTGCTAGTATGAGACAAAGTTACCAATATATATTTTGTATTACATTAGCAGATTAAGGAGCACTATTATCTAAAATTATTTAAAATAAATTGGCATTTTGAAATTCCCTTGGTAATTTATCAAATTAATCTTCTCTGTATGAAGCATCTAAAGCTTGATAGCTTGGATAGGAAACTACAGTGCTCCAGTTGTCTTGATACAGATGCTGTACACAGCACTTCAAGCAGAACCTCTTCTAGAGCTATTTGCTGTTATTTTATGTAAATTGTTATTTTTATTTTGCACATCAGGAAGGTGGATGTGTTCACACTTGTTATATCTACATAAGGATTTTGATTTGGATAAGGAGTTCATTTTTTAAAAATAAATCTCCTGATTGTTCCCACTTGCCTTACTTTGATTTACCTTGGAAATCAAATCAGATGTGCTCCAACAGTGGTCCTGGTGCATTCCAGCTGCTAATGGCCATTGAGTCTGTGGGACCAGACTATAGCTGTTTGGAGTGAAAATCCTTTGAAATGCTTGTAGTATGGATTTTAGAACCTCAGCACAAAATGTTCTGCTCTACAGACTCGTTCCTGTTTATCTGCACTGTCTCCTCATGTAATGACTGTCCTTTGTTTCACAGACCCATTTCTGATCACATGTCCTTCAATACATCAGAAATTTTAAAATTCTGTTTCACCTCAGACTCCCAGTGTCTTCCATGCTGTGCGCTCAGATCCAGTGCACTGTATGATCAGGTCACATCACAGGCCTGCATCTCACCATCTTTGACTTGCAGTCACCAGAATTATTTTGTTACATTCAATCAACTCCCCCAAATGTTCCATCAAATAAGCTGGATTTTGTGAGATCCTTGTGGCTGGGAGCTGTAGTTGTTCACCTGAGACTTACAGGGTCACATCTCAAATCCATCACTAGAAAAATGCTTATTTCCAGGTTTTCTGTTTACAAATTATGTGTAAGGCTCCCTGGGAAAGGGGGAAGTACTTTCTGCTGTTTTGCAAATCTTTGATCAGTCATGGAAGCTGCCTAGTGGAGCAGTACGCAAGTCTAATGCAGCCTGTACTCAATCACGAGCTAGTGAGGGATCATTTTGGATAGTTAATAAAACTTTAGGTAACTGATGTTACTGATTCAAGTACCACACTCAGATTTCTTCTGTAAAGACACTGAGCTCTGTTTTATGTAGATATTCTTTTGTGATGTAGTAGTGCTTCAGGACAAACAGCAGTACTTTTTCCCCTCAGAAGCAAACTGAACTTGAAGCAGTGTGCTTCAAAAGCTCCTGTGAGCTGGCAAAGTGTATTTTCAGTGGAAGGCTACAAGTGCTTATCTTTCTGAAATGGTCATTTTCTACCAGACCCTCTAAAATGCTGATGTGATAGCATTAGTTGAAAGAATGAACAGTCCTCTCTTTTAGAAATGTAGTAAAACTATGCCTGGAACAGTCACCAGATTTACTGACTACTAGAATTGCTCTTATTCTCAACTTATGTCCCTTAACAATAACCAGTAATAGAGTGGAAGTGCTGCCTGATGATTCTTCATGCTGTGCAAGGTACCATCTAACATTAGGATTGAGCTCCCTTAACCAACTAAGTGAGCAATGCATTCACTGTTAGGATACATCCAATTTAAGCTAATGCTTTGCTATATAATTTCTTGAAGAAAAACATTTATGTTGTCTATTTCTGACTTTGTGTTGAATGCTATAGTCATTTTGTTTATAGTAAACTCCTAGGCAAACTGACTGTAAACTGATCTCAAGAACTTAAGTCCTTTTGGAATAGAGTATGTTTAAAAATTCATTTTGTTAATCAAACTCAACCGGCAACTGGAATTTAACATATAGTCAAGTAAAACATTGCTTATGGTGACTTTTCTCAATTGGTTAGGCATTAGATGACGAATTTGCAACAACAGGAAAGCAAAATCAATGGCACAGTAGACCAATTTCTGAATGGACCACCCAGCAAGTATGCCACTGGTTAATGGGAATGAACATGGAGCAGTATATTACAGAGTTCACAGCTATGAACGTAGATGGACAGCAGTTAATGCAGCTCGACAGCGAGAAGTTAAAGGTAAGTGAATATCCCAGGATATATTTGTAACCACGTTAAGTTTCACTGCTTATTCAGACATAATTTTAAACTGCAAAGTATTCTCTTGTTTTCATGGCTTTTTAAGGGAGTTAGTCTTACTTGCTCTTATTTATTTGGAGTTACTTGCTTTTGAAATACTTGGACTATACAAGACTATACAGTTAGATGGTAGTTAGTAATTGATTGTGGAATTAAAGACAAGCTGTTTATAATCAGAAAAATAACAAATATTATTTCCTTGTTTGCATCTTGAGGAAATGCAATTAAGCATTTAGGGTCTTGATACATCTATCATCAGTCTCAACATAAGGTCATATCAAAACAAGATCTGGCCAATTCAAATGCATAGAATTGCAGAATCCTGTTTTAGAAATCTGTTTCTTCCACATCTCCTCTTCAAATGAGAAGACTTAAAATCATATCCAGTGATCAAATTTTTTGGGTTTTTACTCCTGCTGGAAATGTATTCTGAATCTTTTGAGCCTTTTCTTGCCATTTCAAATCTGGAAGCTGCATGGTATTGTGTGTTCCTTATAGTGCTAGTAAACTCTTCAGTTTTTCTCTCTTGTTAGATTATATCAGACTGCATTTTGGACAAGCAAGATGTGTGACTAAGAGAGGTTCCTTGGTCTATTCTGGCATAAGGGACATTATTATTAATAATCAGTAATAGAATGTGTGAGGTTTGGGGGGGAAAAAGCATCTGTCTCCAAAATGTACTTGGACTTTAAATAGATGTGCAACACTAAATGTCCTGTATTTTGTAAAATTTCCTGGACACAGAAGAAATACCAGTGACTGGTCTGTTAAATAACTGTCTATTTGGGGAACTTCTGATGTTGAAGCCTAAAGCTCAACGTGCACTGAATGCCATTCGGGTTAACAGGGTGTGAGTGCATTCAGGAACTTGGAATCGGCTGCTGCCACCTCCCGATCGAACACTGAAGTGTACCGGCTGCTTACTGAATCACTTTCTAATAACACACTTTAAAATCCTTAATATTGAAATTAAAGAGTAGTTAGTGAATATAAATTCCTCTTGCATTTTGAGACTACTACTTACTATGCTATTTTCTGGAAATTCTCAGGGGTCTACATGTTTGTAAAATGCAAACGTGTTATTTCCCAACTGACAAGTTGCCCCTACTCTCTTTAACTTACCTTGTTACCCAGATGATTATTTACAATGCTTTTGAGGCATGAGTTGTTATTTTCAAATAAACAGGCTATCTTGCAGCAATTACACTTCCTTAAACTGTTCATGCACAAGCGCTGTGGACAGTACCACTGGAAAAAAATTACTGATGAGGTTTTGTTTTGTTTTCCCCCTCCAAAGGCTTTGGGAGTTTCCAGTCAAAATGACAGATCAACAATAAAGAAAAAAATTAAGGATATTAGAAAAACACAAGAAAAACTGGAAAAGCAGAAGGAAAAGGTTCAAAAGAAGGAGAAAGAAGTTCGCAAGACTGGCAGAGTGGTGGCCACTCTTGAATCAAGCTGCTAAAATGACCTTTTATTTTAGTGCAGACTTGCCTAATCTTGAGGTAGTTCGGCAGATTTGTATATAATTGTACAATTGAGGGAGGAGGGAAAGTGCAACAGTTTAATATGGTAGGCGGTTTTTTACTTTTTAATAGTGGTCCCTCCCCATTACAGCCCAATAAAATGAAATAATGTTTTCAGTATTTTTATTCCTAGTTGACTCTGCCTGTACTAATAGACAATAACTTAACTTTCTGCCTTAAGTAACATTTCTGCTTCTAAGACCTCTTATGCCCTTTTAATTGAAATTGATGTTTGTGGATAGTAGAATACTGTATTAAAATCATTCCAATAGTAGTCAACTAGCATTTGGTAGAGTTGAATCTGATAGAGGGACAATAGAAAAATCCTGCCAGCAAATTCAGTCTGTGACAGTCTGTTTATCTGTTGCCACTAAAGATGTATAGTAAAAATTAAGTTTAAGAAAATGGTAATGTCAAATTAATTTAAAAAGAAAGCATGTATTTCAAATTTATTATTTTGTTTAAATTCTTGTATTTCTGGGACTTCATTCAAAGTTCACTTTAGTAGCACATTGTTTTTGAATTCTGTGTTTCAATTTACTGAGAAAATAACAAGAAATACTAAGTAGTTTTCATAAACTACATATCCTAAGCATAATACTAAGTTTTCTGTACACTACCCATATGGTGTTGGGACAAGGTTTAAACCTATAAATAAGATCATTTTTAACCTATTTTTCCTAAATAATACATAGTTTTATAGATTTATGCTATGAATAAGATCAATTTGCAATACATGTATTTCTCTTTTCTACCTGCTACAAGATTTTTGCGGACCAAATTTATATATTTGCTAATTTTAAACAATACTGTTTTTCAAACTTAAAATACTGAGGGAAGAATTGTAGGAAAAATTATCACTGACACACTGGGTTTCTGCCTTGTATTTAAATGTTCATTTGTAGACTACAGATTTTTTCTCTTTAAAGGAGGATTTGATTCTCAAAATAGCTTAGAACATGAATTGGTGTTTTGTATATTTACATACTATTTTCTAGAGATACTACAAAGAGCACTTCCTTAAATTAGGTTATTCCAGAAACATAGACTAGTTTAAATATCAGTTCCACCCTAGAAGGGACTAGAACAAAACTTACATAGTTTGTTTCTGTGGACCAAGTTCTCCTTTAAATCTGTGGACTGTTTTTCATTTTAATTAAATGAATGAACTTCACTGTTGGTGTTTCACATTCTTTTTTTTTTTTTTTTTTTTATAAATGTCTAAGAATTTCAGCAAAACGACTGTATGGAAATGCTTCTGCACACTAGGCATTTCCAAAATAAAGTTTGAAAATCTCAGTAATAATTACTTTTTCAAAGAGGTTATATTTCAGTTTGATGCATTAAGAAACTACTCTTTGGTCATTTAACTTATTACTTTGTTTTCCTTTTTTTCAGTAGCTTTGAGTTGTATGCCAGACTTACAGACCTTGAGCCAGAGAAAAATGCTGCCCTACTGGTAAAAGAGAAAGGAATTAGAAGTACAGAATCGTCAAATGCTCAGGATCACACATGTAAAACCACCCTTCAGTTAAATCCGTCGAGAAGGTTGAGTGCTTTCAGATAGAACACAGAATATTGATATAACCTTTTTTCCCTTAAGCCTCCTGTTGCACCCTGTGAACAGTTTTCCCATGAAGGAGAGTAGTGGAAATAATGGTTTCAGAGCTGTTGTAGTTAAACAGGGGCCAGGGCAGGAGTGGTGAACTCACGTGGCATCTGAGCATAAGAACTTGGGTTATCCCAGGCCACCCCATTTAGCATCTGTCAGATGTGGAACAAGAAGGCTGGCTGCATGGAACGAGCTTAGTACCAAGATACACAGTCACCCAACAGAGTTTAATTTTTACAACAGTTTTAATGAATAAATGTAGTGATTCTTTCAAAAAAATTAACACAAACCAAGATTAATTTTACAGTGCAAGACTTGAGTCCATTTGCATACAAAACTATTAATCTTAGCATTTTGATAGCTGAGCTAGTATACTAATTTCCTACAGTGATTCACTTCAACTTAACCAATGTACTAGCAATTACTTCAGTATAGTAATGGAAATACTAAACATGAAAATTGTCTTTTGAACTTCTGTTTAAACCAAAAGTTGTCAAAGACCAGGCTTGTGAGTAGAGTTAAACATTGTAAACCAAAATACCACACATTTGTGTTTTCACCACAATCATTTGGGGTGGCAGGTGAAGAGATAAATACAAATATAATTACACAGCAAGTTTCTAATAATCAGAATACAATTGGTAGTTAGTTGAGAGCTAACTCTTAGGCTTTATTTTAATAATATCTGAAATATTTAATAACTTTGTAGAACACAAACTGTTAGCTTTTCTTCAGAAAATCTCTTGCAGTTCTCAGCTATTACTAAAATCAGTTCAACTGAATTAATTAAAAGATGTAAAACTTAGCATAAAAGCAAGAATGCTTAGCTTCAAACCTGAGTTCTTAAAAGCCCTTGCTGTAACTTTCAGCTTTAGTTTAGCAAAAGCAGTAGCTGCAGGTGTCCCCTCCAGCATCAGTCCAGGCCCCATTTTACCATGTGTAGCATTTCTCACATACATCCTCTTGCAGGGCCAAACAAGAGAACAGATCTAGATTCTCCTCACTTGTAGCCAAGCAGATTAAAAGGTGTGCAAGTCACCACCTCCCATCTTTGTAAGGAAGAAAAGCAGAGGCCTCAAGATGCCCACAAGCTTGAGTGGAGCAGGTAACTCTACTGCTGTGGTGTCAGTTAGGCTAGAATAGTCCTCCCTCGGACTGTTGGTTTATATAGACCAGTCTGTAATTCACTCCAGATAAAGTGCTCTACATTAGCTTGACCAGGGTAGAAACCCATTTCATTGTTTTGCAGAACTCAGCTAGGGAGGTAGCAGGTGGTAAATCTTCAATCTGGCTCAGCTACAACTAGAAAAATTTCTAACATACCAGCTATGCCCTTTGTTTGCGGTATCTCACCTTCTGCTCTGCACAGAGATAGTAAACTTGCAAAATTTAGGCTTATTCTTTCTGAGAGGGATTATGCATGTCTGCTGCAGAACAAAAATCACAGAATTACACGCCGTTAATTAACTGTGAAAAGGATTAATTCTTATTGGTGTTAACTGCATCACTCTTAAAACATTCAGGAATTACAGGGATCGAGGTGCAACGTTCATGTGTATGATTTGAACAAAGTTGGCACAGTAGGCATTAAAAATATTTGAATCCTTTCTTAAAAGGCGTTTATACCTGAAGTGGAACATTCAGTCCCCTATCTTCCCCAGTATATTTTGGCAGTTTGTCTTTGACTGATACACGTTCTGCTCACCATGTTTAAGTTACAGTGTGACTTCCAGTTACTACAAAAATGAGACCAGAAGCACATCACAAATACAAAGGTATTTTCAAAAATTGTTAATTCCACTTTTTCCTAAATACTCCTGAGAAGGTAGCTTATACTGTCAAAGTAATAGAGATGCCCTATTAAGGGCAAATTTAAAAAAAAACTGTTTATTAAAATAGTTTCCATTTACAGCTGTAACCTGACAAGCCCAAGTCAGATCTTACGAGAGCTAGAACATTGATGCTGTGTTTTGATAGGACCTACAGAAATACAGGCAACTGCAAGACAACATTTCTCTACTGTACACAAGCCAGCATTAGTTGTTAATTCACAATGATCAGGGAAAGATAAGTTTTTCACATGTATTATATATTCACATTACAAAAAAATTCAACTGATGCCCCATACCTGAGATACATTATACCAGTAGTTGAAGATAATTTTTTTTTTTTTTAATCTCTACAGAGGTAAGCGTGATTTCTGCAGGTGTAGGCAAGGTGTGCTGGCAACATATCTAACTTTCCAAAATTAGGCTTCAGCATGCTGAAGATAAAAGAATAGCAAATGCCATACGGGTGCAAAGGTACAGCAATAAGCTCCTCAATATTTCTTACACGAGTTTCTCATTAATCTGTAATACTGTGTAATGGAAAAATGCTCTGGTGAGCTTTTTCAACAGTTTTTCCATTAAAGCAATTTTGTGATTATATGAATTAATACCAGATGTGACAGAGATTGCACTGATCCCTATAAAACCCAAAATACTGCTCCCTTGACTTAGCTCTTAAAGTAGCCAAAAATAGAAAGTGAAACAAATTGTGTGGTTCTTAAAATTTAGAAGTACGTACAGGTTTGGGAGTTTCAGTGGTGGTTGGTTTTTAATTTCAGAATAGACTATTTACACTACACCTTCTGTTACTCCACTTAAAATTACTTTCACATATCAAACTTGGTCACCATCTTGGTATAAATCAGGTCTTTTAAATTCCCTTTACAGACAAACCTACTTCTTATGAGCTGCCAAGGAAAAAGCTACATACTGCGAAACGTGGTCATGTCCTTTGGCTCACTGCTTGGCACACACCAATCATCTGCTTCATGGTTTGCTTTATAATGCTTCCAGGCTGCTTTGTTATACACAGGGAGTCTTTCAATGGATTCTGTTGATAAGGCCTGTAAGGAGAGAAGACGGTAACTGATGATTCTTTTTAACTGAAGTTATAGTAAGAGAACAAGGAGTTCCATTAGCAGTTTAGAGTACAGTTGCTTATAAATATAAATGGTAAAGTGTTACATCATACCTTGATGTAAATAACTGCATCTGTACCATAGCCCTCTAAGGAATACAGTTTCAGGTCTCCTTGGAAGTACTGTGCATACAGACGTGATATGGGTAAGCCATAACCAAATCCAGCCTGATCCAGGAAAAAAGGTATATTAACGTTAATTGCATCAATCAGTGGTGTTTTCTGCTTTAACTTAACAGGTAAACAAACTAAGCATGATGTTTGACAGTAAGGAGTTCAGATGTTAATTATTATGGCCCCCCAAAACCAGACGATTGCGATTATGAGAACTGTTTTATTCCTTTGTCAGGCAGGGCTGGTAGTTAACACTTCTTGTATTGTGGGAGCTTTCTGAAGAAGAGGTACCATTAGAGAAAACTGTACTGTGTCTGTCTTATGTCTCATGGAGCTACTAATCTTAAGAACACCGAGGACTTAAGTCAGATACATTTCATCGGCAGTACATATAAAAAAGGTTCAAGACAAAATGTCTCTGAATGTGTAGCTTATACTAAAATTCTATCAAGCCCTGACTGTAGTAGCAGGACATAGCCCTGAAGTGTTGGGCATAATTTTTTTTAATTTACTAAATTTTAGAGGTGATCTCTCAATGAGCATACACAACACTTCTCTGTAAAGATCTAGTGTTTGAGTTGCAGAGTCACCTACGTGCAGAACACTGATGCAATGTGGGGGAATAAATACAGGAAAGCTGTTCAGAGATTCTAACCGAGAGCTTAGGCTTTATTCCTTGCGCATCTTTTACATGCACATGAGAGCAAAGTAAATTCTTCATATGGCCTGTCACATCTGTGCTCCTTCATCCTTGCTGGGGGATGGTACAATTGACCTCACAGTACAAATGACCCAGAGTCATTGCTATAATTATTTTTCCGTTCATTCAGTGGCTACAAAAAGAATTCAGTGTTCTGTCCTTACTCCAGTACAGGCAGCATAGCTAAGTGTTCTGCTTGAGGTAACTGATCTTTAGATGTAGTGGAGAAAAACAGAATCTGGAAAAATTTTTAGTATTTTACGCAATTTTCGAGTTATTTGCAGAAAAATACTTGAATTAAGCTATAACATTCAAATGGTAATAGTCATTTTATCTATAAAATCAGTACTTAATAGCTTTGGTTCAGTGGTTTCTTTTGTGACCATTAAACATAGCCAAGATGCCAAAGTATGAAAGATTCACATACCAAAGGTGTAGCTCGTGAAGTCTCCACACGAGGACGTGGTGCTGTTGAATACATGTAGTTGAACAGTCTGTCAATTTTCCTCATAGGAACACCACCACCACGATCACTCATCTGGAACAAGGAGCACGTACTGTTATGTCCCTGAATACATTTTTATGAAAGACAGCTTTTCTCAAATAAAAAACCTGAGAAAGTTCAGGTAACACATCATATGAAGTTGTCCCTGTTAAGTTACAGGTCTTCTTTAATTCTCATCTCCAACAATGACTAGAGAGAGATTAATCCTTCCCTTTCATCTCTTATCCATACCACTAAATAAAATACTACTGTAAGCATCATTCATATTCTCCTGGAAGCAAGAATATTTTACTTAAATTGTGCATGGCTTTTATCTTTTGTCTGAAGTCACTATCTATACCTTTTACAAAAGGCCAGGTCCTCTGTATTCTAAATCCTTATTCCTCAGGCATACAGCCAGTTAAATATAGTTTACTACAACCTGTTACTGAAGGAGTAAATCAAAGGAGTTGTTTAACTACAGCTAAAGACCAGTGCTTGCAGTTTTCTTTAAAATCCAGTATGGATGTTGTACAGAAAAAGAAGAAACTCCAAACTGTACTTAAGGAGGTTTGATTTGTGTGGAATATACAATATTTTTCTTTTTGGTTTTGGGTTGTTTCACACGTGTATAGCTCTGTCATTGTCACTGAAAAAATGATGATGTTAAAACTGTATGAAGATGCTCCTTCATTTTTAGTCATGGTTGCTTACAGGCTTGGCAAGACATGAGCATGACAAAAGCACAGGATGCTATTGCAGAGCCTTCAGTGTGACTATGCAACCTCATCATGAACTTCCTACTGATGCAGTATGTGAAGTTCCATAACGGTCTTTTTACTTACATACCTCATCACATACCAGCTATTGTTGAACCAGATCACCAGCTAAAGTTAGTAATATGCTGCCTATGGCAGGGAAAAAAACCCTGATCAAAATAACCTTCAAAGTAATAAAAAAAAAGTGGGTACCTTCACAGTTAAATCCTCATTTCCCAACGTGACGTGTACATTAATTGCAGGATAAATGCATTGATCAGCATTGTGTTCCATGGTGGCTCTCATTGCATTCTGCAATTTTCAAGTACAATTTAAATCCTAAGTCACTTTGCATAGTACCTTAAAACATTAATTTTAATTTAATATTAATGTAATATTTGATTATATTAATTAATATCAATTTAATTTAATATTAATTTGCTAATTCTGGTTTGTTCAGTTTCAGTATTTATATAGTTTATGAGAATACACAGACTTCAGATATTTACTTCTTTTAAAGGAAACATCTGAATAATTTAATGTACAGAGTTCTTGCTGTAGAATTCTTTATAATGCACAGTACATGCAATATGACACAAAGATCAAGAAAAGTCTAGGACTGAACTGCCTGAGGAAAGCTCTACAGGATCTATTACACATTTTACCAGATTGGAAGATATCCCAAAAATTGTGTATCTTATTCTCACTTGCTTTATTAAGTAATATTTTCATATATTTTAAGATTTTAAAAACTGTCTGTTCAGAAGGTGTCAGATGTATTCAGTGGCTAGGCAAAGGAGATAGCTCTTCCAAAGCTGTTCGTTTTCTATTCAATTACTGTTTGTCTAAATAATACAATTTAGCAATGTTCTTGCAAATAGCACGAGGTTTGTACTTGCAAAAACACACTGCTATCTAGAATTGGTTCAAAAGGTCCAACCAATGCAATCTCAGTAAATGAAGATGTGTAAAAGACTTGTGTAATAATAAGTGCACAGACCTTGAAAAGTTCAAAAACCATGTGATAGAGGTGTGATGGCACGTACACCACTTGCATGGGCTGTCCTGGTGATTTAGCTGGAGAAAAGAGAGTCTAAATAATTAAATAGCAAATGAGGTATCTCTTATTCGTTCTCTCAGTAATTCAGCATGTGAATCTGCATTATTGAATTTTCAAAAGAAGGAAAATTTTAACAGAAATCTTTTGAAAAGTTGATGTTAATCAAAAGTCACACTCAAGATTTTCAAATGTTGCTTGTTGCTTTAGGAATTAATCTTAAAACCACTTAGGCA
Source organism: Myiotriccus ornatus (assembly GCA_036023395.1). Classification (NCBI taxonomy): domain Eukaryota; kingdom Metazoa; phylum Chordata; class Aves; order Passeriformes; family Tyrannidae; genus Myiotriccus; species Myiotriccus ornatus. The sequence continues at coordinate 20,924,408 of JAYRBT010000181.1, read as the reverse complement.
TCACTGATCAGGTCACATATAGTTGCTTTCTATAACCCTTGAGGAGGTTATAAAGAAGATGGAATGGAATGCTTAGTATAAATCTTTGAAGTGTCACAAGAAATGCAGAGGGTGAGATGCAGTAGTGTAGGTAAAGACATACAAGAAATCTTAGGGAAGGAGGCTGCTAAAATTTGTTACATCAACAGCTGTAGTGTCAAAAACTTTTCTACTGATTTCAGTTCTCCAATTAAAGGGAGGAACAGGGAAAGCCTTCTGCCAGATTTTAAAAAACCCAAACTATTTACAACAGTAGATACAAGAGGACACATTAACTACACAAAAGGCAGAAGGAGGACATTTCACCAGCAGCTACTTCAGAAGAAGCCATCGTGATGTTCAGAAATGTGCCTCGTCCATATCCACTTACCATTCAGCTCTTCAAGGATAAGTTCTGGAGAGCTCATGTAATATAAATCACAAAGTCTCTTGGCATTTTCATAACCATCTATAATAAAAACACAGGAAGTTACATTTCCCCCTCCCACTTTTTTTTTTTCCTTTACAGTTTGCCAAAAAAGAAAAATTGCAAGTGCTGTGTACTGTCAGGGAGATTTTGTATTTTCTCACAAAAGCTGGGTTTATAGGAAAAAGATACAAATTGTTTTACACTTTAAATAAAACTTCTGCTCCAAGTAGAAAAGAACTAAGCAGTATATGAGTATCAGGATGTGTATTTGCTCTTAGTACAGAGATTCATGTAAGTTTTCAGGATTCTAGTTCTTACGTGCTGAATTTACCTCTAATAACTTCAACAACATTGCAGTTAGGATCGATGCTTCCAATGTGTTTTGGATGAGCTGGATTAATTTTCCCACCAAACAGTAAAGCTGCCAAAAAAGAAAATATTATTTAATGCCCTGGATTAATTTTCCCACCAAACAGTAAAGCTGCCAAAAAAGAAAATATTATTTAATGCCCAGTATAATTATATAATTTTAATTTACATCTTCAGCTATGCTAAATAACAATTTATAGGCAGTCTGTATTTCCAGTCTTAACCATACCTGAAAGATTACTATGATACCTTGGAGTTTTGATTTTTTAATTTTTGTAGATTTTATAAGTAGTTATATAGTAAATGTAGATTTTAGAGTAGCAGCATATTTATCCCTTCACCCTTTAACATACCAGCAAACCCTGTTACCCGTTCCCATATCAATTCCCATAAATTCCATTAGCCTGTTTTGTCTC
>JAYRBT010000181.1:20905666-20923075 GCA_036023395.1 Myiotriccus ornatus | reverse complement strand
TTTCGGGAGCGCGCGTTGGGGGTATTCCGGAAAGCCTGGGGGCTCATTAAAACCTTTGTATCCTTATCTTATCTCCTGCCTAATTTGGCTTGGAGTCTTTTTTCCTTTCCCCACAGCCATTTAGGCAACACTATTAATAAATATTATAGGAATTGAATTGAGTTTATAAATAGCAAGGCAAATAGTGTACTCCTCAGAAGCATTTAAATACATACTAAGCACTTAAAAATGAAAGGAAGATACACTTGACATAGTACAGGTATCATTTCCCTCCTTGCAGCACTGGCACTCACAGTGCTGGTTAAGGAGCATTCTGATTGAAATGCGACTCATGTAGAAACGGTCTAAAAAATACTGCACGTTCTGCGAGGTCACTGGATCAATGCCAAAGCTTTCCTTGTATTCTATTACTCCTTGAGCCATCGTAGGAATTACGTCGTTGTGCCGATTCCGGATTTTTATCACGGTATCTGTAAAACTAAAATTAATACACTGTTAGTATTTCACTTTCAAGGGAATTTAATACTCTGGCAAACAGAGTACCTGCCTACAAAAATGAAGACTTACATACAAAAATATCACAGGTCTGCCTATTGCAGTTAGAAGACAGGTCAGACTTTACAGTGTATTTCAGGTGACTACCACTGAAACAATTCAACTATTTTGACTCTTTATAAAATTATTTATTTATTTATTATTTTGATACAAGAAAGAGAAAACGGTGCCACCGTTTTGATGCAGAACATCCCATGTCTGTCAAATGGCAGTTATGGTCAGCCAACAGTGACCAAAGCCTCTCTACAGAACATGATATTAGAATGTTTTGTATCCTGTTTTACTGTACTCTCCCTTTAGGGATAGGAGGTGACATTACTGCAATTCTTACGTAAAGATTTGAAATACATCAAATTATTCTTAACCTATTGTTTTCTTGCCAGTTCTTTCACATAACATTAACAAAATATTAATATACGTGACAGCAAATCCTTACCTGTGAATAGCCCCTGAGTCTTCTGAGCTTTTGTCCTTAAAGTCGAGGATCTCCTGAAGACTTTGGACGTACCTTTCAATGAAAGAAACGGGAAAAAGACCAATTTTAATATGCCTCCCCAGATCTCTTTGGTTAGCAATTTGTGGTTTTCCAAGGTTGCTTGTTTTCATGTCATAGTACCTGTCCCCCATGAATTTTGTTAAGATTCTTTTCAATCTATTCATGACATTTCTTCCAAAATTTCCAGAGCAATGAACTCCACAATTTAATTAGAATGCATAAAAGATTATCTTTGTATTTTAAACCCAGTGGGTGATCACTTATTTGCAGCCCCAGCAAGTTCCTGTTATTAGAAAAATCATTCCAGCTTATTCATGATTTAAGTATTTCTGCCATCTCTTGCCTTAGATGCACATTTTTCAAGCTGAAGAATTCTATTTGGTTTCTCCTCACGTAAAAATTGTTCCAACCCTCTGATTATCCCTCTTAGTCTTTTCTGTTCAGGATAGAGTGACTAAACCAGCATGCAATTCAGAGCAATAAAGGGCTAACACAGTCATACAATTATGTTCCTCCCCATTTGTTACTTAGTTCCTAACACAATTTTCCTTCTTGCCCATCAACTGACATATTCAGAAAAATACTCCCAATAGCATCAGAATTTCTTTTTCCATTGTAAGCAAGCAAGCATACAGAGAGAGTCCTCCCTGTGTTCTACCTTGCATTTGTCCAAGTAGAATTCATTTCTCATTTGATCAATGTCATTTAGTATCATGAATGTAAGCATTTGTGTTTCATTAAGAGCCTTCCTCCTCTTCATTGATAGCTCGTTTTATATTCAGTCATCTAATCAATCCCACTTATTCATTGGCAGATTTTCTGTTCTCTTAACTTTAAAAGCCTTTCCAGATATCTTTGTGCCTGTAGCTGTTGCCAGGCAATCTCTTTGTTTTGCTTTCATCTTAACAAGTTTATACTTATGTGTAAGTTCCTTATTTGAAAGTAAATATTACTTTTCAAAGAACGTCTTTTTTATTTCAATAGTTTCATATTCTTTCTATTGTTTTATGTTTTGGCTTTGGGAACTTCCTATTGCTTTCCTCATAATTTCTACATCTTTACTATCTGTGTGCAATAACCTATCTTGTAAATGCTTTCTAGTATGTTTTTGCAAACGTGTTTTGCAGGCCTTAGCCTGCTTCTCTTGGTTTCTTTAACTAGTCTCTTCACTTTTACCTAAGTCCCCTATTTAACATTGTTCTGGTGGATTTTTGTTGTTTTTTTTTTTAAAATTTAAAATGTTTTGAATTCTCATGCATGAGTGTCTGTAATACTCAATGATTTTTAATTCCCTCATGGGTTCTCTAATTGCTGCTAAAGCGTTTTTTCCAAGTCTGTAAATTTAGTTTCTGATCTATACCACACTGGATATTTAGTATCTAACTAAATAAGAGATGTTCATGTAACAAGCCCATGAAATGTTCTTTCAGTAGAAAAGAATGAGTTCCTCCAACTGTGTACATGCAGAAGGTATGAAATGTCACTGTTCTTACCAGCTCTGCACCAGCTGAACTGAAGGTGTTCTCAGGAGGTTGTCTGGAAGCAGACTTATTTCCTTCATTATGTTTGCCAATCTCACAGGCAGCTCTTGTCGCAGAAACATAAATGAAGTCTTTTCACAAGCATTTTCAGATCCTAAGACCAAAATAAATATATGACATCAGAACAAACTCAACACTTTAGCAGAAAACTACACAAAGTCTTACTTTCTTGCATAAGAGGCTTGTGTCTTGGTTTCAAAGCTGACTCAGCTGGGCTGGCCGGGCAATGTTTCTTTCATGGCAGCAGCCCATTTGTATTTCAAAATTTACCTCATATTGTAACCTACCAACCCTGTTAGAGTAAGGAGAATCTGCAATATACAAAGCAATAGCTGCATACCCATACTATTCAACTTTAAATGCAGCTTCTATCCACGTGTATTGTTCATTTTATTTGCAGCAAGCATTGACTCTAACCACCACTGATCAAACAATGCATCATTCTGAGCGTGTCGGAGAGGCAAATGAAACCAGCACAGAAAGCTATTTATGGGAAGGGTGCTTGAGAAAGTATCATGGTCCCACACACCCTGCTTTTGATCACTGATCTTACTGAATCACCATAACACATACTAGAACAATTTCAGAAAATAAATTCTGTAATACTAATCTCATTTTCAACTAAATTTGTTGTAGTTTAAGTTCACTGTCTTACAGGAAGAGAAGACAGATGAACGAATTCACATGAATACTGAGAAAGAAATGAAAGTAGGACAGCTACTGTGCTTATTTATTGGCATAGTAGTTTCTCCATACATTTACTTTTAATTTTTTTACATTTTTAAAAGCTAGAAGTGAAAATATTGCATCTGTTGATAACAGACCTGTCCTTCTTCAAAGACAAATGTCATTTGTGTGGGTGGCAATTAAAAGTGGTTATTAAAATCAAGACCTGAATTTACTCCCACAAAGCTTGTTTTCCTAGGCAAGAAAGGAGGGTGCAGTGTGGGGAAGGGATTAAGAAAGGCTGTATGTCACTCTCAGCCAGACTTCTGTCTGGACTTCACGACTGTCATGTAAGCAGCATCTGACCTTACCAACCTGTTCATCCTCTGCACTGAAGTACCTACCTCAATCTGGTGTTTTATGTCTCCTAAAAATTAACTCTGGTGTACTGCTCAGTTCACTCCTTCCATCTGGCAAGGGGGAGTGTCTTAAACAGGAAAAATCTTCACCAAATTGAAATGGACTGGATGCTTTAAAGCATCCAGACTCAGATATGTCACAAACTACAGTGATGAAATAATGTCAATTAACTTAATGAAAAAGAAATTCCTCCCCAATGGCACTTATCAGTATTATATGTTGTCTGCATATGACCCCTGCCCAGAAACCTTTCATTCTCCCTAGTCAGACTGCACTGCAGGCATGACTGTTACTGGCCTTTCCCTTTTCTTGGGAAAAACTCCACAAACAAGTCAGATTGAAGGTATTAGAACATAAATATAATCTTTAAATGCCTCATATACTCAGCAAATTATGTTCCACAAAATAGTTAGGTTGTATTTTTGCAATCCTGGGTCAAATATGGAAGGCAGTTTAGGCCAGGACTTTGTTGAATGGGCAAATGAGTCTTTCCCTGTGCAGCTACAGTCTATCTAGGCAAAGAATGGATAAGACTCCTACAGAAAATACTGTGGGCTTATAAGCCAAGATATGACTGATGTATATGAGCCAGACCTAAATTTGCTTATGGAATATTTAATCTTTTTAAGTTAGCATTACCAGATTTTATTATTTCCTCTTTGAATGCTCTCACTAGAGCAAAAGGAGACAAAAAAATCCCTAATGAAAACACCATCAGAGTATAATGGCTACAGAATGTCTTAAAAACAAATACTGTCTCTGTCTTGCACTCTACTCTTTTTTTTTCTTTGTTATTAGTTTTTACTAGCTGTGATTAAATCCTTAAACAAAACAGCATTACTTTGTCGGTATTTAGTGGTAAAATAATACAGGTCAAAACAAACTCTGAATTACAAGATTCTTTGCTTATGATAGCAACAGAACATATGGTGGGGTTCCTGTATGAATCTGGAGTTTTAAATGTTGGATACATTTCATTGCCACGAATGAAACGTTGAATAGATGCATGAAGTGACAGCGGACAGTTAAGAGAAAGTTTTCTTTGTAAGTCTTCCTACTTACACAAAGTCTGGGACTCTATGACTAGTTCTCCGTTATGTTTTACTTACAAAAATGTAAAAAGCAGTGCAACTATTAACAAGTTAGATGCTTATATGCAACACCTTTGTAAGCATTTATGTGCACCTGAGTGCCTTGGATACAGAAACAACGTATTACAGAATGGCTCCGACCTCAGGCTTTGAAAAGGGTTCTCAGTGAGACTTCCACAACCTTTCCCTGTGTGGTCTTTGCTTTGAAGCAGAACAGAACAATTGCTGTGATCCCTTTTGTTTCCAAGCAGTCAGTCAAACCTGGAAGCATTATGAGTGGTTTTAGTGAAGAATACAACACCGAGTATCCTGTTACTGATTTGCTCATTTTCAGCGCTAGATTCCAAATCCTCCAGGATGGCTCTTGTTCTCTGCATCCTACTCCTTCTAAACTAGCAAATTTTGGGTAAGGTGTTTCTGTAGGGCACAGACATGCGACTGAGAAATGATGACTGTTCCAGCCCCTCAGTGCTATCTGAGGTTAAACACTTCAGGTGTTTGGAATATACCTTAAAAGGTCACACGCTGCCAGCTTGCAAAAGGCTTAACCAGTCTCACCTGAGTCACTGCTCTCACACTACCAGCTGCCACAGCTCTCTCCACCCTCTCCCCTGCAGGTTCTGCAGGAAACGCCCAACTACTCTGGTGGTGCCAAAAACTGGAGTTTTCAGCTGAATTTCAACCTTGTCACACTTCCAGTCTACGGGAATGCGCCAACTGGGCTCCCTTGTCCCAGAAGGAAGCAGGGCCTTTCTCTGCCAGAGAGCACAGCACTAACAAGAGACAAGAACAGCGGGCAGCGCTGCCGGGGGCTGGCGGCCGCAGCCGCCCCGCTCCTCACAGGCACCTGCGGGAGCAGGGGCAGCGCTGGGAGCGCGGCCCGGCAGGGACTCACCGAAGTCCAGAAACTGCTTCATGGAGAGCGGCGAGGGGGAGAAGCGGGAGTAGAAATCCACCTGCTGCGGGATGGTGCCCGGGGCGGCGCTGCCCGGGGCGGCCCCGCGCAGCAGAGCGCGCAGCAGCCTCATGGCGCGGCTCCGTCCGCTCAGCTCAGCCCGGCCCGCGCCGCCTCGGCCGCCATTTCCCGCCACGCCGCTGCCCGGCCCCTGCCCGGGCCGCCTCCGCCGCGCCGCCAGGAGGAGGTGCCCGAGGGGGAGGTGGGCGGAGGAGAGGGCGGCTCTGAGGGCGGGGGCGCCCGGAGCTGCCCGGCAGCCGCTGAGGTACCTGGGCGGCCGGCCGGGAGGAGGCTGCGCTCGCTTCCCGGAGGAGCCCGGCCGCAGGTACGGGGGCGCTGCGGGGCGGGTGCCGCCGCCTGCCCGGGAAGGGCTGCGGGGCCCAGGCACGGCGGTGTCTGCGGCTCGGCCGTGCGCTGCTCAGCGCGGGATGGGGCCGGGGCCGGGCCGGGGCCCGCGGGAGGGCAGAGCCTCAGCTGAGGGAATCGGCCTTCTTAATAGCGCACCTTTTGCCCAGCTGCGGGATGGGCTGGGATTTGTTTACCGGGAAAAAAGAGAATTAAAAAAAAAAATACAGAAGAAAAATAGGGCTTCTGCCTTTACAGAAAGACTCCTGATCTGTCAACAATGAGCACTGTACGCATCTGTATTGGTTAAAAAGCACTTGGACCATAGATCACTTTACTGTTAGGATGCTAATGCAACATGTGAGGTACCAAACAGTGTATTTAATATTTTCTTGTCCTGCTCTGGTAGAAATATCTAGAATATGAACCAAAAAAAGCAGTTAAGAGTGATTAGAAGCATTTCTGATAAGCTTAGATGTTAAGGAAGTTTCTGACATTAGGCTCTCATCTCCACCAGATAGATTTATTGGCACAGATCAATTTTGATATCCAGTAGCTTGGTACCTCAGAAGAGGGACCCCAGCAAAGAAGTTTCTGGGCAGCGATGCACTTCTCAGCTCTGTACTGTTAACTGTTGAACTCCTCCACTTCGAGAAACCAATATCCTGCAAACATTTCTGTTAATCAACTTATCAACTGTGTTATTTCCAAAGTGTTTGACTCCTCTGTCCCCTTCTTCCCCTATCCCCTGATGACACTGCGATTGAGAGGTGAAACACCGTTTAGCAGTGCCAAGGGGGGTCTATGTTGGTGTGCAGTACTTAGGTAAGCAGAAGCAAGGACACCTCCTCTTGCAAAAAACTGTTCTCTCTGCCTGTTTTCTAGGATGAGGCAGGTATGGCCCCGAAAAGGTGCAGCTTACAAACAACCATTTTGGAGAGTGAGAAAAGGAGGAAAGGGGTCTGCCTTGCAGTATGGAAAATGCAAACTGCAAGTCCCCAGTCCATGTACAGTGACAGTGTCACACCTGGGCTGCATCTTGAGCTAAGGAGTTTCTGTGTTTTTCTCACAAGGATCGTGGTTAGGACTTAGCAAGGCTTATGAGGCTGTAAAAGGTGTATATTATGTATGACTCCACAGCCTGGGAAGAGAAACAGACATTTAATGACATCTGCTTACACAGTCCCTATGAGGAAATACACTGCTTCCATTCTTCTTGTGACACACAGGCTGCTGTCTGGCAGGCCAGCTGAAGCACAGCCAGCATGTCCACGGGCCTCTGCTGGCTCAGCACGCCGGGTACAGTTGCCTGGTTGTTTCATTACAGCTTGTTCTCCTGGGTTTTGCAAACCAGCTGCCACCTTCGCCTACTCTGTGCTGGGAGAAGTTATTTCAGCTGTTTGTACATGAGCAGCTTTCTGGTTCTGTGTGGTCTGTTGATATGAGTTTAGACACGCTGCAGTCATGATGAATAGCATTGGAACGTGGGTGCTTTGAATGGGGACTGGTAGTTCAGTGCCACTTTCGGAAGTTTCCTCTCACTTTATGGGCTGATTCCTGATATTTGTGTCCAACCAAGCGTCCTGTTCCCTCTTTTCACATATAACTTCTGCACAGGTGGTTATTTGAAACTGTGCTGTGGTGATCCCTTACACTGAAAGCTTCTCTCATGAGATGCATCTCCTGTGCTCTGACAGTTAAGGGTATGTGAAGGTATTGCAGTTTACCGACATCCTGTTTATGTACCTTAGGGTATATAGTGTGTCTATTTTTTATGTGCATGCATACACACTGCACACAAACACATGCTATATATACCAAATATAGCACATTAGGCTCTATAAGTGCACATATATACATACATACAATACACATACACTATTATTTATAATAATACCACTATGTATATAGTGTATACTGTATATAGTACTATGTGTGTATGGTGTATATCAGCCTATATAAAGCCCAATACGCTCTATTAGTACTAAACCTTATGATGAGATACTTAACTGTTCTCCCAGTCCATATTTTGTCTTGTTGTAGACGAATGTTTGTCACGCTATGCAAATGAGAATACTTGTTTAATAACTGCAGGGTGAGTTCACATCTTTGGCATGGTCTGAAGGGTCTAGTGGCATCTTCTGGTTCTAGTCCTGGAAGCTTGTTGGCCACAACAAACATTGGCCTAGTACATATCCAGCTAACCCTTATCTTCAGGCTTTGTTGCATCAAAAGGCCTCTCAGCAAAGGATCCTGTGAGGGCTGACATCTTAAAATGGAAATAAAATACTCTTTTTCTTCCCCTGCATATTTTTGGCTTTTCTCTGTGTTTTTTTGGTGGACTTGAAGCTGTACCCTGCAATCGTGTTACTGTCAGTATCAATCTTTCACTGCTAAATAGAGATTGGTATGTGAAGTCCTTGACCAATTTTGGGGGATGTATCCCTCTCCCTTACTTACTCAAACACTTACCTGGCAGTATTTAGGAATATTTTTAGGAGGCTGCTTGCACTGAAGGTCCCCTGAGCAGCACGAGTGCAAGCATGGAGCAAGCATGGAGTGAGGAGAGGGCAGCTGTACCTTGCTGGGAGCTGACACCTGTAGCTCTGCCAGGCTCCAGGCTCTGCCTGACCCTGAGCCGTGCTGGCAGCTGCAGCAGAGAGCCTGTGAGCACGAGATTGTGCCTTATCTCCCGCAGCACCTTGTCTGCCCCTCTGCCTGGGGCAGCACCAAGAGCTATGGCAATATCGAGAATCAGAGAACTTGCTACAGCTTGTGGCTGTCAATATATTCTTCTGCTGAACTTAGCTATGGCCACCTCAGTTAAGTATGATAAAATCACTACTACCAAGACAATGTTTAATTAAAAAAAAATTTATTTCACACTTCTATACAAATATCCACAGGTCATTTCTAATCATGGAATGATGTAGCGTTGTTAGCTGGTATAATGAAAATCTGAGATAAAAGTATACCAGTGACAAGACTTATTTTTCAAGAACTTTCACTTTAACACTGCTAAGACATTCATGTTCTTAGGGAGGGGCAGAATCCGCTTTTAGATTCAGGGGTATTTGTCAAGCTTCTTAGCCCCTGATTAGCCTGGCTGCAGATGTTGCTGAGCCTTTCAGCAAATAAGCTAGAATTTTAAAAGGTCAAACACTGGGTAACATCAACATTCATATGCAAATGTTCATAAAATCAGTCATAACATACTGAGATTATTTAGTGTTAAGAAAGATGAGCATAGTAAATTAATTATAACTTTTTAGGTGACCACACCTTCGTACTAGTTAGTAGTAAAAATAAGACACTTGACAACTGCCCTCCTAGCAGGTTTTTACCCTATGAGGGGAAAAAGTACCAAGAGGGTTTTGCATAGTTCAAATTACGAGCAATTAAATGCATACATTTTGAGCAGAGTTTTGTTTCACATGGAATAAACAATTGTGAACTAAATCTTTGTTCTTAAATAGTACCAACACTTTAGAACTTGGGTAAAAAAGTGAACTATTTAAATAATTTTATCACTTATGGTACAGTAACTAGATTACTGATAAACAACATCATGGTTCTACTTTTATCAACATTCAGGTATTCAAGATGATTCAGTAGTCTCAATGTGGATCAGCTCCAGATCCACACAGTTAAGGTAAATGAGGCATCTACAGGCTCCTCCAAGGGCTGTATAACAGTTGCAGTAGTCAATGCCTTTGGCCAAACAGGAAGTCCTTACGAAGCTGGAAAGCTGTTTTGAGAGAACTCACTTTCTTGCAACAAGTATAAAACTCTATCTAAACCTCTACTTCTGCTTGGTGTCCAAATCCTTAAATAGTCTGCAATAATATACAAATCATGTTACAAGACCTGATGTTACAAGACAAAAGTATCAGGAAAAGAAAGCCCCCATACACATTATTAGCATAAATATTTACATTTTTAGAAAGTATTGGCACCTTCAGTTACTTATTAAAATGCAGTGAAAGCCTCAGGTCTCATAATCTTAAGTTCAAAAACACAGTGGATTTGAAAATTCATTTAAGTCTTTGGCCTAAGTTAGTCAAAGACAATGATTTATAATAAAAATAAATACAAAAATGACTAAAATATATATATATACAAAAAGTACATCTAATATTCAAGCTTCTCTTTAAAAAAAAAAAAACCTGTGTATATTTGTTGTGAGCAAGAATCACACAATCTGATCTTAAAAAAAATTTTTGAAAAAATCAAGCAACACGACCCATTGCACATGTAATTTAAGATGATGCTTCCTGTTAAGCCCTAACTACTGCAGCAGGTAAAGGTTATGACTAAGGCAGACTTGCAGGTCTTCAGTTATACTTGAACAAAGTGTGTTAAGGCCACTGTGTGTTTGTAAAGCACTATGCATTGAGGGAATGAGCACCATGTTCCTGAGGGAACAATGGAGAACATACCCAGGAAGAAGGTCAGGATCCCAGGAAAAGGTCTGCTATAGTGGTTTTGCATATTTTGCAGAAAAGACCCCAAATCAACATAGTATTTTCTAAAGTGTAGGTTAGATTTGAGGGGGGAAAAGAGGCAGTCTGGAAATTAAATAATGCAAATAAAGTCTGTTGAAGCAATTTTAACTGTGCAAATAAAAGCCTCAGTATAAGTAGTAATATCTACAATCAAATGGTGAATGTCCATAATGTTCATAGGTCTAACTCCATCAGTATTCCATTAATGAAAACCTTAACCTCTACCTGAACTTTATGGATGGAGAACATTTTCCCCTAAGAATAACTTTCATTTTCATTCCATTTTGTGATCCACTGTTTTGTCTCAAGCTCTTTGTTTTTCCCATCTTTGATCTGTCGCTCTTCTTTTGGAATTCTTACAGCGTGATAGCTGGGGACACTGTCTTCGTACCTGGAACGCCGGAAGAATCCACACTGGGGCAGAGGAGAAAAAGAACAGTTTAGGTTTAAGTTGCTGCCAAAGTACTACAATCATAGAGGCAGTAAATTCTTCCTTTGCACAAATACAGAGGTAAGAAAATTGAAAAGAAAAATACATAAGCCAAAAATGTAGCATACGTAGCTGTAAAAATGTGAGGCAGCAGGTCTACAGCAGTTGTTCCAGCAGCACTTGAAGACAAATGGCACAGTCTGACCATATGGTGGTAATCTAGTACCTTAAAAAGATTCCCTCCAGTACAAAGTTGTTCATTCATCTAATGAGAACATTTACTGCTACACAAAGAAGTAGGCACAGTTCAGGAAAGCTGCTTCTCCTGAATCAAAGGTAAGTATGTACTTTAGTGCCTTCCTGCATGGTGACATGATTTACCTGTAAAATCTGCAAAAAGACTTCCAGAATCTTCAAGAAAAGTTACACTGGGGCCTTGTTTTTCAAAGCACCATCTCAACTACAGTCATCTGAACTAATTACACACATGCAGTATTAGAAACACAAGTCTTGCTTATTTTGCCATGGGAAATCACTCTATATGAAATCCTGTACAGTTTAGTTGTGCTCTACAATTTCTTATCCAAAGCCATGGTAAAAACTGATTTCAGATATAGAGGAACAGATTGAAAGTAATTTTCAAAACAAAACGGAGCTATGGCCACCGTGTTACCAAGATCATGACTGGCAGACACTCGGCTTTACATGCTTACAGATCACTGAGGTTAAGATTAGGGTTAAGAGACATTGTGCCATCCAGCTGTCATTAGGTACTGCTGGGGGTAAGAAAAGATTAAAGTGGCAAGGTTTTTTTGTTCATGGTGTTTACAGTGCTGGGTTTTTTGATTTTGTTCAGTTGGTTTGAGGGTTTTTTTAAAATTAGAACTTATATGGAGCTAAATTAAAACCAAATTATAGTAAGCATAGACAAAATCTTCAGCCACCTCATAGTTAAGATTTCATTAAACTTTTGACATGGTTCATTAAGAATTCTTCCCCCTCTCCTGATCCCAAGCATCACTTACTGATATAATGTACAAGAATGTGATATCTTAATTTGAATAAAGTTTTCTGGAAGCATAAAGCATCTAGTACCTTCAGCAGACTGTGTTCCTAGAAAAGTGTACCTTAGAACTCAAGTAAAACAGATGTTTCCATGCAATAAATTCTCATTATGAAAACCCCTCTCATTATAAGCAACATGGACCTTTTAGCATGCACTAAAGGTTAGTAAAGCACGTTTATATACCATCCACATTTATATATCTTTACATTTTAACTCTACAGTGTTGATTATCATCTTGCAAGCTTAAAGACTTACTTGTAGTGTTAAAACATAACTTTAAAAAAAGACTAAACCCCATTGCAAAAGATCAATATGTTTTCTAAAGAACTAAAAGTGTTTTAGACCAAGGTAAACAAACACCTGTGTGCGTTCACATGCACCAAAAGCTGAAAATCTATCAACAGCATGAGCAAGCAAGTACAATAGTTTGAAATCCACAAGTTAATAGAACGTGTGCAGAAGAAGCTTCACAGTTAGCCACCACAACCACAGCATGTGCCACAGCTAGAAATTAAAAAATATCATCAGTTACCAATTACAGAAGTAGATCAATACTATGCATCAGAAGTAAGCCTCTCTTTATCAGATGGCTGAGCATGGATCTCAGCCTTGTGATATGTGGCATCGTAATGATCTTTCTTATTTCTCTTGAAGAAACCACACTACAAGGAAGCAAGGTATTTAGTCAATTTCTGTGGACTGCAAGATGTCAAACCAATTAAAACTGACTTTAATTAACTCTGTGAACTGTCTTCCTCTTATCCCTCCACAGGCCAACCAAAAAAACCACAAAAAAATAACAAGAACTCAGCTGTTTCTAGGTCTGAGAACTTCTTGGACTAACTTGATCTATAAAATAACAATAACCCAAGTTATTAACAAAATAACAGAATAACCTGACAATATTATTTTAGAGGCATTTTGATAAATTTGTAATAAATCTGCTTGGTTTTTTTTAAGAAAAGGTACAATAAAGTATGTCCAAGAAGCACAGAAAGCTGTTTGTGGACCAGTGTATTGGACAGACAAGAACAAAAGGTAGAACAAAACCAATTACTGCTTTGACCTGTTTAACACAAGCTTTTATCTTAAACCAGTTTTGTATCAGTCTTTGCAGTGTAGTGTTTGTCCTTCACAATACAGCACAGTGTTTGTCATCACAAGCAGCATTTTACACTGTGTGTGCATGTAAAAAATGCTTGTATTTTCATGTGCAGTAAAACACCAGTGGTTACAACCTAACAGCCTACCTAAAGTATTAATTCATCAGGAAGATAAGCAGGAGCAGCTGGGCATTTATTCGAAAATAAGGAAGTCAGAACTGTCTGTGAGAAGTAACCTGAAGCAAATAGTAGTTCCTCAGTAAAGCTCATTGCTGCGGTTTTGCTGGAAAAAAGTTGCAGGATAGTGTTCTTCACCTCTTCTTTCTTAATAACCTTCTAAAATAATCCCATAACAGCAAATGCTACCTGTCTACACTAAGAATAAAAGAGCTGTTCTGCTATACTTAGGACAAGTGGTTGGCATTTTTATAAAGGTCATTGGAAAAACAGGTACTTGTTTTTTTCGGTTGCAAATTGTTAACCTTTTGCTATACATACTTATTTACTCCCCCTAAGATTTTTAAAAAGCCCATACTACAGAAATTTACCAGCACAGTTGGCTGTGTATTATTACTGTACCTTTTGGTCATTTTTATCTACTATCAGTTTAATGGTATTTTTAATGTTACAAGAACATAGCCCTGCTGAAACATTTGTTAACAGCTCACAGGGAGTTTTACACCTAACTGCAGAGGGTCCCATTAGCCATATCCAGCTGTGGTCTCTGAACATTTGTCTTGAGTTTTGCCCCGAGCTCAAAATACTTCCTTTTGAGGATGTGAAAACAGAAAAATTACATAACAAGTCTGTCCATATAACCATTTGCATTCCAAATGCTGCAAAATTGAGAAACTAATAATTGTTTGGGCAGTTTTGCCCTATTTTGAGTCCCAAATACTTAATCATTTGCTTAATTAGTTTGCTATCTTGTCAGTTATAGAGCAGGAAATAAAAAATAGCCAGATAAATAAAAACTCACCTTCCACAGTAAGAATACCAGCAGTGCAAGCATCAGTATTCCAGCAAGAATAGCCACTGCAATGATCCACCAAGGTACCCCCGTATAAAGGGCTACTGGTTTTGCAGGAAAGACAGTAACACGCACCTAAAGGACAGGAAATATGTGAGGATGGAAAGAGCATTTCCCAAGATCCATGTGTAATTACAAAGCTACAACGTATACAGTCTTACCTCTTCTCTAATAAGATGTCTTCTACAAAATGGTTTTTAAGAAAAAGACCTACTGGTAGCATTTCAATAGAGTAATGAAGTTTTCCAACCCAATTA
Source organism: Myiotriccus ornatus (assembly GCA_036023395.1). Classification (NCBI taxonomy): domain Eukaryota; kingdom Metazoa; phylum Chordata; class Aves; order Passeriformes; family Tyrannidae; genus Myiotriccus; species Myiotriccus ornatus. The sequence continues at coordinate 20,908,615 of JAYRBT010000181.1, read as the reverse complement.
AAAGGTAAAAATTATCAATAATTCAAAACTCAGTTAAAAAGTTAGACTTTAAGCTAATTTTGTTTTAAATTTGTCTGTTTCCTAGTCTTTTGAGATGACCGGAACTATCACAACCATAGCACGTGGTTAGCATTAAACACTGAACCTACCTGAGCAACTTCATTTGTGAGTTTAACATTCTTAGCTGCAGCAGGAACACTGATAGAAGCCCTAACAAGAACGTCCAGGTAATTCATTTTGGAGAAGTCCTGTTCCAAAATAAAATATGGATATCAGGCACAGAACAGGAAAGAACCCTGACCTTTAAAAAATTGCAGGTAGGAAGACTTACCTCTAAGAAAGTGCTGTTCCACAGTCTGGAACGCAGCACAATAGATGCCTTGCTGTCTAAACCCTTCAGGGGACATTTTATGTCCACACAGCGTGCATTCACATTGCAGTCCTGCAATTACAAATTTCTACATGTAAATAAGATCACGTTCTCACAGATTGTTTAAATCTCACCCCAAGATTAAAAATTGGATTATATGCATCATACTCATATGCGAGAACCAGTATCTGTTTGTACCAACAGCAATAGGAAAATACCATGAAGATACTATTACCTGTTTATTTTAATGTAGATAACAATGCAGATATTCTTTCCTAGTTCTCTCTCATCAGTAGATAATCTAAACGGTCAAATTTTAAAAGCATTGATACTTGGATTTAAGATGAAAACAAGACAGAGATAAATTCTTTCACCCTGACAAACTCAGAAAAGCCCTCTTATGTGTGCAGGGGGACGTATCTGACCAAGACTACATACCAAGATTTTGTGTTTTCTTTCTGCGAATAAAGGAAACGCCTGGCTGTCTGTGATCTGCTTCTCCGCAACCTCACGCTTCCTTCTTGAGTTATGGGATTCCTAAAAGGGGAAAAAAAAAGTAAAAAGTAGTTTATTGTAAGAATATTTTAATTCTGAACCCATGCAAGCAGCAAAACTAGAGTTCAGTGAATGTTTTCTTCTTCCAAAATCAGCACGAGTGACATCATTATATATCCCTATTTACCTACATTTATTGCTAATAGTAGAGTCAGGACAGCTATTAAAAGTTGAGATTACCTAAAGAAAGGCCAGCTGACTCTTTTCTTTAATAGGGCAAGGGGAGGTTTAGATTTATAAAGCCTTCAATGCTATCTCCATTTTTGTTCTAGATAACGGATATTAATGGTACTATGCTAAAAGAATAAGGTTTTGCTGAGGCAACTAGATGCAGGGTTTTTTGAACTGTGTAGTAATTACACTCAGTTAAAATTATATTAACTCATATATCTGACAAGAATGGATTTTTGTGCATGCAGTTTTAGTGGTGGAAAATAAAACTCCCATATGATCTTAGATTATATGAAAAAAAGAATAAAGGCTTGGGTTTTGTGAAAAAGATCTTGCTAGATAGGCACAATGCAGGCCTATAAAAATTGCTTGAGAAATTCTTTTCATTATATTTGTTGTAAAAAAGTAAGTTTAAGTGCAAGCCCTTTGTCTTTAAAAAATTACAATGAATTCTCCCACGCTGGGGAGATGTTTACAGTTATTTATTGTTTTCTGCGTAAGAACTCAGGTTGGTTTTTTTTATTATTGAACAGATTTCAGTAATGCTGATGGAATTGGTTACAGCAATCAGCAGTTTCATCCTGTGTAAGAGCATATGCCAGCAGTGCCCATTGCAAAAACAGTCACCCCATCACAGCATCTACCCTTTAGCATATTAGCCTCGTTAGCTGTTATGAAGCCTCCTAATAAGCTTCATCTTTGATACACTGTTCATGTATTGTACTTGTGAGCTTCTTTAGATAAAAAATAAATCCTTCTGGAGCAAGCTCTGATATGCCCTACTATCACATGCTGTGGAGTGCTTTCATGTTGTACCAGTGAACGAACAGAAGACAGGGTAACAACATACCGCAACATTCAGGCTGTTGATTTCCGTCTCAGGTTGACAGGAGACTTTTTCCAAGCCTTTGGAGTCTATTTTCACCAAATAAAGCAGCCATTTGCCATTACTAATTTCTTTTGGCCACTGGATGTCCAGGGAAGCAGTACCAAATGTTTTCAGTGGTCTGCCCAAGTTAGTTACCTGTTAAAACAAACGTTCTTTAAACTGTGAAATACTTTTTAAAGCGATTTTTTTTCTTGAAAACATTATTGACTGGGCCAAGCTTTAAGCATGCAGCTAGCAGGAAACTGAGATCAGATGAAAGGAGTCAAAGCAGTACACTTGGATAGCAAGCAAATACAGGATTTAAACATGTAAGATTTAAAGTTCCCTAACATAAAACTTTTAGTTGTTGATTTTTAGAAATCTATTGTGAAACAACAACTCCAATTTAGAGTTAACAAATCATGCAGTTACATAACTGAGGCAAAGTGCAAGTTACGAGGAACTCTGACACACACAGTAACCAGCTCTTGCTCTCATAAGTATGAAAGTTGTTTCCCAACCTCTTTTTTACTGGCCTAGTGTTACTGGTGATGATAGTAAGTTCTAAATCAGATGTTCTAACTGCTGCTACTGTAATACATGCGTGTAGGTACAGAAGGAAGTAAAGGACTGACGGAGATGGACTTTTATTTCTCTTAGTCTTCTCCTTGATTATATTTGGCAGAAGACAAAACCAGTGGAATGGACGCACACGCTCGGAGGGGCTCTCGCAGTGTCTCCTGTGCCGGCTCAGCCCTGCAGGCACCACGTGCCCATAACTCACCAGCCAACGCCTGGGCAGGCCACAGGCAGGCTCTGCTCTAACTTTTGTTCCCTACCTGCAGGGGTTTATGCCCTATAACTGAATGCGTAGAAACTATAATGGCCAGATTTCGCGAACGAAGAATGGGGGAAGGTCTTTACACCTTCCAGCCTGCGCATTGGATTTTTTAGGTGAGTTCCAGTGTGCGCGGAACTGAGCCCA
>JAYRBT010000181.1:20885954-20905566 GCA_036023395.1 Myiotriccus ornatus | reverse complement strand
GGAGTGGCCCTGACCAGGAATCGAACCCGGGTCTCGGCAGTGACAGCGCCGCGTCTTAACCACTAGACCACCAGGGGACCCGTGCAGAAACTACTCCACAAAAAAAAGTGTGCAGACAGACTCAGGTCACTTCCTCATAATATGACCATAAAACATCAAAGCCTAAAGGAAGACAGGAATTTAGGACAAGGAAAGCCAATTCAAATATATCAACTTTTCCAAGTATTCATACGCATTAAATGATAAGCTGTGCATTTGATTAAAAGCAGCTGTTGACATTAATCTAAATTACTCACTCTGAATTCGTACTCTATGAGGCTTCCAATATTATCTTCATATTTCATAGCACTCTCACCAACGATGTTACCTCCAAAATATACCTGAGAAGGCTTAGCAATTCTGTTCAGGTGGGGGTGGGGAAGGAAAATAATCAGATTTATATGAGTCTGCAGCAGAACTGTCCCCAGACTCCCCATTTGTTATGCTATCAACGCTTACCCAGTGAGAGATAAAAGCAATTCAATAACCACTTTAGCACTGGCTGTAATTGGAGTCAAATTAACTTGAGTGCTTGTTCTACAATGAAAAAGAAACAACGGTGTTTATTTTACAAATTTAGTGGTTTTCACTTCAGTATTAAATTATTTTGTGAAAGGAACAAACAAATTCAAAATGTTTACGACTGCCTATAAAAACATAACGCATGTGCATGAACACCAAGAAAACTTACGTTTCCAGCTTCAGGTTAATGTCCAAGTCTGTTGTATCAACATTAACTTTAGTGGTACTTAAGATCAGATAAAAGGTTACCTAGACAAGAAAGAATATAATGAAATATTTTGTAAAATATATTGATATATGCAATATTATAAAAATGCACAATCAGGTTCTGGAGTTAAAAAGACAGGTGTGAGTCAAATCTCCAGTTGTGGCACACAGAAACTCTGGACGGCCGCAGCCAGAAATGAGATTTTACAACTTGAGTAAAACAGTTGCAACTTACATTGGAATTTCTCTTAAAAGGATTTCCAAGTTCACAGTCTGCTTGAGAACCATTTTGGTTAGCACCACACGTTAGCTGTTTTTCCTGATTGAACAGAATACATTTATCGGTATTAAAATTTCCTGAAAATATTTTAAAATTTTTAATATATTTTCTCTTAAAAATACTTACAGGATAACCCCTCATCTCCCTGAATGCAGAGTATGTCAGACTGTCTGGAAAAGTTGCAATTAGTTTAGCTTCATATGCATCTTCACCATCTTGTGGATTTTTTAGATTAGATGGATTGTTTGTCACTGTTATTTCCAGGGCAATATCTTTCTGATCTTTCAGAACAAGCACTGGCACGTCATTTTCCCTACAGAAACAAGAGTATGCAGGATTGTGTGCATCAGGAAAACAAATGCGTATGAAAGTTTGATTCTTCTCATGGTTTACCTGAATAGAATTTCCTGTATTAGCAAGAATTACTGTAAGGCTATAAACACATGAACGGTCATAGTTTTTTCCCTCAGACCAGTATTTCATCTCTGAAAGTGGCCAGCAGTTAACAGGACAGAACAGACTGATAAATCCCTCTAGTAATCAAGTTTATAGTATTTCTGAATCAGCACTTTCATCTGATTCACGTTCAGTAGTGATGAATTTTGTCCAGATCAATCTACTGATCCGCTTTTTTCTTCTAAAGTGCAAGTGACTTTGGCTTCTGAGTCAGAGTGTGGCCCTCACTGCTAAAGGTGACTGACTGTTGACAGTGAGTAAACACATCTCCTGTTTGTTTTACCCCTTTTCTAATGTCACTGGCCCTCCAGGGAGGAGGGATGCAGCAGGGTGCTGGATGTGTGTGACACTGAAATGGTTACTCTGTTTATTTCTATATAACTGCTTGTCTTGGGCTACTAGACTATATATTGAGTTGTCATATTCACAATAAAATTTCATCTACAAAACAGTTAACAGTGTCACATACAGAAAACTACTGCAAGGTTTGTTTATAATCTCATTTCTCCAGATGTCAAAAATTTTTTTCTTTTAGTCCCTACCTGCACAGTTGTGACTACTTTGTATCCATTTGACTCTGTACCACTTTTCTTCTCAAGCTTGTCCCCTCTTCCCTCTTTCCTGGTCCTGACAGATGAGTACTGTTACACTGGGCTGTGTTTGCCAGACAGAAAACAAAGCTGCTCTCTCTCCCAGAACCCCCTCCTAAAAGTTCTTTTAAGCACTTGTTAGTGATTTGAACTTTAGCAATGCATTAATCAAGGCTTACAGCGGGAGAGAAGTGAACCTGTCTTCGTTTCCTTCTCTAGTGCAAAACCGGTACTGAAGTTTCAGATTGCTGTGACATTCATTGTCTTCTCCACATCCTTCTTTTAAGAACTCCACCTAAATAAAACCAAAGCAATTTTAATGCCTGACATATGATAGTAGCTTAAAACAAGATTTCTCCAGTGCACTGCATAAAGCATCTACACGGAACTCAGAGACACTTCCCTGGACAGAGGTCAGATTTTCACCTGACTCTTAACTTCTTGCCTGTTGAGTTTTCCTTTGTGAGATATACAGCCCTTGATCTTGGTAATTTAGAACTTTAAATGTAATTAAAAAGCAGAATTGGATAATTTTAAGTGAGAGGTACCCTTCTAATAAGGAAATACATCCTTAAGTGTGATTCTTCAGTGAGCACTGAGGAAATGCAAACTTTTAACTGAGATATTCTCTCCCTTTTACATCACTATTGCAGTCACTGCTCAAATGCTGTTACAACATCCAGTGAAAGAATTAAACTATACATTATTTTGTTATGTGAGACAAGTGTTCACAGCAGGAGACAGTGGATTTCCATTTTTAATCAAAAGTACATTTCCTCTTAAATTTGTTGGGGAGAGAAAAAAAATCCTAGCAGCTATGCCATCTTCCCTTTTGTTGCAAAATAAATGCAGGATCTAGTTCATAACATGTTGTAACAAGTTCAGAACAAAATATAAAATAATAAGCCAGTAGTTGCAAGTCCAGTGCCACCCCAGTTATTTCCTTTAGCTTTCTACAGTCTTTAAAATTCAGTTACTTATAAATATGCAGATTTATATGAATATGTGATATCAAAGGCTTACTTTTGTGGTCTTTGTTTCAGATTCATTTGAATTTAAAATTGGTATAAGATCTGGAAGTGCACTCTCTTTTCTTGTGGATGGTGAGCTAGACTCCAGGCCAGCAATTTTAACACTGACTGATATTGGAATGGGACGTAGCTTATCTTTAATTTTTTCCTGTTAAAATATTAAATATTAAAATAAATGGCACAGTTAATGAAAACAACACAAAACCAAGCTTTTTCTAAACAGCATTTTCTAAACACATGCAAGAACACAAAGAACACAGCTTGTCTTTTTCCTGGCTTCCCAATCTGATGATTTCTCTCACCATTAAGAATTCCTAGGAACAACAGATGGTAATTCAGACAGGTAAAATTCACACTCCAGCAGTAAAATAAAATCAGAATAGGTTGGACTGAGCTCTGAGCAACCTGTCTAGTGGAAGGTGTCCCTGTCCATGGCAGGGGGATTGGAACTGGATGATCTTTAGGGTCCCTTCCAACCCAAACCATTCTGTGACTGTTGCATAAATTCAAGCTCTTTAATCTGCTGAGGTCAAAAGAAACCTTGGAGGAGGACTCATTCCTGCTGAGCCAAGAGAGGGAGTTTGTTCAGCTCCTGGAGCAACGCCACCTTTAACGGGCAGTGTAGCAGCCAAGAGAACACACACCAAGCTTTCTTGCCGTGCCCATTCATCCACTCCAAAACCCATGGGTTAAAATTCTTTTCCTAGACAGTCACACCATTAAATTCTGTAACAATTACTTCTGTTGGAAACAGCTCTCCATTTCTGACATTTAGTTCCTCTCTATTTTACAAAATCAGTTCTATGATCAGACCTCCAGAGCATGCTGCAGTGGCTACAACTTTTATTCATACTTTGCAAGAAAAGCAACAGGAGAAAGCGGCATGTGTGCAGGGAATAGTAAAGTACTAAACTATGGGGGAATTCTATTTTCGAAACTTTATGTCGCATGTGACTTTTAAATTATATACAAATATTCCTTCCATGAGGCTGGGGAAAAAAAACACAACAGGCATTCTTTTGTTTTAAGTTGATCTAAATGAAAAAGAAAGAAAATACTCTTCCCTACCTGTAGAACAAGCTTTGTAGTCACACACTGCCATGAGTTCTGTCCCTTTAGGGTTGTACTTGCAGTGAACTGATCAGACGAGTGGTCACTGAACCGAACCCTGGATGGCAGGCCCAGCTGCCGCCTCTCATTTTCCACTTCAAACGTATAGTTGATCCCTGTGTGAAAAAATAAAGTAAGTCACTACAAAAAAAGAAACATTGCCTTATCAAAAAGAACGTTTAACTTCTCCAGGTATGGTCTTACAGCATTATTCTAGAAGATTGTTTCAGCCAGTCCTGGGCTTCACAAACTGTTTTCAGTTATTCACAAAACTCTGTCAGTTTTGTCCCACCACAGTCAAGGGCCAGGTACCCCTTGCATGATCTGTAGCAAATTTCTAAATCAAATCATGTTATTCCCAAAGTACAACGGTCTTTTACAGGGGAGCTGTAATTGCTGCTGCAGAGCCAGCAGAGGGCTGAGGTACCACAGTGTAAATACCCCGACTTGGCTGTCTGGGATTCCTGTGGTGTCCCAAATGGCACCTGAAAGCCAGCAGGATTCTGAGGTCAAAGTACACTGTTAATTTTAACATTGAAAGCACAAGTGTGACTACAGCTTTCTAGTTGTGTGCTAAGCATGTTTTGATAGACCTGAACTCGGTGGGTGTTTTAATCGTTCTCTTCACTGAGCCAATTCAGTGTTGCACAGATGGGAACAGCACTGAGCATGCCAGGCCACTCACAGATGTGATTTTTGACTGTAATTGTGGCACAGTCTTCCAGTCTTCTATTAACACAAATTTTTTTATTTCAGTTACTCATTTCCACAAAACTATTTTCATAAATAGAGGACACAGTTTTAAAGGGGAACCCTACAATAAGAAATAATGCTTACCTACAATATATAAAATGGGGTTTTAAAACTATTGTCTAAGGCAGCAGTAACCTAGAGAGGCAAAAGGGTTTGGGTCTGTATGGCAGCTGTTTGCTCACTGGCAGTTATAACACTTAGAAAGTTTCTGCTGTCCACAGAACAGCTTAACACACCAGCATGACTAAATACAGACAGTGCAACAGCTGACCTTAGTACTGAGTCACATTTTAAATTTGACAGTCCCTGTCTGAGTCACTACAATTTGAGTAGTGCTCTACCATGATAACTCTAAAGAAAAAAAGAAAACAAATCACATGACAAACAGATCAAAAATCTTTATCTTCAAAACTTACTTATCCTTGGATTTAAATCTCGGGGGTTTGCAGTATATTTAAAACATGCTTTCACATCCATCCTGTAAAAAGTACCGAGAAACTAATATTAACTTTAATAAGACATGGTCCAACAGACTGAAAAGTTTTAATAGTGCATTCACTGATCTTATCACTCATATGACTACGGTATTTGGTGCTTACTAGACTGGATCACAAAGCAAGAAAAAATTATTAATAAGCAATTAGAAAAATTTTCTGGCATTTGCTCTTATGTCTCTACTCAAGAAAAAGCTGTTCAAGCCAAGATATTTCTGTTAAAATTAATTTTCAAAACCAGACATTATGAACAGAACGTATTTCACACCTTGTCTTTAGCACAGTAGTTGTAAGAAATTCAGAAAGTCGAAACGCAGATACATTTGCTTAACCTGCACAATTGTCATATCCCTTCACTTTAACATCATCACTGAAAGAATTTTGACAACAGAAAACTCAATACACCAAGGCTTCTGATAGAATAATTTTTTTTTTTATTTACCATATTTCACTGTGGTCCTCGGGATTCTTTTTCTTTAGATCAATTCTGTCAGGCTGTACTGTAATGTTTCTTCTAATGCTTATCACAGGCCGAGATCTTCATTTGAGGGAAAATGGGGAATGAAGAGTAAAAAAAAAAAAGAAGTTTCTGTTAAGATTAATGAAATAATTCATGTGAATCCCAGATGCCCTCCACACCTGCATTGATTTGCAACAAAGACACCCCAAGAAAAAGATTTTGGCTTTGATACTGGTTAGAAACAAAAGAAAACTATGTAAGCAAAGCAAGTAACAAAGAACAACTACTGTTGTACTGATTGCTTGACAGGGAAGCAGGCTACGCTCACGTGATGTTGTGGTTGTCATTTTATACACTTAGGAAAAACAGAAAATTCAGTGGTGGTTTCTACCCCAACAGTAATTCAGCCCCTGTGAACAACTGTAGGTACTAAAGTTCATTCAGACTGATGTTCACAACAGCTTTAATGTGGAGCCTGGGTGGCTGTGGGAAATGTTTGCATTGCCTAATTCCTCTGCATGGAGGCTGTAACCATAATTCAGCCTCCAACTTTCCTTTTCGGAAGAGAGGAGAAGACGTTTTCCAAGAACAAATGAATGATCTGATCCTGTTCTCATCAAAGTACCTCAAGCTTGTTTCAAGTAGCCAGTTGACCACCTCCTCCATTTAAATGGACCGCCCCTTTCACTGTGAGGCTTTTGTTCTCACCTTGCTAAAAGTTTCTGTCCTGCCCTTATCAGCAAAAGATTAAAGCCTCTTTTTGAGTAAGCAGTACACTTAATAATCTATTCAACTCCTCTTCCACCTACTCTGTTCATGTGAGTTGCTTTTCCTGGGTGCTGTTCCAGTGTATTTAAGAACATTACAATTATGTACACAGATATTATACACTTTAAAGATGGGATCATAAATTGTAGGAAAGGCTGTTCTGCCTGAAAAGCAAAGTTGTTTTCATTCCCAAAATCCAGATAACCAGTTTTGAAGTTTCTGATCCTCCTCCTCCATTGGGACCTGACAGCAACCACCGAAGACCCAATCTTGATGCAGCATTCACAGCTCTGATGATGAGATAGACAGTCCTCTTCCTGCCCATTACTAGTGATTCAGCTTAACAGTAAGTTAAACTGGAAAAAAAAGCAGAGGTCTGCAAAAGACTGTGACTTCATCCCTAATTTAGGCATGTGCTACAGAAATCCCAAAGGATTTCATCTGCAGGGCTTCCTCACTGCTGTTTCATGGACCACAGAGTAACCTCAGCGAGGCTTCAGCCTCACTGGTCTGGATCCTTGGCTACGGAGGTGGGGTTGGTTCTGTTCTGCTTTGTTCCATCTTCAGTAAAGCACGATTAGATTATATAACAGCAGCAAACAAAAGCACTAGCAAACATATCAGTTAACTTCTCCTTAAGCCGAAGGAATTACTTATCACCCTTAAATTCCATTAAAGGACAGGCATGCAAGCTACCTTGGGGCAAAGCTAAGGTACAGGTATACTGCACACACCAGCACTCCACAGGAAGTGTCCACGTTCACCCTCTTACCCTGAACTGATTGCAAGGCAATTTCTCAAGGAAAAGAGGGGGATAAAATAATAAACCAATTTATGGAATTCCCACCTCCCCCCAGCCCTCAATTTCCACCTTCTAGTACGAAAAATACACTCCAGGCCCAACAGCTTGTTGTTACTACTAAGCAAATTGTTTTAAAAAAACTAAAAGCCTTGGTTTAATTAGTTAAGGTTCTGTATATAATACCTGTACACATTTACAGAATCTGAAAGGGAACCAACAGCAATATCAGGGTAGGAATTTTTATCCAGGTCCATGTTTCCAGCAATAGAGTAACCAAAGAAATTGGTGTCTGTTTTTTCACCATCAAGAATCTAAAGAGCAAACAAATTGAGGAAATTCAGACATTTAAAAGTTATAAAAGTAAAATAACTGAACATAACTGTCTTATGGCCAGAAAAAAAAAAGAGGGAAGAGAAACAATGAAATAGAACCTGCCTGTGCATTCAGTTCAGGTAAATGACAGTAAAGTGCCAAGATGATTTGTTTTTTTCCAAGAAGTTACTTTGCAATAGCAGTGAGTGCCAGAACTTAACTGTATGCACAGAGATATTGCTTACTTTATTTACAGTATTTATGCACTATAGACACTTGAAACTGAAAAAGTATTCTAAAAAGTATTTTAGCAGTGTTCTAGGGAGTGCAGTCAAGTTCCATTCTCACCTTGCAAACTGGACACAGTGGTCCTGAAAACTAAAAAGGCATGAACACGTTTTATTTAAGAAGAAAGTGTCACAGTGAAAGAGAAAACCAAGAAACTAATTATTTTCAAATCACCAGATTTACTTTAAAAAAACCCCAAACTACATATCTACAGGTCTTTTTCCTTCTCTGCATATTATTGGTGCCAAAGGATGGCTCTAGAAATAAAAATGTGTATAAATATCAAGAATTCCTAATCTTTCCAGCCAGCAGTGCAACCTTTGAAGGGTCCTGTGACTTTGTTGCATATCCACCACCCCACTAATAGTAACGGAAAGGGAGAAGATGGATAGCCCTATCATTTTTTAATTTTGTTCAAGACTACTTATATAGTAAAGGTTATTTCATTACCTGTGCTGGTTTTGTATTTATTCCGTTCTTGGATCCGTGATAAATGTATACTTTGCCAAAACCATCATACGGAGCCCCAACTGCGATATCTGTTGAAAGTAAGTTGCAACACCTCAAATCTTTCTTGCTCTTTCTGCCGTGTGCAATCGCAGTAAGGGTAAGATGTTTCAAGTCTGGCATTGGCAAAACAGTCACGTACTTTAGTTGTCAATGTTTTCCACTTACCTGGATACCCATCCTGATTAACATCCCCAACATTTTCAACTGCAAGCCCGAACATGGAGTCGGCGGTTCCATTCAGGCGAACGGGTTTCACGCCTTCCCACTTGCCCTGGCGGTTGATGTAGACATACACAGCACCGCCGATATCTCCGCTTCTGTCGAAGTACTGCGGCGCTCCCACAACAATGTCCTGCCATCTTGGAATTAAAAGAAAAAAAAAAGCATTGCTTTTGCAGAAGAACTTTGGAAAGTAACTGATCAGACTGTGGGCTCAAGATCAGCTGCCCAAAGAGCTGCTGAACAAAGACCAAAACGTGTATTAAACTGGTCGAACAGCAACATCCCCACTTGACACTACAAGCTGGTTTATTCCTTCGGTGGCATACAAGGATCTTCTATCTAGGGCCTTCTTTAGGTATAAGACTGGTTCCTTCTTTCTTTGTTTACACTGATTGTTTAAATAAAACTCTTTTCTATAATTAGAAACATAGACTGTGTCCTAACTGGTTCTTCAAGTTGCTTGCCATTTCCTCCAGCAAAACGTGGAAAGTGTGATTTGGCATTCCTTGTACTTACAGTGGGAAAACCAAAGCAGAAATAAGCAAGATTGTTATCCTTTATACAGGCAGCAGCAGTTAACCACAGCCATACCCATCACTGTTGAGGTCCACAACAGCAACGTCGTAGCCAAAAGAAGAGGCCAGCCCTTCTCCTTCAAACATGTGCTCCAGTGAAAGTGCTCTCTGATTTTTCTCTTTTTTCAGTAAAACAACTGCTCCGCTGTGGTTGGCTCTTGGGGCACCAGACACAAAAGTCATCTCATCTTGGGAGACAATTCCTTTACCAGAGTCCAAAGAGAAACCTTTACCAAAGAAAGACACAAAATATAAACAAAGTAAATAACAGTTTGCATTTTAATACAAAAAATAAAAATTCCCCCTGCTATATTAAAGTGGTATATGGAATACAAGTTTTGTCTAAAATACAGTATGACATGGGATATGGCTGGGAATTCTCCATTTCTGTTTGGACTTGTGGATTCAAGTTACGGGTTGACACTCCTTCACACATTACATTCAGTATTTTTCCCACAAAATGTGTAAGTTCATTGCTCACTTGGATCTGCTTGTCATGGACACCAAATACAAGATCATTTTTAAACATATCAGCTGAGAAACGACTACACCTTACCACTTGAATATAGCTCGAGTATTTCACCTCTGGCAAAATTATAAGTACAAGTCAATATCATTCTATTGCAAACATGCAAAATGTATTGCACAAGCAGAGTATTCCACGTGAATGATGTGTACAGTATTTGAGAATCAGATTACACAGTAATGGTGAAATTGGCAATATTAACTTAGTGCAGCCCTAAAGGACATGTTGAAATTAATTTAGTCATACCTATTCTTTCTAAAAATCAATACATTTTAAAATATGAAAAACCAAGCTAAATTACTATACTGCAGATACCAACATATCCAATAAAGGCCAAAGTAGAAAACTGCACATGTTGCAAGGAAGGAAGATACCAGCCAGCAGATGGGAGTCTCCCTTCTGAAACACTTCACCACTACTATGAAAATTCTCAATTACAGCAATTCACAATGAGACAGTTCCAGAAAAACTGAGTGAGTCCCAGCTGGGGGAGGGATGACAGGGTTTGGAGAAATGCATGACAAATCAGTATTTCTCTGAAGACTGGTTACTTTGCCATCTCCTCTTCATCTGAATCCCAGTTTTTACATGCTTTGCTTATAATGTATTTGAGATGAGAGGGGATGAAGGGGAGAGGATCGTGTCAAAGGTCTGGAGATTATGTCTGACCACATGCTGCCACCTCATGTGGTCACAAACCTAAGTAGCTATTCATCATTACATCCACTGATTTGTCCACCTGTGTGCTGGGAGGCAATGTTTTGTACACAAACTGATCTGGATGGGTATCAGATACAGCTGTCAAAAATAGAAGACCTGTAAACACGAGTGAAAGATTGAAGAGAAAAAGAACAGGAGTTTAAGCAAAATACCTCTAATCACGTTCATTTACTGTCTGAACAGAGGGAAGAGAAATGCCAGTGAAGAGCTGGCTTGCCTGGAAGTGGTTTTGATTATGGCAAATCAAAGGCAGCATTTACACTTAGGAGATAAATATATTTGTCATGAAAGTGCAAAAAGTCAGTATGACTGTTAACAGCAAAAGGCACCTACCTCCACAGCACTCCTCACCTTACCAGTTCTTATCTCACCAGAAGATGCTATCAGCTTGTCTAACATAAGCTCTTAGGATGGGTTTTTTTAATTGTTATTTTTACACCCAGTAATTACTTCTGATATATAAGAGAAGTTTACGTTCTATTTCTACCAACAGATGTGTAGCTCTAAGTTTGCTCTCTTCTTGACTTGCTTTTACTTTTTAGATTAGCAATGCCCTTCCCATCTGTTCAGCTTTCCACCACTCACACAGAAATTCCAGTCTCAAGTTACCAAAACTGTATTTGTTGCATACGCCAAAAGCAGTGGATTAACACTGCACTGGTGCAGAAAGATTCTTTACATTGAAAGCCTTTCCAAAAATGCAGCATAGCCTTTTCTCTGCACCAGTGTATCTCACTGGTGTACAGAAAGATCCAGTGGCCCAAAGACATATTTCTGCTTTCATAAGTGCACAAAGAGCAAGACACTCACCTCCTGCAACACACACACAAAATATAAACAGTACTTACATTACAGTATTTTAAAGGTCTGTAAAAAGGCCACTGGAGTTAAGTTAAAAACTTGAAGAATAAAAGAGTTGCACTCATCTACAAGGAGAGAAAATCTGCAGTCTTAACAATTACATCCAGAAACTCAAATTTTGATAAACCTTTTGACAGCACGTAGCAGAGACCTTGTGACTAAGGACTACAGGTCTATACACTGTTACTGAACCATGACAGTGATCATAATCACTCCCTGAGATTCTGTAGGCCCTCATCACGGCTCTTGAATCTCACATTACAATGGTAGCTCTTCCAGGTACCTCAGCAGTATCATCTTTCTTACACTTAAAACTGGTCCATAAATGTGAATTATCCAAACTGGTGAACATGTTACAGGGCCACAATGAAAGATCTTCTGCTCCCGTTTCGTATCATCACACCAGACTGGGATTATAAATGTTTAAGAGGCCTAAAGAGATTTACCATATGTATTCAATCCTACCTAAGTAACTGTTAGCTGGAACAGGAACTAGATTCTTATCCTGGCGGCTCTCATCACCAACTTCATAAGGCCCATCATCAAAGATACCCAGATCATAAAATGTCTGATTCTTTTGCTCTGCACGAACCACCCCTGAAAAAATGAAATGATAACATAAAAGCAAATGAATGGTGAGAAAAATAACAGATAAACGGTTCCCAACTTATATTAATTATGATGAATGAGATAGTGACTGCTGTTCAAGTAGGACAAACACAGAATAATGCACTGAGAGAATGTTGTTCTCTCTCTGTTCTATCTGTGTGACAGAAGCTTATGCTGCTCTACAGAGAGGCCATACAATGATCTGGAAAACATGGGATACTACAAAAATTCTCAAAAACACATGGAACCAATCTGGTCAGGAACTACCCTCATCTCACATTTCTTAGCCTCAGAAAGCCTCTCTTAAAAGGGAGATAAGTACAGAGGAATTAAAAAAAAATAAAACTACTGTTCAGCTATGACAAACACCAGTGGTATATTTAGAAACAGTATTTAAGGGGAAAGAGCTATTGTTCAATAAAATGTGTGCTTCCCTTTTATCAACAGGCATATTTAATGTTTTGGCAAGCACAAACATGTTTTTCCATTATACAGAAGAGCAGTCTTAGGACTGTCCTAGCCCTTCTCTGCAATTGAAGTAAAATGGTGTCTGAACTCAATATGCTGTTTCAGCTTGGTCAGGTTTTGTTGACAGATACGTGGAAGATTAAGTTTTCACTAAAGTACACCTTGTGCCAGAGCTTAACCCAACGATTTTGCACGGTTCAGATGGCAGGCACAGGTGTGCGAGGTGGAAAAACATAGTGGTTGGAGGATCAGATGTTCTCAAGAGGGAAGAATTCACAGCTGTTGCTGTAATGAAGTGTGATGAGAAAAATCACTTCAAGAGACTGAGCTGGCCATTTAGATGCTTCTCAACACAAACTAACAGAGAATATCTTATGTGTTTTTTCCCCTCAGTTTTGGAGTATCTCCTGAATGATAAAGAATACTTGGCTCTTAGACAGATTATCCATGAAATTTTACATGGATATGCATGGATTTAGGTATGAATATATGTTGAATTTCTCTGTTCAGTTATCTTCCTGCAACTCTCCAGTACTTAATTTGTAAAGTACTGCTGTTCACAAAGAATAAAGTGGCGAACACTGCAGGATAAAGATCTCAGTGCAGCTATCTAACATTTGCTCAAATGCAGAAAAAGGCTGGTCAAATAATTTTAAAAAAATTAGTGATTTGTTCTACTTGTCAAAGTAAGCCCTCAATCCCACCATAAGATTATATTAATAAGGGGAAAATTGCTGTACAAATGTGCAAAGTTCCATTATCTATTCATATACTCCCTCAAGGATATTTAAAGAAACTGCAGTAAATAATTTTGATACAGAAGCACAGCATTTTGTGAAAAGAGGGTTAAATCATTACATCCCTATTATCCCTTCCCCCATCCTAAAAAAAACAAAAAAAAAAAATTAAAACTTTGGATGCAACCCTTGAGAGCCACCTCAGAGGAAATGGGAAGGGTAGGCAGGAAGGAAGCCAAGTCATACCTTTCCAATTGTACGTGCCTGGGGCACCAAACACAATATAATGATAGTCTCTAGTAAAAGTAGCAGCAACACCTTGCTGACAGGAACCAAACTTCTCATGGCCTCTTAAACGACCATCACAAAAACTCCAAACTCCATTATCCATATCATCCTTAATAGTGAGGTCCTGGCTCAGCACGTAGCACCTTCCAATGATATCCCGGGTTTCCTGCACTGTGTTTACATACTGCCTTTTCTCATAGCGATGTGCACAGGTCTGCAAGACAGAAGAAATAATAGGTGATGTTTTCTGTATGTTGTGTGCAAGTCATCTAAGAAGACTGGGCTCCTTCAGCAATCCTTCACGCCAGCAGTGCTGTAAGGCACCTTGTAGACATGTAAGAATCCAGTGTTTCCTATGGGCAGTGTATGGGAAAGGCCGGGCAGCTACAGATAAAGTCAAAGCAGCCAGCTTCATGGTCAAGGAAGGCCACATGGTTAAATCCCTAGAGCAATTCCTGATATGTAATCCCTCTCAAGAAGTGAAGAGAGAACCACTCTCTCTCCAGTCTCTCTCACACAAAGAAAGAAGTATCTGTGTTTCCCAACATCTCTCAGTTAAATGACTTACACGCTTGTTCAGGACATGAGAAGCTGGTTCAACTACCATCTACCTGAGACTATTCAGAACTCCCCCTTCCAGAAAAGCAGAGGCTGAAAGCTTTTCCAACGAAGGGAAGGGAAGTTGTTCCTACTTCCTATGCTGGATGTTCCACTTATAGGGTAACTGTCACTGGGACAGAGCTGCAGCACTAAGCACATCCTGTTCCTTATCCTTTTAGACTGTTCCCCTGGGAACAAAATTCTAATCAAATATTTAACACAAAGGATGAATAGCCACTGGGTAAAGCAGTGTATGCCAAACCATTATAAAAAAATGTGAACAATCAAACCCCTTTGCCAGCAGTATTCCTTGCAAAGCCAGATGTAACAGATGTGTGAAGAGCATAAGCAAGTCTGGTTTCTCAGCTGACAAACCTTTTCTATGGTTCCTATCAAGGCCTAAATATTAGGCAAACACTCAGCTGCTCCCACTGTAGTACTGTCCTGCTGCACAGTGACCTCCAGGTTGCCCACACCTTGTCTAATAAGTGCATTTTCCATTTACCACTCACAAAGAAAAGTTCCTTCTCAGAAAAGACAAGACAGCATTAGTTGATGAACAGTCAGTTAATGAACAGAACTGCTTATGACTGCTTTTCTCCTCCTTGGGTTCTGAGGCAGACTGAATCTACTTATTACTGTCTCTATACCCATAAATACCCTTAAATAACCAAATTCACATGCTGAAGTCACCTGCCTCCAGTTTTGGAAGCAGTGACATTAACCTGCAAGAATATAATTCGATGGGGAAGCTTCACGGCACAGCTATTTTATGATGTAGCTGGTATCCCGCAGCACCATGAGAGGTTTATTTAACTGAGAAAGACTTTAAAAAATAACATTTTCTGGTAACTCCCAAAAGCATTTTCTCTCTGTTTAGCATAAAATAAAGAGTATCTCTGTACTGTATAAAATTAAGAATAGCAGTGTAATGACCACATTAATTCACAGATGCAACTCAGACAAAGTCCCTGATGAAAGGTAAAGTGAGGCTGATGACAGCCTGCTACTTTTATGAACTACACTACTCTTCCCTATTTCTTTGATATTTAAAAGAAACAATCTGTATATGACAAAAAGTAACTGGTGCCCTTGAAAACTGTCCGTCCTAGACTGTTACAAAGGTAATAAAGACAGCCTAAATCTCTTTATAAGAGAGGCTAATTTAAAGCTCTTACAATCTTAAGTGCCTTACTTTGCTAAGGAGAAATTTATGTCTTTACCTACAAGGAATCACAGGAGTAAATTTCGGCAAGTTATCTTTCAGCAAGCTGCATGGAAACACAGACCATTCAGAACATTTACTGTAGACCTCAAATGTTTTCATAATTAGTCCTTTACACTTACCACCACATTTCCTCCTGGCCCCTGACTTTGGACAGTTACACCCATCCATTGGTCCTCTTTACTCTCCATCTTCGGGTCAGCTGCAGAATATCATAATACAACTTCAAATATTAAGAGTTAAGTACATTTTCTTTTTTCCTGAAGTCTGTCAGGAGAAGCACTTCACACAGAACACCAGACAGTCTGCAGGTGGCACTGTCTGTACATTTTATCACTAACAACATCCATTTTAATAAACACTTCTAGCCTACTACTTCATGTTACATCAATTTACAAAAGCGTAAGAATCCACCAAGATTTAAGCATCTCATACTATCTTAGCAATGAAGCTACAACTTATTCTGATGCAAAAAGGAGTTATGTATGAATTCTTAGAAGCAACTGTCTGATACACTGCCTCTGGCAAGGACATCAAACAAGAAAAATCAGACAACTCTTGAAATTAAAACCAAAAGCACTGAAAAACTTACTCTCCTCATCAAATTTGATACGTATGCAATTTTTATTTGGAAATGCAATGTCACAGCTGTACAGTCCTCCTGTTCTGTTGGCTTGTTGGGCTGGAAAGGCCTTTTCCCGAGGAGCTCCAACCAGCAATCTGCAGGGAAAGCAAAATAATTTAAAGAGATCTGTAGAAGGAATATTAGAAAAGAGGAAGGCAACAGAATCAGAAAGTGTTTTCATCATGTTGCTAGAGGTTTGACGTGCCAGCAGTTGAAGATGGATGAAAAGCTACATTACAGCACTGCTCTTTAAAAAAAAAAATAGCGGGGGGTGGAGGGGGGAGCTGTATAGGAGTAACAGTTCTGCAATTATTGGCCCTGCAAAGCAGTACGTGTGTTATTACTGCTCTTACTGTTGCAATATTCACTGACAATGGCTGATAAAAGTAAAGTAGGTGTCCAGCAATTTTGCAAGCACCATCTTTCTATCAGGAAGTCTTGCCTTACTAGAAATTGTTGATAAGGGTGGGAAAAGCATTGTTTCTAAAATAACCAGAAACCCCCAAAACAGTAAATACAACTGGTTTTCAAGTCTTCTAGTTTTACACCAGTCCTGTGACACTGTTTGCCTGAATTTAAAGGCACCTGGGTATCTCTGATCAAAGCAAGGTCCCTCCTGGCCCAAGCAAGTATCCACTGAACTGTTCCAGGCTCTGTACAAACATGCATTCCTCTCTCCTCTCCTTTGACAGATATTCCAGTTTGAAGCTGAAAATTTTTCTCCAACAAATCTCTCATCAAGAACAGGCCCACAAATGACTTATTTCTCTTATAAAAAGCCTTCTCTGACAATCCCTCCTCAGACACTGTTCTGGTAAACAAATGTGAAAAGTTCTTATTTGAAAAACTGAATAAAGACATTTTTTTTCTGTATCAGCTGTACACCATGAGTATTATCACACAACCATCAGCAAACATATTTATTTGCAAAATAAGGGGTGTCAAAAAAATTCTTATATTGTCTGTTTCTTTGAAATGTCACACACAGAGAAAGCACGAGAAGCAGCTGACTGAAGCTAGTTAGCAACCAGTATGCGATAGTTTGTGGAAGAAACATCGTGCTCGGCCGAAAGACCGAGGACAAGAGAAGGGCGTGTGGATGGTGCAACACTGCAGGTGCGATGGATGGGTGGATGGATGCTGAACCAGACTATGTGCTTCCTGACCCTCATACAAAAAATATTTGAGAAGATATCCCTGACATTACAGTGTCCAGGAGGGCAAAGCTGGAATTACAGTCAGATCCACAAGGCTCAAGAAGGATCTCAAACCCTCCAACAATAAAGTCTTGCTTGAGAGAAAGGCTTCTCTGCATACTTTGTTGTGGCAATAGGACAAAGCACACACTGCTGTCCCCCAGAATGCTATCCTTACTGAAAACAAGACTCACTTTTATTCATTCCTAGCAGTTAAGACTGAATCAGTTACGTTCAATACGTAAGTTTTGTTATTAAGAAAATATTTATCCAATGTCCCTAAAGTACACCCAAAATTGATGTTTTGAAGCATAAAATTACATCTGTAAAATGTTTGTGAAACAACCAAATTTTCACCACTTTTATAGAAATAAATTCTCCCACGATCCATAATTTGTTGTCCTCAAGAAGGTAAACCCCTGAATGCTGAAACCTTCAAGTAAAATATTTGCTTTTGATCCATATACATATAAAAGTAGGGCACAGTGTGGGTGGGTTTTAGTTTAAAGTGTTCCCTGTTTTTCCCACTAGATATGTCTGCCATATTTTTCAAGCATTTTTTCAGAAATCTAGCAGTCATCATAAGAGTTTGTAATCTAAACAACCCTGCTTTTAGAAAAGCCATTAATAACTTCATTTTCCAATTTTGGCAACAGTGCATTTAACTGTCATCTCTTGGAGTAATTCTTTTGCAAAGCATCTGTTTCTGAGCTATTACTAAGTGGGAATAAATACATTTTCTCCTCAGTTCTGTTATTGCCCAGGGAAAGACAGATGAAATTATTCTTTTTAACACTAACCACCATAAGTTTATGAAAGTAGAAGTACTTATTTCCTAACTTAAAGAATTTTTATTACTTCTACTTTTTCATTCAAAGCTGGGGGGAGTAAATATGATATACTGAACTTCACTTAAAAAATTTGATCAAATTTGATCAACGCTGTGAACACAACTAAAAGCTTCTTGAATTTAAATCCTTAATTTGGTTTAATTGTTCCATCTGCAGCTGTTCTACTGACAGTGGCGGTGCTAGATCAAGAAAATTATGAGCCGATTCCTTTCTATGGGATAGTGAGACTATACCCTCTCCCCAGCTAAATGATATCTTTTACAATACACCATGATGTGACCGTGATCTTGATGACGATTCGGTCAGAGGGAAGGTCTACTGAGGCATGAGGGAATAAACAGCACAGCCAACAGAATATCGAGTGGAAAGATGTGCCACAGTGACCATGAGGTGATTGAGTTTAAAATCTCTGCTGACAAAAGGAAAAGTGCCAGTAAAACCTCAGCTCTGGACATGATCACAGCAGACTTCAGACTGCTCAGAAAATTTGTAAGTAAGGTCTCCTGGGAAAATGTTTTTGCAGGTGCTGGGGTCTATCAATGCTGGTCACTTTTCAAACATCACCTCCTAAGGGCACAGGAGCAGCAATTCCCAAATGCTGGAAATCAAGCAGGTCTGCTGGAGGCAGAAGGCCAGCTTGGCTGAGCAGGGATCTTCTCTTGGAAATAAGGCATAAAAGGGAAGTGTATGCCCAGTGGAAGCAAGGTCAAGTGACATGGAAGAACAGATATTCTGCTTGCCACTGTAGAGAGAAAATTTGTGCAGCCAAAGCTCAGCTGGAGTTGCAGCTGCCAGAAATGTCAGGGACAATAATAAGAGTTTTTTCAAATATATTAATAACAATAGGCAGTGTAGAAATATCATTGGCCCATTACAGGATGAGGATGGTCACCTCCCAAACAGGGACAAAGTAGAGCTGTTTAATACTTTTTCTGCCTCTGTCTTCAACATGCACGACAGACCAAGGGGGTGTCAGTGCCCTGAGCTGGAGGATCATGACTGTGAGAATGATCAGCTCCCAGTTGACCCTGAAATTGTGTGGGATCTGCTGCTCCGGCTGGATCCATACAAATCCATGGGGCCTGAAGGGATTCATCCCAGCATCCTCATAGAGCTGGTGGTGTCATCTCAAAGACCCTCTTGATGATTTTTGAGTGTCCCTGGGAATCCAGAGAAGTCCCAGCTGACTGAAAGCTAGCAAACATTGTCCCAATTTTCAAGGAGAGCAAGACAGAGGACTCTGGAAACTACAGGCCTGTCAGTCTCACTTCAGTTCCTGGTAAAGTTATGGAGAAGATTGTTCTGGGAAGTGTTGAAAAGCACCCGGAGGACAACACACTCATTGGCCACAGCCAGCATGACTTCATAAGACCAAAGTCCTGCTTATCAAACCTGATTCCCTTTTATGACAAGCCCCTGGTGGTCTAGTGGTTAAGACGCGGCGCTGTCACCGCCGAGACCCGGGTTCGATTCCTGGTCAGGGCCAC
>JAYRBT010000181.1:20867374-20885854 GCA_036023395.1 Myiotriccus ornatus | reverse complement strand
GGCTCTGCAGAGAGACCTGGACAAATGAGAGGGCTGGGCAATCACCAACCATATGAAGTTCAACAAGGGGAAGTGTCGGATTCCGCATCTGGCATGGGACAACCCCAGATGTACAGACAGACTGGGGAATGAGATGCTGGAAAGCTGTGCCACAGAAAGGGACCTGGGGGTCCTGGTCGATGGCAAGTTGAATATGAGCCAGCAGTGCCCTGGCAGCCGGGAGGGCCAACCCCGTCCTGGGGGCATCAGGCAAAGCATGGCCAGCTGGTCAAGGGAGGGGATTGTCCCGCTCTGCTCTGCACTGGGGCAGCCTCACCTTGAATATTGTGGCAGTTTTGGGCACCACAACATAGGAAAGATATTAAGGTATTGGAGAGTGTCCAAAGGAGGGCCATGAAGATGGTGAAGGGCCTCGAGGGGAAGCTGTACGAGGAGTGGCTGAGGGAACCTGGTCTGTTCAGCCTGGAGGAGACTGAGGAGAGGCCTCGTTGCAGTTATAACTTCCTTGTGAGGGGAAGAGGAGGGGCAGGCATTGATCTCTTCTCTGTTGTGACCAGTAACAGAACCCAAAGGCATGGCCTGAAATTGTGTCAGGTTTAGATTTAGGTTGGATATTAGAAAAAGGCTCTTCACCCCCAGTGTGGTGGGCACTGGAACAGGCTCCTCAGGGCAGTGGTCACAGCACCAACACAGAGTTCAGGAAACATTCGGATGACACTTTCAGGCACATGGTGTGACTCTTGGGGATAGTCTTGTGCAGGGCTAAGTGCTGGACTTGATGATCCTTGTGGGTCCCTTCCAACTCAGCATATTCTGTGATAAGATGCCCCAAACATCCTATGGCATCTCAGACACCTGCTGAGATCAGCAGATTGGTCAGTCTTCATTAAAAAAAAAAAAAAAAAAAAAAAAAAAAGGAGGGAAGAAAGGAAAAAAAAAAAAGGCATCAGCCCAGCATGATCTCAAAGGAAACAGGCGACCTGAGATCCTTTCCGATGCCCATATCCCCCCATACAAATCTTGCTTAAGTTATTTTCCCCTAATCTTGCATAACTTATTTTCCATTGTATAAACAAAGTAATTCAAAGCAGACTTATTTAAAACTTCCCAGACTTCAAAGAACTTTTGTCAGGAATCCTGTCACTAGTCTTCAAGGTTTATAAAGTACAAAAATCTTGAATCCATCACTGCAAGTCCTTACAACACAGTTCAACAGCAGCACATACTATGAGCAGGCACTTGAAAAGATTAGATCAGTTCAAGTGTAAGACCCATTAAAAAGAGGCATAATTCCTTTGTACTTCTTTACTACTTTTCTGTCCCGCAGACCACAGCAGAGAAGACTATGCTCCCATGTTCTGCAAGACAGGTTACTGAAGATCATGAGGATTATAAACATTATGAGGATTATCACTTTATTAGGAACGTAAGTAAGAAAGTCACATGCATCTAATCTTTGGCTGAATAAATAAAGCAAAACAAAAATCCCTTGCAAGCACATTGTGACTTGGGATCAGCAGAGCTGCTGTTCAGCTTGTCTACTGTTTAAGAGATACATTAGACAAATCAAAATTCTATCATAAAAGCCAAATTACTTAATTTAAAAATCCAAGAAGTATCACATGGACCATGCATCAGTATGAATTTCAGCATGACTGAATCAGTAGTCCAAATGAATCAGCTTTTATTCTGAGCCGTGCTACGTGCTCAACAGAGTCCATTCGGACTAAGGACATATTCCAGTCATTACTGTATGGCTACTTACTCAGCTGCGTTTTAATAGAAGAATTTTAATCAAGTTTGAGCTCATTATGCTAAAGACAGGTTAGGTTTTTCTGCAGCCATGCATGTTTCATTTTAGCTTTCTCAGTGGCAAGCAGAACCTCTTTCTGCAAAAGGAAAGAGGTAAGGGGGGGTGAGGAGGTGCTCTCCTAGCTATCACTATCTCCTTACATTGGCAGATGAAACACTGACATTAAAATCCAAGAACTTCTTCTGCTAACAAAGGGTGACAAAAATGCATTCATAATTTCTTTCCACCCATGATCACAGTACGGTTCATTTTATTCACTAGGACTTCTTCCTGAAGGTCTGGGTACAAGGGCTACAGTCGCTACTTTCAATTCAGACATGAAATGCCCAAAATCAGGCTCCAGAACTCATGTTTAGATACCAAAATAACACGCCAATGCCAAGGCTGCAGTCAGAGACAAAAGGCTCCAACATGCAGACATGTTTTTACTCATTTTTCTATCCCATAGCAGATTTGCCTAATTCCTACACAGAGAACATAAGCTCAGCCATACAGTATACTGAACATAAACATGTCTGAGCATCAGTTCCTGTCAGAGCCTTAGCTTTTTATTATTTGAGGTACAATGACTTAGTATCTAATGTTTACCATAGCTAAAAGTCAGACAAAAAAAGTATTATTATTCCTCATGTAAATTACAGGAACAGACGCTTCGAACTACTTAAATCCTGATCTCCCCCATTCACCTTGCTTAAGTATATACTATAAAGTGATTGGGTTTTCCCTGAGCCAATCAGACTGCACCAGCAACAATCTACAGAAATGCAACATAATGAACTATTAATAGAAGTTAATTTAAAAGAAGCGTCTACAAAGTGACAGTGTTGAAAACAAAATCATAATTCTCTCATACTCTGTCATAAAACTACAATGTTCTTTAGCTCTAGTTATAACTAAAACAAGTACCTTCCAATTTCAAACTGAAATTCTAATTTTTAACCAGATGAATCAGTCCAGTTGCTCTCTGTGTTAGAATTAGATTAATTACTGCCTTCTCTTAATTACTTCTTGGAAATACATGACAATGACTGAAGTCCCACTGCCAATTACAAGTATCTGCTGGCTTACAGGGACAGATTTACTTCCTTACAATTCCAGATTCATGGCCAAATATGAGATAATCCTGTAAGATCAGAGCTCCAGAAGTGGCATATTATGCCAGTTTAACTGACCTTACTGAGACGTAATTTTGGCTCAGGTGGATGGTGCCTGCACTGCACCATCTGACCCGCTGTACCACCCTACACCCACCCACGCTACCTGAACACGCAGATGAGGCAAGAAAAACTCCATTTCACCAGTTATACCAAGCACTGCTCAAGCCTCAGAAAAGGCATCAAGACATCTTACTGACTTTCATCAAGATCTGGGGCAGACCTTTAGATAACTGTATGTAGCAAACATGCTTCACAAGCCCATCTCCATAAACACATCTCCAGGAAGCAGAACAAGGTGGGGACTCACTGCCCACATTCAGGTAGGCACCAGGACTCAGTTTGTTAACTGCTGTTGATCAGTGTTGCAAACATAACTACAGCTCCAAGGCCAGATGCACGAACAGTCTGTGAACTACAGGGCTGGTCACATCCACAAGAGCCAGTCGGATGCATAAATAGCAGAATTTACTGAATGCAACCTATAAAGTTCTTTTGGACTGCTGGTGATAAGGCATTAACTGTAGAGCAGTTATATATAGCACTAACAATACATTGCAACCACAAGCTTAACATCCCAGGTCAACACTCAGCACAGCTGAGGACACGAGGCTTACAAAAAGGCGTCCCTTCTGGGGAGGGCGAGGAGGAAAAACCCATTGATCTGTCCCTGCAATTTCTAATCAATTATCACCCCCTGATTAGATGCAAAATTGAGGTACTTTTATACCTTATAGCCATAATTGTGCAAAATGATGCTGGTGGGACCGTGGTCAAATCTTATGTTCTTTGAGGGCACATTTACAGAACGTTTCTTGGTAGGAGGTGTACTTCCTTTGTACAAAACATTTTTGGGTATCAGGTAGAAGAATGAGACCACGTGGCCTACGCCTCACTCCACGTTCCCGCCTCCGATGCCACGGCAACACAAACCACAGGCCCTCCATCTGATTTCCGCACTTGTGCCTACAGGCCCCCTGGCATATTGAGCTTTGCATTTTCTTCACTATTTTATGCTTTCAACAACTGGTATTCAACAAGAAAAGTCAGGGGAACATCAAGAAGAAAGGGTCAAAAAGTAGCCCAAAGGAGTTGTTAAGATCCAAAGCAAAATACACCAGAACCAACTTCCCACTTTAACAGACATTACAGAATATTAAGCAGTAGGGTGCAGATTTTAAAACCCTCCCTGCTTTCATTGGTACTTATTGAGTTTAGAGGTGGCTGTGGCTCATTCTCAGCTAATGAAAACAACAGTGAGTACTGGGAGTAGTTTCTGCTCACAGCTATCTGAACTCCCTCCAGTATTCCTCATGAAACTCCCTTGGTCACTTCCAAAAGGAAAGTTTAAGTTAAAATGAGAAAACCATATCAAAAGAAATCCAGAAAAGCTCCAAGCTCCTGGAATTATTCCCTCACTCCACAGTGAAATTCTTTTCCTCACTTACAGCCTGGAACTATCCAAGGACAAGATAAAATTTTCACAACATACTTCAGAGAAGAATAATTATCAGAGATTCATTACAGTTCTGTTTTGGAATAAACACTTACTCAAAAGAAATCAAGTCAAAGGAGGGTGAAGATCTTCAACATTTTTTTAAAGTAAATCCTGTTCATCGAAGTAAGAGGCTCCACTGAGTAAATTACCTTTTGATTTAAACAAACATAAAAAATACCACAGTCTGCACCAAGTTCAGACACTCTTATCTCCCAAAGTTTTCTTCATTCCTTAAATTCTTTCCTTTTCCATGGTATCTTCTACCTAAACAAGGTACCACATCTTTGACAGCCTTTCTTTAAAAGTAAAAGCAACACATCAGTAGTTTCAGTTCTGAACATTAACAGACTGGAGTAGAAATCATGAAAGTGTTTCCTGGGTAACAAACCATTAACCATTTCCATATAGAGGTGAAATAAAATAGTCAGTAGTGTAAGTAATCTCCAATTTTGTAGCCTTCATTGAGCACAAATGTCCAATTTATTGTCGCTGTTCTCAGATAACAATGCTGCCGCCGCAGACTTTGCACTTCATTATGTTTTCAGAAAGACTCCATAACACACAAGGGGGCAAATTTGGAAAGTGTGAAGCTAAATGCTATGAAACGTCTCCATCCCTGACTAGACCGAGAGACTCCTGCATCCTTTTTCCCTCTCAGTCCCAGTATCTTCTTGCAAGGAGCTTCACTAGATTGAACAAAATGAAAATAGAGTAACTAGCTCTAACTCATACTCAGATTAAAATTTACTACCAAATCACCAGTCACAGTCACTAATCGTCCATCAAATGTTTACAACCTCCAGGCAGAGCCCCCCGATGATGTCCACAATGTGGACATCTACAGCCCTCCCTGAGAGCTGTATTTTCAGTCCTCTGCAGTGGTTTGTTCTCAGCTGTTTTTTAGAACTGACAAACACTGAAGATGGGAACGTCTAACCAACAGTGTTTCAACATCACTCAAGCTGGTCAGTGTGACAGATGTATTTGAACACTGGTGGCATCACCTCTGCTTTGTGCCTGGATTTGGTTTCCCAAAACAGAAATAAGTCACAAGATAAGAGCACCACAGACTAATTAGCACAGAGATTGTCCCTTCATACACTTGGGCTGCTAACAGGAACTAGAGCTGAACCATGAGACTGGACTCCTCCAAAAAAAACCCTCTCCCAGCAAAACACAACCAGTAACCGTGTCAGCAGAGAACTTGCTCATGATGCTTTTTACAGAAATGTCCATCACAGCCAGGATGTTACTAACAGCTATTTTAAGTGACTGAATATTCTCTTAATCTGCTACTCCACAGCTGCATTTTGGAACTACCAGTGCAAAGCCAGGGCCAACTACACCGTTAATCTCTGTTGCCTGGAGCTTGGCACTTGAAGGACTGTCATTTTCATTTTATTCCTTCAGCCTTTTTCAGGAAACAGATTATGATAGAGGTGGAAAAAAAAAGAAGCCAAAAGCAGCCTAAGGACTACAGCAAGCTACTACAAAGCAAAAAGATACCTGTTGTTCTGGAAAGGCCACTTGACCTTCTGGAAGTCACGTGGAAAATAAACCCTTTCCCCTCAGAGTCCAGAGCCCAGCCTGCATGGATTTGAAACAGAGTTTTGCAGATCTCCTTTCCATTGGTACAAGACATTTTTCTTAGAAGAAATGGTACAGTATGCTCCAAAGTTGCATTTCAAAATCCAGTCTTCCATTTCAGACACCATTCTCTGGCTTTAATCAGGAGATACCTCACAGTTTTGTCAAACTGATATTGTGAAATAGCAAGCAAAACCTGTATATTACTTACAGGTTTAATTTCTCCTTTACAAGTTATACAGTCTGATTTAACAGAAAGAACAATACCCATGCCAGGAACAGATCTGAGTACAAACTGGTATTGTAAAATAGACAGTTATTTTTATAATTAATCTATGATAAATTTATGGAAGAAATAACGTTCAAGGTATTTTCACTCAGATTTTCTAACTTGGCAGTGCGTTGGCACTGCATGAAATCCTCCTACAATAACATGCAGTTTAACTCAAGAAGTGACAAGTGTACAATTTCAAGAAACCAATTTGGAAGCCAAGGTGCTGGCCCTTCCAGCCCAGCCCTTGCCCAGGCCACCTTGTCTGCACTGACTGAACCGTGAGAGTCCCACCACAGCCATTTGGGCACGACCAAGTGATGGTTCACCAAGGGGCAGGTTCCGACAGCCGCAAGACAAGCAAGCAAGGACAGCTGCAGTAAAGCAGGGCTGACCCAGCAGTCCCCAGCTATCTGCAAGCACACAGCGAGTGAACTGTCCGTCCCTGGTGCCCCCACACCACAATCTTGCTCTCCTGCCAGCAGCACCCACACCAGGGCCCCGCTCCATCGCCTCGCCCAGTGCCACCCCAGCTCCTGAGACAAAACGGGCTCTAAAGAAGAAGCTGCTACATGAAGCAGCGAGTCAACACACAGCATCTCCATTTGAAAAATTAAAGAAGTATCACATCATCTATTAGGTATATGTTTTAGAAAATAAACAGGGAAGCAATCAAAATATGGAAACTGTTTCTCATACTTTGCCTTAAAAAAAAAAAATCTGCAAGTGCAGTGTGCCCAGATACATTTGAAGGCACTACTTGTTAGAGGGGTAACAACCTTAACAGGCTTATACTGTTCATCAACATTTTTCAAAAAACTGCAGTTCTAATACAGCACAAAACAAATATTTGGGTTGAAATGTCATTCCCCTATTTCCTTCAATGAATGAAGTATATCAGTTTCATTTACGACCATAATAAAACCATTAAAGGGCACAAAAGAAGTAGAGCAAGAAGGACACACATTTCACTGTAGAATCAATGGGCAATATAACATGCTACAGCAACTAATCCCACAGCTCTGCAGTGTATGAAGAGCAACTGCTCCCCAGCTAACCCAAGCCATAGTTCCTTTACTCATACATCCAATTATGAAATTTCTCCTGCTCCTCCTTTTCCAGACTTACCACTATCTCCCTCCAAATTGTAGGGAGAAAACCAACACAGGTAGAAACCTTCTGCACTAGATACATAACCACAGAAACAGTAGTATGTGACTCTGACAGATTCACAATCTGAATAGAAGTTCATCACATTTAATTAAAACATACCAACCAGCACCCCAAGGGGAAGCTCTCCCCAACACTGGCACTCTTGAGCTAAGCCGTACCCACCCAGTTGCCACCATAAGGCCATGGACTGCAGAGTCCATGTGGGAGCAGGCTAAAGAACTCCACGTGTAGAAAAAGCATGTACCTTCCTGATACGTCATCCCTAATAAATGTTTTATAGAGAACAAGTACACAAATAGCCATCAAACACTCATTTCAACAGCCAAAAGTCACTTGCATGCTAAGGCACAGTTCAAATTATTCTTTCAGTTTTAAGATGATCACAGCCCTGGGTTAAATGCCTACAATAGAATCCACAGTTTAAGTAAGGCGTTTCTTCAAGCCATGAACTTAATGACAAAAGCAGATGTGTCACTGGGCACATAACACAGAGTCCCTTCAAATTAACTGAAAACACAGGCATTCAATTTACTTGGAAGAACATCATTCCAATAAGGTATTTTTGGAGGAGAAACAGATCATACAAATACCTATGTAGTTGGGATACTTGAAAAGCCCTTTTTTTATTTTCCATGAAGATACTAAAGCGCTGATCAAACAGATCAGAATTAAACCATATATTCACAAGAAACTTCTCAATATACACATTTGTGGAAGAAGCTGTTACATTTTACTATGAATAAGAATGTACAAACTCTGAGAATTTCAACCAGCCTTAAAAACCTAAGAACAACATTTTTCTGCCTGCAAAATAACTTGAGACTATGCCAAGAAACCCACTGCATTCTCTTTGTCTGCATACTGCTCCTCCTCCACGTGCACACATACTTAATTTTTACATGCCTCCCTTCACACATACACTTTTCCCTTCACCACTCCCCACATTTTCACTTGAGCAGAATTTGGAATTAATTAGTTGTTTTCAGGTATTTTTAACACACTATGTTCCTGTAGGCTGCAAGTTGTGCAAACAGTATTGCAGCTGTTACTGAGACTGGATCTCATCTGACGACAACAAGAAGTATTCCCACTATAGGCAGGAACACAGCTTAGCCGGGAAGAGAGAACAAACATCTTCAGCAATATTCTGGGACCACACTACATAATTACCATTATTACAGCAGGAAAATAAATTGAGTGGATGAAAAGATTACAGGGACTCACATAATTATTCCATATTTGTAGTAGCAGCTACAGGACTTGGCTATGTAAGAAAAAAATATACCAAACTTATTTTAGCGTCTTTGGCCAAGAAAATAATGTCATTTCCACACTAAACAATCACAGATAATTCAATATGAGCCATGATATGTTTTCACACACACTGCTATACATCACTAAGAGCCAGCAGATTTAACACCGCTACGCAGCTAACCAATCTTCATAATTCCCTCAGCAGAGCACTGTGAGAAGAGCAATAAGAAAAGAAGACACAGAAAATTCAGCTACACATGATGATAGTGTCCTTGCCATCAGCAACAGCTGGTTGCCACTTCTGACCATTTCCAGGATAAACATAAAGACCTTTGACCCACGCATGTGCTGCTGATCAAACAACCTCAGGCATTACAGGGGGGAGTCATTCCCAGCATATCTGCATTCTTATTTTCCTCTGTTTTTTAAAGATCTATTTTATAAACTTGCTTTTGAGGAAAGTGACAATGCCAAGTGAAACAGGCAGAGGCTAAGCACAAACAGCTCCATTTCAAAAAATGTCATCTTCACTAAAACTGAAGTAACATTCAGTCCCTCTTAAGAAATTCTGCCATTCCTATTGGCACTGGCTACCAGCACTCAACAATGCTGATCGTTCGTATCTACTGTTCCTTACTTCTTAAAAGATCTCCAAACTCTTTGGAAGTAGAAACCAAATGCAAAGAATACAGCTGAAAAGTAACCTAGAAGCCTGCTAGCTGACAGTGAAATCCAGGGCAGAATGTGTCCATGTTACCCTGGAGGGACTAGAGTACATTTTTATGCTGTAGATGGCATCTTGACAGGGTGCATCCTGTGAACCCCTCTTTCTTTTGTTCTTGATCCTGCAGACCTTCGTCCTTCCAAACACAGCCTAAACATGACACGACAGGAAATGACATATTTTTAGATGCAGTTCTGTAAGAGGAAACAAAAAAAACCGAAACAGCCAACACTCCAACAGAGCCAAAAATGGTCAGTGCATACTAGTAAATGCTCCAAAAATCACAATGCAAGAACTGGTACCTTTTTGCCTTTTACTGTCATTTTGATACAAAAATCTGTCTCAGGTACTTCACAGCAC
This sequence comes from Myiotriccus ornatus, assembly GCA_036023395.1. NCBI lineage: Eukaryota > Metazoa > Chordata > Aves > Passeriformes > Tyrannidae > Myiotriccus > Myiotriccus ornatus. The sequence continues at coordinate 20,876,020 of JAYRBT010000181.1, read as the reverse complement.
AATATATCTGGCCTGCCCTTTAAACTAAACCATCATAACTGCAATGCTCAAAATAATGCTAGAAAATGGGACACTCACGATACGTTAAATCCAAGAGAAGTGCATTTTACCATGAATACAATACATTTTATACTAAAGTTGCCAAAGGAGCTTTATTAACCATTTATTTTTCACCTATAGAATAATTCCCTTAAAAATGGAAGTAAAACTTTTTTTCCATGTTTATGTTTACTTTTCTAAGCTATATTCTTCTCCCATTACCTTCAAAGCAGCAACCTGCTTATGTGTATCACAATCCAAAAAAATTCAATGCTAATTAATGAATTTTTCAATGTTTTCCAGACCATTCTGTATAGTTCTTTCTTAAAATACTCTTGTGCCTCTTACTGTACTTACCCTTCCTAAATACCACTATAAGAGGTTAATTTTCCAGCTAATGTTTCACAGCACAGACCAGCATCTGCTCATCCAATAATATGGATCTTTACTTACTTGTTTTTAAATGGTCATTTGCCCAATAGCCTAATCTCAATTTTGTTCCTTCCATAGAATAAGTCCTCAAAATGTGGCATTTTTACAGTTATGGCTAGAATGATTCATCTAGACCCAGGCTGGTTCTGAAACTTTTAAACAACAACAGCTGATTTTAAACAGCAGTTCTTTTGAAATTAATGAGGTGTCTCTTATGAGAATTTACCAGACAGCATTCCTTACAAAACTGGCAGTTGCTCTGGCACATACAGGTGGAGTTTAACAGAGGAGAAAAGAATAGCCCACGCTGACTGGTGAGCAATTTACTGCTGTAACATGCCAGGCAACCCAATATGCTAATTTGGAAAAGGTTCTATTTTATTTGGTGGAGACACCAGACAGCAACAAATTAGATCAGTAAACCATTATTCTCTGCTTCTTAGGCCTTAAGAAAACACATTTATGAGAAGTCAACTTATGTGTCCCATTTCTGCATACATTTTTCTAAATATTTTTCTAAATAAAAATGTTTAATTAAATAATAACACTACATGCTACAAAAATTTACATTTGTCTTGTACAGCTACAGGTCAGATCCATCAAATAGTCCAGCTGCAGACTGAGGAGGACATCCAGTATTTCTGAAGATACAATTCAGACTATTTATTATTTCCTGACTTGGTACAACTAATTTTTCTACTAGACTGCAACACAAGAAGGGATTAATTAGGACTCTCTACACTGGTGAGTATTATTTTTAACAGTAGATGATGCAGTTTTCATGAAGCTTCACATCTGGATAAAGACAAATCCATACCTGATGGTAGGGTTGCCTTGTGGTTTATTCTCGAAGCATATGCAAGCTAAAGAGTCTTATTCACCATCAAGGTAGACAGCACAGGAGTGAAATCGATACAGAAATTGTAGCATCTCTTCCAATAACTCAGACCCAGCAGCGACTCTGGGCCAAATACTACCAGTATATCTCATCACTCTGCACACACACCTGTTTGAAAGCTCTTTGCTCCTTTCAAGGCCTCAAAAAATTTGGAAAATGGAAACAGAAATCAAAAGAAAACTACATCCTCAAATAAAAATGCTAGATTTTATGATTCCACCTCATAGATAATGTTCAGTGCACAGATAATGATACAGTGCTCCCTTTAATGCCTCTGTTGCAGAAGGACTCCTGGCATGCCTGTTCCAAATCCTGCTGCTTTGGCACTGAGCAGAACACAGAAAGCAGGCCTTGTGCTGTACATGCTATGTACTTACAGATACTTGAATGGTTCACTCAACATCCCTGTATCTTGATCAATATTCTCTCTGTCTGCCTTGCTTTCTACCCTTACATAGATGATGGGGTCACATTTTAAGTTTAAAGAGCACCATAAATTTTCTTGTGCCAGTCAGTCTGCAAGACTGGGACAGCAATGAGCTTCAAGAAGCTGTCTGCCAGCTGACGCTTTCAGGATGACACCACCACAGGGAGCCTTCATTCTTCACTCAGCTCCAGCCCACACAGCTGAGAGACATGGCAGAGCATGCATGCAGCACACATGCCACAGTCAGCACCCCACCTCTCACTGTGTAAAGAGAACTGTAGAGAAAATGCTTCCCCAGCTCACTCCTACCACAGGTTTTAGATGGTTGTTATGCTCTTCAAACACATTTTAGCCCATTCAACTCACAACTACAGTTCTCAAACTGAACTATACCTCAGACTAAGAGGACAAGGACGCATTCTACCCCCGAAGATTTAGAGCAAATACTGTAAGAATTACAGCTCCTTTCCACAATAGAATATATCACAGACAGTTGCATGGAAGGCTTTATGTCAAACATGCACACAGACTACTTTGCCCATCTGTGCATGTCTACAACAGCTGAGTTTGAAAAGCAAGAGACTAGCTGCTGGTCTTTCCAACTGTGAGCCCTCCCCCCATACTTTTCTGTCCAGCTTTTGGGCATCATTAAGCAGTGTCAGAACCCACAGACCCTGCTCAAGAACACAACAGCTTGTCAAGGAGAATGCTCTCCCTTTGTCCTTAACTCATGTTTTGTGCACTTCATTAGTTTTCATTTGCTTCAGCAAAGAGAAAAGCCTTTCTGCTCCTTCCCAAGATTAAGGTCTGTCCTTGACTGCAGTGCGTTATTTTGTTCCAGTTACACTATTTTAACCTTGCTTGTTTTAGAGGATGCAAGATTAAGTTTTTTATTTGTTTCTGAGATGTGTCTTATACTTGGCCACAACAGAGCTCAATGGACTAGCATATGCTGTGTTCATCAGGACTGATTTATATCTTAATATTATTTAATAAGAACAACCTGGTATAAATTTCATCCTTTTAGAAAGCAATGAGGACAACAGACTTGGACCAGAGGAACTTAAAGCAATTTTGGTTAATTGAGCCATCACTTACATTTTAATGCTCTTGGAATGGCTTGGCAGGTCCATGTTTTACCCAGAGTAGGAGGTTACAGAACACCCTTCTCTTTCCAAACACTCAGCCTGAAGAGAGGAATTTGTGCCTCCTCAAACTTCCATTCCCATCTATTGAGATGTTTAAAAATAAGAAAGCCTAAGCCAAAATTCTTCTAAACCTGTAATCACTTTTACCCTTGAATGGTATGCCCTAGCAACCCCGAAGACATGATACCTCCCACATTAGAGACTGATCAATCAGGCTCAGCATCAGTAAAACAAAAGGCTATGAAACGAAGGAGTTGTATCAAATACAAGCATCTTCCAGCAAGAGCATAATTTTATGAGCTGTAATTGAAGCTGGCAGCCTAGACTGTTTCTCAAAGGCCATAAGGCCATTTCATCACTGCTGACCAACGGCACATGCTGCAGTCCTTACTCATGGAAAGCTCAGAGCACAGCAACGAATTTTGTTAATTCTTAGTATCGCCAGCCTAAGAAAAAGTAACACAGCTACCACAGGGTTACTCAAGATTCTTATGCAATTACAGGTGACCAAAGGAAAAAATGTTATCTGTAAAGTATATGACCTCTTGAAAAACAAGTTTCTCAAGGGGATGGAGGACTGGGATAAGAGGTTTGCCACTTACCATGTGGGAAGGTTTGCTTTACACTACGAATGTCTGTCTCACCAGTCAATGCTGCAGTGAAGCTGAATCTATGAACTCACCCAGCTAAAGGACTATACCACAGCATATGTTTTGTGACACAACCCTTTTAGAGCCACCTGAACTAAACCAGCCTGATAGAAGCATATTTTTGCTGTAAGACCTGTGACTGCACTAATGCCTTGCAGGGTCTGCTCCTCTCCGACACTGACGAAATCGTTACATTAGTGCAACTTCCCAGTGTGATCAGCTCAACGTTCTGTTTCATCCTTCGTGCTTTACCAGAATTCTGCAGGTCTAAGTTCCTGTTCCTTTGAGTAAAACAACTAAACAAAAGGACCCCAAATGGGAGTCACACAGTGACAATTATACAGTAGAGTTTCCAATCTTTTTTATACCTGACCTGTAAACTTGTCAGCTGTGTCTCTACTATATTGATAACCAACAGCACAACTCAAACTCAGTACTGGGAAAAGGCCTGCCTTCTGCAGTTTGACTCCACCGGTAACAACTACACATTCTTTCCCCTTATGCAATGTAAATTTATCTTCTCACTTCTTTCACCCATGATACTAGTATGATGGATCTTTTTTCTAGAAATCTATCCCTTACCACTACAGGGAAACTCTTAAACCACTCCTCCCTCCTTCTTCACAACTTCATTTGGTCCCGACCTTTGCCACAGGACATCTTATCTCAAACACAGTCAAACTCCTCTACTATCACAAATTAAGAAAGCAAATAAGCATACTAAGTTAGGTTATCCAAGAACAGTTTGCATAGACAGAAAACAGAGACACACTCAAGAAAAGAAAATACAGGTAAAATGAGACAGTAAGAATGATGTCAAGAAAAAGAAATTGATTATAAATACTCTCTTAAATTGACAGAAGCAATTAAACTAAGTTAAAATTAAATTAAACACCATCCCTATTCCAGCTTTTAATCCTGAATATGTAAACATGTGCTGTTACTAGGTCTGTCCACCTGAAGTCTGAGCTACACTATACCACCTCTGCAAGCAGAAATTGTCATCTTCCACTGCAGACCAGCATAATCCAGCTCTCTGTTTTGCTGGAGCAAAGTGTCTGTGAGCCCAAGCCCTCAGACAACACAGAAGTACTGGCTAAATGCCACTGAGGAGGCACTGCAGCAGTACAGCAATGTCAGCAGCCCTGCTGACCTAAGGCAACTTTGTTATGTATTGATATAACAGCTCACAGCAGAGATGTGCAGTATCAGCAAAACCTATCACAAGTAAAAATTTCAATAAGATGCTGCAATTTTTAGGACTTTATGGCTGCTAATGGCCACTGCAGTCTTGACATAAAGTACCTATCCACAGCTTTCAACAACACAGCTTTGCAGCTGATAGGAAGATCCTGAATGTTGATAACTACAATTTCTTCCCTTTTTTGCCTTATACAATAACAAGAAGCTCACGTGAATTCAGTTCCATACTTCTACTGAAAATAACATCAGAATTACGTGCAAGTAAATCCCCGTGGGTCCATTGCAACTCAGGATATTCTGTGACTGTATCATTCTAAACCATAAATAAAAAAGGGCTAAAGCGTGTTAGGTTTACAGCTGGACTTGATCTTAAGGGTCTTTTTGCAACACAAATGATTCTAGTATTCTATGTTTCCATGAAAGTTATATACAAATTCGGGTATTCTTGATGCTTCTGTTTTAATTCAGTTTAATTTAATTTGCTTAAGTCATCATGAATTACAAAGGGACTGAAACAGACCTGCCGGAGGTCTTACATGGAGTATGCACACATAATGACCACTTTTATATACATACTCTACATGTAAAACTACACACGTGACTACCTGCACTACATATGTAGTGAGTAGCTAGTAATCATACATTTATTATAATAGCAACATATTTATAATATATTCGGTGTAGTTCCCATCTACAGATGCTACATACACTCACATTCTCCATCACAGGACTACTTACACTTTAACCAATTTACTCCTACAGCTATGCTGTCCCTGAGTCTCAGACCCCTCCAAGCTACAAACGTTCTTCCAGTCTGCAGACGAAATGTGCTGCTGTTGTGCCACCACCCCCTTGCAGAACCAGGGCTCCCTGCCTTTCATCATATTGACAAAGAGATTACAAACAGAATAAACTTACACAGGGCAATAAGCCCAGCTCTCTTAGAGTTCCATTAATCTTTTCTGCTGCCTGATTCGCTGTGCTGGACAATGAACCAGAACCATACACAGAAATCTAGGGAGGCTGCCCTTGGTACCTCCAACATTAACGTTCCCCAGTGCACATTAAGATTTCGTTCAGCTGTCTTTCACACCCATCCACCATTACCAGTCCACTTTCAGTCACTGTAAATTATATTTTTTCTCCTCTCCAACTGACAAACTTTCCAACTTTTCTAACTGAAGATAATCACAAACTAAAACAAAATATTGTTAGTAGTCCATAGCCTTACAGTCAGTACCATTTAAAACTAAAGTAGAAGCAACTGAACAGGCATCTATCTACTCATACTGTTGGGAGTCAAGTAATCCCTCATTAGCAAACATGGCATTTTTAGCATTAAAAGATTGCCACTGAAAGCTAATATGCAATCTACAATATCCTGTGACTAAGAAAAAAGTTGATCAAAAGTAAATACCATGTTTAATCAAACGCTATTTCAGCTGTACCTGTATTTGTCACACTTCCTAGACATTCTCCACCCTCATCTTTACAGAGGATTGTTGTAAATCTTAACACTGAATTATCCGGTGTGAGGAAGAGAGAACCATTTCACTTAAGAACCACTTAAGTGAGGCAAGAGAAAAATTGCACATTGTTAGTTTGTTTTACCAAGCCTTGCTCCAAGCCACAGACTAAACTAGCCCTTGAACACAACTAATGTATTTCACCTTCTCTTTCGTGTTTTTCCGAAGATGGACTGATCTTGCACGTGTCTGTTACAACCTGTTTCTAATTTTGTAAAACTGGAGGGGCAGAAGGGTGCTCAGGCTGACATATTTTTTGGAAAGAAGGGTTCCTGGCAGATAAGAACCCAAGTGTCACCTTTAATTAAGTTTCAGTGATGAAACAGGGTTTGTGTATTTTTGTGAACTACTTAACAGCACTCACACTCACACTGCAGATGAGTTTTGAAGTTAGTATCCATTCAAGAAGAAGGGATAAAATAAATACTTCTTTCTGACTAAGAGACAGCTGTACATAAAACCATTTTTGCAGCAGAGGTAAGACCAAAATGCATCTGGGAATGCAGAGGTATTGCACCCAATAATAAACTACTAAAATTCCTGCTGTTACAGATAGTGGGTGGCATATAGGTATTAGACATACTTGCTTCTCAGTAGAAAACCTCAGTATGACTTCTGCTCCCATAACTTTCCACTTTCCCTGAGTATCTGGACAGGAGACGTTGATCCATCTATGAAGAGTCAATCTAGAAACCGCACGTGGTTTCCATGGAAAACATAACACAAATCCTTTGATATTAGTTCAATATAGCTCGGTTTTATCTGATATAAAAACGCAGCCCAACATGGGAGGCTTCACTTCAAGTCTTACCACCAAAATTCCCATCTGTTTCATAAGACAGAACTCACACAGAACGAGTTAAACACACCTCAGTTCCTAAGAAAGTTACAGTTCACCATGTCTTGTTCTCCTACAGCCAGACACTACTACTCTTACAGACAGAAAAATGATGCTCAAAGTGACTATAACATGCCTGTTTAACAGAAAAGGTTTCATTCCAAGAGTACTACCCAGCAGCTTCCCAGGGTACCACTCTAATTCCTTATGCTAAAATGGCCAAGACTTCTCATACTCAGAAGTGCACATCACCATAAAACACAGTTTGTCTAGTCTGGTTTTGTCTCTGTTAGAGACCCTTGCTTCTCATGAAAGCCTGGATTCAGAGAGTCATGTCAAGGCAGATAGCATCTGGCTCTGCTCTGTCCCCAGATTCAGACTGCCTGAGGAAGCACTTACTATACATACAATACAGACCTTTCTTGCCAATAATCTCTGAGGCATTTCAGCCAAATAGTACAGACTAGCTTGAATACTGTGACTGCCCTTGTGTTCCTACTGACTTCTCAGTAATTGGCTTTCTGTCTCTGCATATTCCTACACACATTCTACCAGTAGTGACAATACAAAGGGAAGCTAACAAGCTTCAGGCACTGCTTTCTCAGCAGAACTAAAATGAGACCAGTGCAGAAGTAATCCTGTCAAGAATTAAGATAAGGGCCTCTGAAAAGGAGCTCACAGATTTGTATTTCCTTTTTCAGAATGCTACAGGTGATTTTATCTACTGATACAAGGTGAAACACGGCTATTTGTGTTTTATTCTCCTCCATACAACGTAATTTTAATGAAATCACACAAAAATGTAAATGTGAAAAAGATGCGCCCACAGAATTTTTAAGTAAGTTTACCTCCTAACTTTGGGAAGAATATTACTGCTTTCGAGTTTCCTTATCTCACTAACTCTGTATGATAATGGGCAAATCTTCCCTCGATTTGAAACCAAATATTTGGGGAAGGGGTATTTATTTAATATCAATATTTTATACACACACTCTATCCAGCACTACTGTTTAGGGTGGGGCCCAGCACTGCTCAGCTATGGACACAAAGCAGCACAGATGCTGAAAACTTACAGAGAAGCCTTACTTTGCTGTCTGAATTTCTCAAAATAAGTTCCTAGCTTTCACACATATGCCACAAACACAGATTTATTTTTCCTGCTTTCCTTGTACCACCTCCCATCTGCACTCCCGGGCAGGTGCCGTCTTGAACAGCAGCCCCTGGGATAGCGGAGGCCGGGTACGCAGAGGGAGCACAAACCCGAGAGCCCGGGCGGGCACCGCGGAGCAGGTCGGCGCTGCCCCGGAGCCCGCCGCGGGCTCCAGCCGGCGGGAAGGATTCCCAGCGGGGGCTGTCGCTCGCTTCCCCTTTCTCTCCCGGCTCCCGCAGGCCCCCGGGGCGGGGGCGCCGCTCGCTCCCGGCCCGTCCCCGCCGCTCCGCGCTGCCCCGGCCGGCGCCGCCGCAGCGCCCGCGGCAGGTGCTGCC
>JAYRBT010000181.1:20856135-20867274 GCA_036023395.1 Myiotriccus ornatus | reverse complement strand
GCAGGTGCTGCCCCGGCCGCCCGAAGGCCCCGCGCCCCCGGCCCCGCTCCCGCCCGGGCACCCGGTGCGGGCTGGCGGCCCCGGCCCGCCCCCACGGGAAGTTTCCCGGCGCTGGAAGAAGGCAGGAGGGTCCCCGCAGGCGGCCCAGGACGGGCCGGGCGGGGCGCTGAGCACTTACAGCCGTCTCTCCTGCGGCTCCAGCTGCCGGTGCATGGCCAGGGAGAAGCCGAAGAGGCTGCCCGGGTCCCCGCTCCAGCTGACCACGTTGTCCGTGTCCAGGTTGAAGGCGCCGGCCAGCGCCGGCAGGAGGGGCAGGTAGAGGAGGAGCACGGCCGCCATCTGCTCTCGCCGGGCTCGGAACCTGCCGCCGCTCCCCGCGCTCGGCGCGCCCGTCCTGCCCCGCCGCCCCGCGCCCACACGGGCCCGCCCCGCCCTCCGCGGGCTGCCCGGCCCCCGAGACACCGCGCCGCGGGGGCGGCGGGCACGGCTCGGCACGGCACGGCTCGGCACGGCACAGCCCGGGCTCGGCTCCCCTCCCCAGGCAAGGGCAGCCGGGGCAGTTGCCCCGCCCGCGGATCGCCCGCGCCTGCCGCTCCCGCCGCGCCGGGGGTCTGTGCCGGGGGGGTCCACGGCCGCAGGTGAGGGTTTCCGCGCAGGGGCGGGGGAAAAGGGCTGAAGAGCCCCCTCGGTGGGGGTGGGGGGTGTTTTACACATCAAATCGTGCCCCCGGGGGACTCGCACTGGTCTGTGTGGCGCTCAGCGGCATCAGGGATACGGTCGGTCCGGGTACCGAGCATGTCCATAACACACTGCTGAGGTGTGCTAAGGTTGATACAGAACTAAGGCCAGCATGACCCCAGCATCCAGTCTGAATTCCCCAAACAACACCTCCACGAGAAGAAGAAGGGGGGGAAAAAAGGCATATTTATCTCTGTTTTCCAGACTCTTTGAGTAGCACATCAGGACAGAGACTCAAGGCTCCTCCTCCAGCGTTTCCTATCTCTGAACACATCTGAGAATTTTTCCCCTTTTAATTGTTTGAAAGCAATATGGGGCTTTGGATCCCAGGTCATTTTATCTTGTGCTTTCACCCATAACTCCAAAAGGGTATTTGCAAGCATAGAGGTTTTGGGCTTCCCGCGTGGAGTCTTGGTTTAGTGCTCTGGTTCAGGGAAGTGGATGCAAACTATTAAAATCTCACAAATTCGAAGCAGGATGACAGCACTGGGTTATCGTGGATATCAGTAGAAAATAATATGAAGAGAGAAGCTAAGATTAAAAGAAAGCGAGAAAAGAGCAATTGAGACAGAGCACTCAAATATGTTGACACTCCAAATAACTCCTTTTGGAACAATACTCTGCTCCCACGGAGTTAATCCAGGCTACTTTTTCCAGAGTAATTATTCTAGGATAACTCCGTGTATAGACAAGTCTTTGGCTCAAGTCCAAAACACCCTTGATCAAAAGAGAGGAAGAAAACACACCAGAAATGTGCATCTAATGTGGAAACAAAACATTTTGTTAAATTAGGCTCCCAGATATTTATTGCTAATAGAGTCCTCCCCTGCTTCTTCTTCATGCCCAACTCATTCAAAGTCTCAATCCAGTGTTCAATCACTGCCACAGCAGAAAACTGTACTGGCATAAATACCGCCCTACAGTTTCTCTAAAGGACCCCATAAGAAGGAGGGTCCCAGACTAATTACAAGCTGGCTTACTACAATCCACGTATTTCACAGTAATTAGTAAAGATCTGAAAACAAGTATTTTAAAACAGTGTTGAGGTCTGTACCGAAGTCGTGGCAGATTGCCTTTCAGGACAATCAAAATTTGCATGCTTCTAATACTCTAACAGTAACTATAGTTACTTTTTAAGTAATGCTTGCACTCAGAAACGTCTGTAAGGAGTCACAGAAATCATCCAGAGCCACTTGAATGATACTGGCACATTAGGAGTATCTGACTTCTCGCCCTCCCTCTAACCAGCAATGCCTGGGCATGTTGTACCTGTTTGTTGTTATCCACAGAGGTTGCTGAGGGGAGACAGGGTTTTCTCATATCCTGATGTTCTAACAAGCATCCCAAGATGTAGTAACATTAAAACCTGTCTCAAGTGACCACAGCAAGAACAACAAAAATAGACCCTATACAGGGTGGAGCGAATCTGCACACAAACAGCTTAGAGTTACCTTGGATGGTCTCTTGTAATTTTGTGCTATTTTCATTTGCTCTACATGAGGAGAGAAAAAAAAAAAGAGTTCTACAAATATGTCCGTTTCCTTCCTTTGCTCTTCCTCCAAAACAAACATGCTGTGAGTTATCTATAACTAACATGTACTTCAGGAATTCCTCTTTTTTACAATCCCTGTATAAAGGGGGACCAAGATTAGGTATGATGACCAATTAAATGTGAGCACCCTGTTATGCATAATAATAATGTAGTGATTCTAAGAAATGCAATGGCCAGATCAAAGGCGTTTCTCTTTTTTTGTAACAAACACTCTGCTACTTCTGAGTTTTCAAGCTCTCTGCTTATTAATGGTGTGTTGATACCCAGCCAAAGGGCTACAAGGTGTTTGCCTGCTTGTAGATGTGTCTACATATTAGAGCAAGCCTTACTGCCAGCAATACTTTCCTCCTCCATACAACCATGCCACTAATTACAAAGAAAAAAAATAATTTCTTGAAAATAGAAGAGGTGGAATGGAAAAGCTAGAGCTTGGCAAGACATTTTAGACTTTCTCTAGAAGGCACAATGCTTTACGTTTCTGAACTTCTATCATTTGTATCAACAATATACTACGCAAAGAAATACACAATTTGTGGATACTCAGCTGTGCAGTTTTAATGCAGCACATCAAATGGTCCTGAAAAGACAAAATATGTAAACATGCCCTTCCCACTTCCTTTCAAAAAACTGCTTGATTTTATAATTTATGTAATTCCGGATGAAAAAAAAATAATACTGGCAAAACCAGTTTGGATTGGTTCACTGTACAAGTTCTAAAGGTACAGCATTGATTCAATTCAGAACTATAAACTAGCTTTAAGTATTAGTAGCCTGAATCAACCTTCTGTGTGGTTTCTCCTGAACACAATAATCATTTCTAGAACTACATGTTCTCCAAATTAATTACATTTATTGAACTGATGCATCTCAACAGCTACAACAAACAGTTGAATTTTTTGCAGCCAGGTTATGAGACTATTTTTCTCAGTATATCCTCTATGGCTGTTCTTGGTTTCCTGTTAACAATTACATTAGGAGTAGCAAACAGCAGCACAGGAGATAAAGGTGCTTATAGTGGTAAGTGAAACAAACTGCTCAACACCATAAAGCAAAATGTTTTGCTTTGAACAGTCTGAAAACCAGAGCATTAAAATAGTTACATTTACACACCTGGTATTCTGAATTATACAGAACTGACACTCATTGTATTTTTGTCATTTATAACTGGATGAAGAATGTCTCAATTTCTACTATCTTTTCAGAAAGGTTACCAAGATGCAGCTTTTTTACTAAGTGCTATATTTAAACTACTGTTCAAGATGAAGATGTTGCTATTTTCATATGACTTTTCTCTTTGATGTCTGAAACAACTATAGATGACATTCTGCCATTCTTTACTTGCATGCAAAGTAAAAACATTTTACCTCAGTAGACAAACTATTTCACAAATAAAAATATGAGTAGAGAGAAATAGTTCAGTTCAGACTGAACACTGTGAACACTGTGACCAGTGTATACAGCAGCTCTTTCAGTCTTTTACATCTAGAGAATGTTTTTCCATCCAAGCTGTCAGGTACATTCCTTAAGTAGTTTCAGAATGACCGGCCTGAACTGTTTGGAGAGTAAACATCTTTGTAAACATACTTGGAGGCACTTTATGGTCGTAGCTAGGCAGAGATCAGAGAAATGCTGGTGACACATGGGAATTGAGTACCCATAGTTTAGATTGCTGTAGAAGGAATTAAAGAAGCTCCTTCAAAATTACTTATAACTAAGGCATAATGTTGCAGTGATTTTGAATATATGGCTGTATTCTAATTCACTTGTTACATACACCACTATGTAAGATTCCCCCCCCTGCAAGAGTAGCCCAAGCTGAAACAGGTCATAAGCACCTTTGGAGCCCCATTTTGTGATTCTCTTAGTCAGCCATTTATATCCCCAAATCTCTTACATCACCACAGTTGAAACCTGACTGCATCCCAGAGCTGTCTGTACCTTGCATGCTCCTTGATCTGCAATACTGTGTCCTGCACGTAGTACCTTGCTTGTCTTGTAGCACTTTTCACCAGGGTAGAGAGATATAACCTAATACCAGATGCAAACTTTTGGGCAGTTCTAGCCAACTCTCCCTCAATGTTTATATGTGTATTTCCAACCAGTTTGCACCAAAGCAGCCAACTATTGCTTATAGGCAGGCAGAGAAGATTAAAAAGATAAGCAAGGTATTTCTTTGATAGGTGTTGGCAGAGAGCAAAAGAGTAAGAGAGAAAATAACACGGAAAATATTCCCAGGATCTCCCTGGAGATTCTCCTCAGGAATTCAGAAATCAAGATGAACCTTCATGGGACATATTTTAACTCCCTCAAGAGCCAAAAAGGATCATGTTCAGGACACTTTCATTCTCCTAGCTCACACAGGTCTGACTGAAGAGTCTTTGGCCATCACCCAAAACACAAGTCCACCCAACCTTTATAGCACTTTCCTCTAAGAGCTGCACTGGGTGCTGGACACAGAGGACTTAGTCCTGTGACAGTCTGTGAAGCACAAGATCAGAAACAAAAATCAACAAATTAAGACAATCTGTTATCCAAGAATTTTTTAAATACCACTTCCTTATCCAACCACTATCCATTGACATCCACCAAAGGAAAAAGACTGAGGACTGTCTACATATGCAGTATTTTCCAATAAACTGCTTCTGTTTAATTATTAAACAACTACATTAAGCTCAACAGGAAGAATTTTTTTTTTTATTATTCTAGAATAAGACTGCTCTCATGTGAGTTAATCAGGAACAATTTCATGTTTAAACAAGCACTACAGAAATTTAGTTCCTTTGCAGTTCCAGTTTTATTCAATGAAAAGATTCATTGCATGACGCTGCCATGACCAGGCAGGCTTAGTGAGTGAATTGCAAATCTAATCAGTTTGGCAAAGGGTTTTATGGAAGCTGCTGTGCTGGCTTTGCTGACTTCAAGTGATTTTTTTCTTTTGTTCACTTGTTGCAAACAACTAAAATCTGGGTCGAGGAAGGAAAGGTCATTCATTAATTATGGAAGTGCAAACTTTTATACAGCATTGGAAAGGTTTCCAAAACAGTTTTGAATTTTTTATTCATCACATATTCAGTTTTCTCACTATTTTCCCCCATCTTTCTATACATCTAAATTTCAAGCATCTTCCTAGGAAAAGGCAAAATAACTTGTGCCTTGTAGGCAATCAAAATTTAGGGCACTGAGTTTAAACAAATATTCAAATAACATTATTAACTTTTAAAATATTTATGGCATAAACACATTTCCATATTTCTATACACTGTAACCACTCTAATGTTTATTTTCAGACCATCACTGCCTTGGTCATCCTCTCCAACTTAATTCTGTCAGGGGAAATTTTTGTTCTGGATGTTCTAAACGTCAGGGTTTCAACTTTTACATGGCAATCACATTTCACAGAATCACAGAACATGACAAGTTGGAGGGGACCTGCAAAGATCATGAAGTCCAGCTCCTGACTCTGCACAGGACCATCCCCAAGAGCCACACCATGTGCCTGAGAGTATCATCATTGAACTCTGCCAGGCTTGGTGCTGCAAACTGGGGAACTGCCCTGGGGAATCTGTTCCAGCATCCAACCATCTTCAGGGTGAAGAACCTTCTTAAGCCCAGTCTTACTTTATGTGATGAGGAACTATTCTAAAATACACATTTTTTTCCTCAACTGCAATTAGCAGTCCCTGTGTGGGTGTGCTGGGAGTGTTCTGCCTTGTTTATTTATGTCTCTCACACCAGCAATCTCAAAGACAACACCCCAAACCTATCCCAGCTCATTCCACACCTCTGGGAACACAAAAAACTGAAGAAGGTAACATGCTACAGTCAGGGAGAAGTGTTCTCAGTTTTCACTAGGGCTGTACCTTTCCTATCACTTCCTGCATGGCACACATATATTGCTTTCTTCGCTTGTGGGTGTGTGTTTCTAGGACATACCAGACAAATAGTATGTTTTCTAGCATACAAGCTAGAAAGTAAATTTCTGTGAATTTCTGACCACACTGAATGAAATGCATGCATTAGTTCCTATTACTCAACTCCTAAAGTCAAATCATCATCTCCAAGGATCAAGGTTCACTTTTAAGCAATTGAGCAATCTAACTGGCAGGTAGATCAAGACGTGATAACTTGCTTCTTGAGTGCAAATAAAGGTACACCGACCCATTTTACTGTGGAACTGTTCTTAACATTAATAAAATAAAATGCAAATATTCTGCAGTACTGATGTATTTTCCATACAGAACATAAAAGACTATCTCAAAGCATTTTCACTCTTCCCCCATGAGGTATAACAGTTTTGGTCTACTTAAGGGCAAGAGAGTGCCCCAGTATGACAGACAAAAGCTGCAGCAGAACCCACAGACAGATCTGGTTTCTGAATGCTCCTTCCTCCTCTGCCTTGTTATAAAAAGCCCATCTAAACCTGAAAACTCCCAAAGTCACTTCTGCACAGCTACCAGCTGCTGAGCTGGGATACAGGCATATATGCACATCTGACTGACAGTTCCCATGATTAACACACTGTGTTTAGTAAAAACCGTGCTACATGGCAGGTGAGCACTAATGTCCCCCATCACACTTTTTGGCTCTCCATCTCTGGGAATTTTAGCAGTACAGCTGTACTTATCAGAGAATAAGTGTTCAGTGTCAAAACATTCCTTCTGTTTCACTTCATCACTTCATTTTCACTTAATATTTAGAGACTTCAGGAGTTTTCTCTGTTCCATTCCAACTTTCAACATGCCAGTTTTAAAGCCCTTTGCTGTCACCCCAGACTGACCATTACTGGGAGAAGGAACTGATTTGTATTTGTGGAAATACAGCTGTCGGATCCACCAGGTGTGCAGCAGCTAGAAAAGAAATCTGAGCAAATGAGCGTTCTGCGGACAATAAACAACAATCAACAGATGTTACAAGCACTTGCTGACCAGCTGCACATGGCAGGGCAACCACCATGCAGTGGGATCAGGTCATGAACAAGTCTGTGCCTGTCAGCAGTGACTGCAAGATTTCAGATCCTGTGTTCTGCTGCATGCCAAATTTATTTCAGCCTCGGGATGCCAAAATGACAGCTGCTTTGAGAGGGAAGAATCAGGGTATCAATCTTATGAGGGAAGTTTGCATCACTCAGCAATCTGTTTGGTGTCAGAAAAGGAAGCTGTTACAGGAGGTAGTCAATCTGCAGACGTGTAACCATTAACCATAGTTTGCATGCGGAAGCACAAGGATGGATCAGGCACAGGAATTAATATCTAAAAGTCAATTAAGAAGGCTTCCATAGACATGTAGGTAACAGGCTGGCCCTATCCAGAAACCAAAACATTGTGGTGAAGTAGGAACATAAAAATGCTCCATTGTAGATAGTAAAATTGGAACTCCATTTGAAATAACAGTCCTATCACATTCTGTAGTCAATATCAAATCACCACATTGCTTCACGACAGCTCTACTTCTCAATAAATTTGTTATACATGCTTAGTATTGCTGGGTGCATGGCCTTATCCCAACTTTGTGTTCATGGTAATAAAAGATATATTTGTGATTTACTTCAATTTGAACAGTGGTTTTTGATGAAGTTTATGATGGGGAATGCTACACAGTTTCAGTGTATTTACTCTGTTATTTTGTAATTTTTGCTGCATCTACATAATCATAGGGTGATCTGCTACCTTCAGCTACAGTGTCCTGCTCCCTATCTACACACAGTCTGTTGCTTTTTGAGATTTAAGTGAGAAATGAAAGCAGCATACCACTGTCCACTGAGAGGGTTATTTTAACACACACTTAATTTGTGAAGTACCTGAGTTCTTTCATCTTTTGTGGATAACATCACACAATGTATTGAAATAACTTGGTAGCTAAAAACAGTCCGACCATGGCTATATATATATATATATATTTACATATCTTTACAGATGCTGTGGTAAGCCTGCATTCCAGTCCTTCAAGCTAGGTCATGAAGGTATGTTAAGTATCTCCCCCCTACAAAAGACCTACCCTTTGTGAATCCCTCAAAAGTTTTTCCTTGCTTTGCTGACCAAAGGTGCTTTTTCCTAACGGGCATGATGATGATGGGAACACACTGTCAGCTGAATGTTGCTGGTGTGCCCCAGACAGTGTGGGGCTGAGTTCTGCCAAGAAACAGCAGCCTTGACAAGGTCACCATAGCTCTTGCCACATTTCCTGACATTTTTCTTTATCCAACACTTCCTCATCCTTTCTGGAACATCTCAATAATCTTTATTCCTGAAGACTGTGTACATCTTGGCCTTGCATAGACCCACACTGCAATTCTCATAACAGGGCAAAGGAAGTATTTTCAACACTGTAAAAGCTAGGAGTCCAAACACTGGGACTCAGATCTCCAGAGCTCCAAAATGTAACCAGACTTGGCATTCCACAGTTTCTGGTGAGCTGTTTGCAATATCATCATAATAATAGCATTGTAATATAATAGCATGGAGGTAATGGAGCAGAAACACCTGAAGACTGGAAGCACTATTTTGTCAGAAGAGCATAAACTAAGAGTTGTATCATCAGGACCTAAAACTGAATGTGAATACATTCAACAGAAATAAACACTTCTAGTAAGACTCTGTTGTACAACAAACAACATCTTTTGAAAAGGCACTTGATTTCTTCCTGATCATTTGTAAGAGCAATAGAAGAAGAGCATTTTTGCAATGACACTTTGCTGGGGGGGAGAGGAACTGAAAAGAAGCCCAAAACCTTAATGTAACAAATAACTTCCCAGACAAAATACTTTCAGATAATCACTTCTGTAAATTTTCACTTTAAAGGCACGTCTAATCAGGGCAAAAAGATAAAAATATCTAAGTATCAAGCTCCTGTATTATTCTGGCATGACAAAACACAAGATTTTCAGTTCTCAGTACAAGGAATGTTTTAGTCTCATTAGCATGATGTTAATACCTAGCCAGACCTTTTTTTTTTTCACTATTACTAGTGAGTCAACAAGCAGCTTTTAGTATCTTGTGAGACAAGTTCCAACAAAGCTGCAGTTTGATTTTTTCTGTGATTAGTAAATCAAGACTAGAACATATGCCCACACATATCCTCCACAGCCAATTCACAAGAGAGGGAAGGTGTTGGCAATCTCTGTTACACCATTCCTTGTTTTTATCCCAAAGATCAAAATCCATGAGAAAGAGAGGGCATGGCCTATGAAGACACTAACGAAAGGCTTCTTGATTAACCCCAAGAAGTGAGAGACTGCATTACCTTTACCACAAATCATCCTCTGCCAGGATTTTCCCAGCACGAAGGCATTCAAGAGGTTGCCACAGCTCGGAAGGTCTCACTGAAGTCTCAAATCTCTAAGCAACACACCTTCATTGGCAACACAGTTCCAGAAGTATAACAATAGGAGGCACTGCGGTGTTTTAGGCACTCACAGGTGAAGCCTTGGCTCTCTCCAAATCTTGAAAATCTCTGAAGTTCAAAGTTAGAGCTGTGATTTGTTGAGGGGACAGGGCAAATAGTCACTTTTCTTAAGAGACCAATATTGAGGAAAAGTCTCAATAGGACCCTATTAGAATTTTGGCCACTGCAACGTTGCTCCTTCCCCAACAATTACAAATATAAAATTACAATTTTTATTTTTTTAAATAACAGGCTTATTGACTCAGAAAAAAGTTCAGATAGCTCAATATGCTTCCTAAGAGCTGTCAATAGTAACCACCTTAGAGTGTGTAATAGAGAGCGCCTTCTCCTGTTGTTTCCTGCCGGTGCTCTGCAGATTACAGACTTTGTTTGGCCATGGGTTCATTCAAACCACTGTATTTATTGACAGTTTCTATGTTATATAACTTAATTTATATTACTGACCTCTACAGCACAGTGGAAACCAGATATGTAATTAAATTATGCACTCTGGGAAAAGGGACTTTCTACTTCAAACTCCCCTGCCCGATAACTTCACTGTTACACATTTATAAGTGAATTAACATTTCACAGTCATCTTATTCATGTATAAATTTCTGTCATACCCCACTTCAATCATCTGTTTTTACACAGAAGGGTCATTGTCCAATTCATATCTCAAATAGATATCATTATGTGTTTCTAAACACTTTGGGCATTCTTTGTACTTTTATCATATGCCTTTGAGACAGAATTGTCAGAATACCACACAACATTCAAGATGTAGCAAAGACAGGGACTTGTAACGGTAGCATAATTAGACACTCTGTGTCATACAGTATTCCATTAGTAATTCCTAATCTTCTAATTCTCTTTTTGACTGCTAGCAACCATTGAGATGATGGTGAACTTACCACAGGAAGATCAAGATCCTGAATGGAACAAGTTAATTCATAATCCATTTTTTAATTCAAGCAAATTGCTTTGTATAGTATGAACCTTAGCCTGTTCTTTTATTTCTCCGTCATTTATATATGAAAACTTTTCTTTAGAACCAGCTTTAGTTTTAACTCACAAAAAATTTTATAGAGGCAGCAAACACTAGCCCACTAATACTCACATCCCTTCCTAGGTTTTTAAACATGGCAAACAGCATACACCCCTCTGGGGCCTGTCTCTAAGAGAAACATGTATTCCTCCCCTTTTCTTCAGCCATCTCGTAATCTACATAAGGATCTTCTCGTTATTGCATACCAGTTTCAGTTGTCAAGGGCTTCAAAGCAACTTGAAAAATCTAAGGAGGTTGTGACAACTGACTCATCTTTTTATCTACAGGCTCATTGAAAGAATTCCAAGAGGTGTGATGTCCCTTTGCAAACTCCATATTTTCCATGTCACCGCCGAGGCCCGGGTTCGATTCCTGGTCAGGGCCACTCCCCGGGCAGATGGAGCTCGTTAGCCCTATAAGG
>JAYRBT010000181.1:20804485-20856035 GCA_036023395.1 Myiotriccus ornatus | reverse complement strand
AAAAATCCAATGCGCAGGCTGGAAGGTGTAAAGACCTTCCCCGGTTCTTCGTTCGCGAAGACTGGCCATTATATATTTTATATTATTATTTTCCATGTATTTGCTAATACTGTTCTCATTACAATTCCTATCATGTTCCTGGCTGAGAATTCAACTTAGTTTCTGTAAATCTCCCAAGTACCCTATTTCAGACTTTCTCAGATGTACTCCCCTTTATTCCTCTGGTACCACGATAAATGACAGTTAGAATTCCATTTGGAGGAGTTCAAAAATTTTGTACACGTACTCATTCAAATCTCAAGAACAGCAGTAAATCCATATAAAACTAACAGTTAAGAAAATACTGAATCAACTGATGATGTACTGAGCAAATAGGATGAACACACACACACACACACACAGAATCTTTATTTCCAGGCTCATAATTATGCACTTATGTGCTGTTAGAACATGTGTAATTGCCAAACTAGAGCCTGAAAAGGGCTGGCTGCTATCTGTTCCTTATCCCCAGTCTTACCAAGTTGTGATCGCAGGAACTGAAGAAGCATCATGAACCCAGAAATCATGTCTGCCCTTCAGAAAGTTACAAATATCTCCTTCTCTTCACCCCTCAGATTAACTTAGGCTGTAAGTCTGCCTAGTATAAATAATGCCAAATGCCTCTACTCTTTTGAAGCAGGCTGCTGGGAGCAACTGGCTCATTGTTACAATTCAACTGGCAGCATGAAAACCCTCTTAGATAGCAAGACTCCATTAAAATCTCTAATTTCTTTGGGCCCATGTTCATCTTCCAACAATATCATCAGTAAAAAGGAGTCATTTTCCAAGCAACACCAATTTTCTGCATTCTTGATGGTTTTTCATAGCTCAGCTCTACTGTCTTCTCATTTCTTATTTCATGATAAGAACCTGGACTACCCCTGTGTACTTAGTTGGGTTTTTTCTTATTCACACAACAACTCAGAACAAAAGCAATTCTAAAATATTTTATGAGAAGAGGTGTCTCTTTCATGTTAAAGAAGTTGCATGACTACAGTAAGCCAACACCTAAATATTTGTGTGCCTTGTCTCCACATGCCTTAGTTAGAGAGACATAACCTTAGGTGTTATTTATATGAATTCACATTCATGACTACAAAATTCTTGGCAGTTCCACATTATCACACAAACTTCGTAGATGACTGCAGTCTCCTGGCTGAGCAATACCCTTCCAATGGATCAACCTCTGTCCCCACAGCAGAACGGGGTTCTCAGCACAGACAGTTCATCTCCACATATGCAGGTGGGGCTCTGTCGTTTTTCTAAGACTAGGCAGGTATTTCCCTGCCATCAAAAAGGATGGCACTTAACCATCGAAGTTCCACTGTGCCATTATCTGGTAGTCCACACACTTCTCATTCTAATCCATGCTATCCAACACAACATTTCCTCTAATCCACAACATTCAGAAATCACATCCAACAAAATGAATTTGTACTTTAAGCAGCACAGCTCCACTTACTTGAAGCTTACTGCTTTTCCATACACTGCACATTCGACCCTTTTAAACTTCATGACATTCAATAATACATTATGCAAAATGAAAGTTATTATTCAAAGGGATAAAAAAATATATAAAGGCTTCATTTTAAAATCTGTAGCTAAGAAAGTCGTTTTTAACTGTAGGAAATCTGAAGATTTTTTCACAAATTACTAGTGGAAATAAAAGTGGATCTAAACAGAGAGGATACTTGTATGTTTCTAAAGAATAACAAGAAAGATTAGTTAGGACAGAGGCAACAGAAAGTACTACTTTAAAAAGCCCTTTTTTCACTAGTTGCTGCAAGGAATTTATTTTCTTGAAAAAAAAAAGTTCTAGAACTTGTGAAAAAAATAAGATCTCTTTTCTTTAAAGGGAAAATACAGCCACCCTGTTTTAATATTTCATTTGTCAAAATCAGAAAGAATTTGGAAAGAATGAAATGCTGGCAGTGACAGCACTATGGTTATAGGGTTTTGAATCATCAGCTAGGTTTCCCCTCTTATTTCTATTCCCCCTTCCTTTCCTTTTTCTCTTTATAAAGCAGAAACTGGCATGATTGTTATAAAACTTAGCATCTTGAGTACTTTACTTTTTCTACTCTTTCATGTTATTTAGCTTGAATATGAGGGAACAGTTGGGAAGACAAATAAACCATTTAGTGATATTTAAGCTCTGCTGTTGAAAATGCACATATGATGACTTTATTACATGAGTACTTCCAATATTTGTAAAGGAAGCAATCACTGGAATATAATTACACACATATGAATAAATAGATGGAAAAACTGAGTGCCTAGTAACTTCCTAAATACAGAATTTTACTCACTTTCTAATTTAAAACAAAGATATTCAAAATGAAATCTGAGGAGTTCTCAAACAAGGCCTGTGAATTCCTGATAATGCCTGGCTTCTGGACAGCACAGTCCAAAACGCCCTTTTCAGAGAAATAATTTGAGATGCTGAATGATGCAATTGCAATCTCAGCTCCTGCCAGTGTCCATCACGTCTCTTGAGTGGTACACACATTAACACAGAAAATATTCAGCTGCACCTCCCTTCCCTCCCCCTGCTCTTTCCCAGAACACAAGAATCTGGTGGGAAACTATGCAAAGCAGGTGCTCAGTGTCACCACATGTGGACACATCAACCAGCACAACACTACCACTCTGTTGTCACCTTTTGTGGTTCTTGTGAAACTGCCACTCTGCAACTGTGGGATGCAGCCTCTGGCCAGGGTAGTGAGCAGGAAACCAGGAATTAGGACTTTAAAGCATTTTCAGTTGAGACTTTGGTTTATGCCACTATCTTTCTTTTGTCCACCCACATATATACATTTATCTGTATTTCCTTAAAATCCATCGTTACTCTTAAAAGACGAATGAGGCTCAGAATGACCTCCTCTAAAGAGCAGAGCACTGGCCCTTTGATATTTGAACTACACAGTCTCCTTTTCAGAGTAGAAGAGTGCATGAACCATATATGCTTATCACCTAAGCATGAAAGGGGCCCTGGTTCTCCACTGTCCAGTTGCCACTGCAAATACTTATGCCTCTGAAAATGCAGTATGAAGTGCAATTATAATGACTGTCATTCCAAACAGGCATTACAATGAAACACCTTCAAATGTTAACCTGTTAGCTGATGGCCCATTATTTTAGGATTAAAACAGCTGCCTACACTTAGCCCCCTTCTCAAAGGGGATCACCAGCCTTGCTTTCCTTCTCTTTTACTATTGTAATTACTGGGGGGGTTCACTTCTTTCACTAGTGTAATTGAAGATTTCCTCCTTGTCTGTGCCTCTCCAGGGTGACAGACAGGCCCAGGATCATCCTGCAGACACCTCTTGCCACCAAGTGAGCTGAATCCTGGAGAAGAGCAGGACCGACTCCGCATTGCTGCAGGTACAGAAGTCCTTAGGATAACTGTTCTCAGGCAGCACAAAATTTCACTGAGACCTCATCCCAGCATCAGCACATACCCACAGGATGTTGCTGGCCTTCTCTACCCTGTGCCTTTGGATCAGGGTGCCCAAAGCATCTTTCCTCCCAGATGAGACAATGCACCTGAAAAAAATGCCTGATGCTCTCCTCCAGTACCAGCACAAGATTTTGGGGCTGGCAGTACCATCACTGTTCACCATGTGCCCCAAGTACTGGAAGGCAGGAGGAGAACAGTGGGACAGGAACTGGTTCGAATGCTGACTTCATGGTCTGCAAACGTAGGGATGGGACCAGAGGATAAGGGAAAAGGAGAGCAGTTCAGACAAGACCGAGCAGCCTTGATGCCTGAAAAATGAAAGCCAAGTAAGAGGTGCTATTTCTCAATTCCCTTCCTCATTGGTAGGTGTTCCACTTGTGGCTAAGAGGTCATAGCAGCCTCTTCTGAGCAGAGGAACTGCTCCCCTTCTAGCTTTCCCCAGCTATACCAGCTGGGGAGGGGGAACCTGCTGGCTCCTGGAGACAAATTTGGTGCTCCAGCTGGGACCTCACAGTTGCCACACTGACAGCTGGTAAAAGCAGGCAGGCAATCCCTGCTGACCCTGGGCTGCACTGTCGAATGTGCTGCACAGCACCAGCCAGCTATTAATAAACACAGGAGCAAAACCAAATGCCTCTGCTTTGACTTCTTTAAAAGGCCAAACTCAACCTTCCAGTTGGTCTATTTCTGGCCATCCATCCGACCCCCGATTCCAGCACAGGAGCTCCCCCATCCAGGCATACAATTCCTGCTGACTTAGCATGGTCCGTGTTACAACCACAGCAAAACATGGAATTGGGCAGTATAAGGATTTAACAAAGTGAATTTTTTTTGCTATTCAAGCCATCCTGTAACACATGAAGGGAATTGCACTTCCACAGCAGTACCTTACCCACTAATCCCTTAGGATTTTGCATCTGTCTGTCCTCCAGTCCTACTCAAAAAATACAACTTCATATTTAATATTCTGACCCCCTTTTCTGCATTGGAGAAGTCCCTGACTTACAAAGCACACAACAAAAGACCTCCTCCCTAAGTTTGCCCAGACCATCTCTGAGGACAGGAAAGGTTTACATGGATATAGCAGTCTGTCTGGCTGTGAGAACACACACGTAACCCAAATCATCACACTACATATGCACTAAACACGCATCTAAGGCAAGGGTCCTTGTAAACCAAGAGACAACCAAACCCCTCAACATAATAAGGATTTAGAATAAAATACTCCATTGTTTCTAAAACAGAACAACAACATTCTAAGAACTGATGACATTTCTATGTTTTCTTCAGCATAAGTGGAGTTTCAAGTCTCCTCATGAAACTCTGCAGTAAACATTCTTTATTATTTTGCCACTTTATTAGCTATTTTGGGGACTGAATTACATGCAATATTACACATATAATGTCCTTGGTAATAGATATGAATTTTATAAAACTCCAGTACTGTCCATTGCCACATGCAGGTAAACTCTTCCAAATGAAATACAACGGTATTACTGGGGTGTGGAAGAATCATCATTCTGTCTGATGCAAGAGAAACTCTTAAAAAGCTTTACAGGGAGAATAATCAGTCTTTGTAACTGCTCTCCCCTTTAGAGGTTTGGAGTTGGCTTGTTTCCTTTCAAGTGCCAAAAAACTCTAGAGGGGAAGCAGTTGTTTCCTGCATACCAAAATGCTTTGTCATTTACCAAAAAAAAATGCCTGAAATAGTTGATAAGATTTGTTTTCCCCTCCTTTCCAAATAAACGTGTAAATACGTTAAAAAAGTTGGTCTTTCTCCATCCTCTCCTTCACCTGGACAGCAGAAGAGGTCATGTCTTCAATTTCCAATTCCCACTCCAGCTGTGAAGTCCCTCCTTCCTCCCCCACTGCATCTAGCAGGGTATGTTTATGAGTGCTTCAGGAAAGCTCAACAGCCTTTTTTAAGGAGTGGCTTGGGCCACAAGGACAGAAATGCCACTGGCAGGAAACTGGTAGTGCAGGGACTGTGTCACAGGATCTCCAACATGGTATCAAGGGGTGACACAATAAGGACATTCAAGAAATCGGTCACTGAAGTGAGTCAGTTAATCTCTTCTCAGAAATCATGGATGTCCCAGAGTAGTGCATTAACAAGTATGACTGGGTTCTGTAGAGATCCAGAGCGTAAGGGAAAATGTCAGTAAAAGTTTTTCTTAACTCCCAAGAGTACCTTCTACAGAACCTGTCCTCACAGAGATGCGAGAGGCTGCCTCTCCCCATGGCAGCCCCACACTTTACCACAGCCTTTTTGGCCTCACTTCTGGTTTTCACTGTTGATAGGCACGTTCACCCATTTACACATCTTTGCTAGCACCATGGGACAAAGTAGATACAGTTCTTGAAGCTTCAGGGAAAATCCTGCATTTTTGCAGCAGAAATGGAATAACCAGGAATCTAGTGATGTCATGACACAACATGAAGCCCCGAACAACATGCTTCCACAGATCTGAGACGACACATGAAGTATTCTGGTTTTTATTCCTCTGCTCTTCCTCTGTAGTCTCACTGTATGCAATGCTTAGCCAGCTACACCCAGCCTCATCCTAAATAAAATAAAATAACAGCCACAGCATCTGACCAGCAGGCAGCCACTTGACCATTCAAATTTCTTGGCAGATTTTAGACTCTAGCTTGCAGCTTTATGAGAACAGAAAGGAATTGTAATAATTCTATAAACTGAGATTTTCCAACAGCTACCGGGAATTGCTGGCTGGCTTCTTGGGACAAGGACAAAGGCAGCAGCACTTCTTGCAGTGGCCACAGACAGCACCATTACTGAGCCTGGGGTCACTTCAGCACACTAATGCTGATAATGAGCTTGTGGCAGTGCAGATGATCACACATGGATGAGCATTCAATTACTCACCCCGTGGTTAACACACAGTGAAAGCAAAGACTACAGCCACGCAGGCCTCCACAACTTTCATTTCACAAAGTGCCATTAAATCTCCATCAGATAATGACAGTTTTATCCCAAGGGCTGGGGCTGAGCAGGGGGTGGCCCAGGCCGGACCGAAGTGGTGACTTCAAGACAAAAATATTCCTACTTCATTCCCTGCCCCCAGTACCCTCCCAGCCTTACAGACCAGACACAGTTATTGTAGCTCAGCAGCCTCAGAAATAAAGAAATCTCCCCTGAAATCCTGAAATATATATTTTTGATTTCTTTACTTCAGACCTAGTTGGAGGGATTTATATTTTTATCACACAGATGTGAAACATCAAGGGTAGTTGATATGGAAAACTCTTTGTGTTGGAAAAAAATTATTTCTAATACTCTTGCCACAACCTGTGAAGCTGTATTTAAAACTCAGTTCAATGAGACTCATGTTTAAACACAACATACCATCAGCAACAACTCTGCTTCCTTGAAAAGACAGGTCCTCAGAAGAAATGGTATTTTCAGGGATCTTTATGTGCCTAAATAAACAGATAAGTTCTTTGGGACTGAAACAGGGAAAGAGCTTAATGACCACTGAAAACAAGGTAACCTTAAAATCAAAGTTATATGCCTGAACAATCATGCACCTTGTAAAATGTAATTTTTATCTATCTGCATATTTAAGCACTTGTATGTATTGAAGATATACCATCCCTGCAGTGTTTCTGTACTATACTCGTTGACTCTATTCTTAAATAAATTCTTACTGCAACAAAATCCCAAATGTGAAGATTGTGCCCTCACCAAAATGATGATTAATAGTAGAAGTTCAAATATTACTATCTAATAAATCAGATTATTATTTTTAAAAAACAGCACCAAAAGAATATTTTCACTGCTTTAAGAGTATATTATTTATTTTACTGAGATGCGGCTTTCTAAAAGCAAAATTATATTAAAAAAACCCTCAAACCCATAACAAATCAGACAAACCAACCAAACAAAAAAAACCCAGTTCACAGATAATTCTCTTAGGTCAATTCTTTTAGAGTTGGTCCAAGCCATCCTTTAAAATTCTCTAAGCTTCGCCATAAAAACTATTTGGAGAGCTAGCAAAAGTGTGACACTAGCAATTCACTTAACTTTTGGGCACAACTTTTGCTCCCAAACTGTGCACTAAATACAAAGTGTCAACAGTTTCCATTTAGTAACTGTAGGTAGGCTGCCCTTGTCCTGTAGAAGTTGAACTCAGGCACAACCCTGAACTGTGATATTTGGAACCAAATTATGTCGTTCAGAGTTGTTGCTATCTTGTGAGCAGGAAAACCCAAGTGCTTACATCAATCCCTGCGTAACTATTTCAGCACAGTATTTAAAAGGGGCAAAGTGGTAGACAATAAAACAGCTTCTTGTCTCAGTCACTTCTGCAACCAAAGCAATTTAGGATGAAAACTTTCAAGGTATCAAGTTTTTTCATCAAGAGCTTACTGTCAGATCTGCCCAGCTCAGTCTCAGGAGCGACTGGGGAGTAAGTGTGGATGGAGATTTACTTACACTTAGACTCAGCAGGGCATCATCTACATGGGACGATTTTCTAGTGATGCACGCACAATACAGTGACACAAAAACCTGCTCTACTCTCATTCAACTCTTTTTCCAGATGATATAAGCTGAATTAGTCCTTCTGAATCTGAGATGCAAGTGCTCACATTCATGCTCGTGTTATGACAAGAGCAAAGCCTGGACCATATTGTAGAAAGGACATGATCAAAACTGACCTTGGTGCTGCCATGCAGAACCTGCCCACAAGTTTCTAAATGTTTAAACTTTAAAATAAAGAAAAAAATGAGCACTGCAATATCAGTTATTGTTGTAGAGTAAGATGGTTGCTATGTCCAGTTTTAGAAATCAGTAATATAGATCATAAATACAGAATATAACATTTCTGGAGAGCAGCTGCACTGAACTCCAGTTCTCTAACTGAACCTTTGAAGACAGAAAGGTGCCTGTCCCCCAGCTTGAAGCAGGTCCTCTTTTTTTTTTTGTTAATGATGGAAAGAGTGTTGTGGCTACTACCACTACTGGAAAAGAAAAAAAATTTTAAAAAAATAGCTCTCAGGTTTTGCTGAGCTTCTTACTCGGGCCATCCCCACATTTGCAATGTCATATAGAAAACCAAAAACAAATGTAAAAGGGACAGAGAAGTCATGCATGACAATCCAAACTAGAATCAGCAGATTCCCCACCCCCACCCCCTCAATTCAGCATTAAAAGGAAAAAAAATTATGCAATTTGCATTTTGTATTTGCTGATGAATTTTTTACAGCTTTGCAGATATTTTTAAGTAATAATATTGTCACAATGGTTGTAGAACAAATTTGTGACTAAACAGATAAAAATGCCTACGAAGGACCCAGCAGCAACCATTTAGGGAATGGATTCCTTGGAACTGGGCATTCATAATCCAGTGCCTACTGTGCATTCAGTCCCTTCAATGGCTATGGTAATTAGGTTGTCTCATGTTATTGTGACCTACAATCTATCTATGGGGACACTCCAGGGGAGCTCTGGGTTCTAAATCTACTAATTTCACATTTAGAAAGACTCAGGCATGACAACAATGCTGAATTGATATGCAGAACATTCAGATAATTTTAAACACTTGAATCATTGTCCTCACATGTAAAAAGATCGGGGCTTCCTTCAAGCACACATTGTGCAAATTCACTGGGTGTGTCACATCATACTGAAAGGATGTTTGCTGAAATGCAACTGGGCCATGGCAGTGGTAGTTGATTAAGTGGAAAATAAGGAGCCTTGGGCACAATGACCTTTATAAGCCATGCACAAAATTTAAGCTGAGATTTACAGCAAACTTTTATAGTCAGTTTTTTCTATGCTGATAGAAAATAAAGTAATAAATCAGGGTATATAGTTAGTTTCTTGCATAAGTTAGAACCATCTTAGGAAATTTTGTTCTATCATTTACTTCCTGGCTTTAGCAATGTAATACCACTTGATCCAATCCTAACAAACGGGTCAGACAAAGCTACCATCTAGTAATACCATCATGTTAAATAGTTCCTCAGTGCCACAGTATTTGCAGTCCTGGATGACTTAATAGCGTGGTCTCACTCTGCTCATACATTATAGGCCAGTGGGTAATCATACGGAAACCTTGCAAACAGATTTCCAGTTTAGGCCAGAGCATCGACCCAGACCAGACAAACAACCTCCAGTCTAATGCTTTATGACAGTTTTGGGGATCTTCTTACCATCTCCTTTACTCAAATCGAACCCAAC
Source organism: Myiotriccus ornatus (assembly GCA_036023395.1). Lineage (NCBI taxonomy): Eukaryota > Metazoa > Chordata > Aves > Passeriformes > Tyrannidae > Myiotriccus > Myiotriccus ornatus. The sequence goes on along the minus strand of JAYRBT010000181.1, from coordinate 20,846,331 downwards.
TGCCATTGCTCAGAGACAGGTCATGACACGCAAATACTCCCTACAAATTTCTGGACGTTGGCAGATGAGCTCTGAGTGCCTTTCAGCAGCTGCTCTTTCAGGCCGTCGCTAAACCCTCCTTCGCAGCCCTTCAGCAGCAGCTTCAGCGAGCACGGGGGTCTGGGGATGAGAGAAGGGAGGCAGAAGGACACATTTCCCTTTGGCCCTGTCAGAGAATGGAAAGAAAGAGGTGGGCAGACACCTCAGAGTAACAAATATCAAATTGCCTCACAGGCTTTGCCAGGTCTTCCAGAGCCCTATTAATGCAATAAATTCATTTTGGGGAGGGCCAAAAAATTTCAAATCATGGCACATTGAATGCTTAAAATTACACCCTATGAGTTAGATTGAATACAAAGTATGTGCAGGTTCTCCTGTGAGAAAACTGAATGTATTTATCTTTTTAATTGAAACTAGCCATATAAAATGATCCTGTTAAGTGGATTAGAAATCTTATGTACTGGGCCCCCATGTGGTTTGCCTTTAATATCTGTGCATTCAATCACTATTTTCAAATAGCAGGAATTATTCATTGCAATCCTAATGCTATATTTATTTGGGATTTAGGCCTATTTTAAGATTAGGCCTGACTTAATTGTACCAAACTATCAGCAATGTTGGAGTCAGACTGTTGTAACTCATTATCACATATCTGCATTCTGTAAATCTGTGAAGAAGAGAATACTTCCTCTTGCTACTGCTGGAATAAAATTAGAGGATGTCTGGGGAGACTGAAAAGCACTTTTATCCAAGTACTCCAGCAAAATATTTTTTTTTCTGCAAAAATTTGAGACTGAAAACTGTTCTACTAAAAAATAGGTACAACATCAGGGAAAAATCTAAGTTACATAATTCACAGGGAAAAATTATGTGTCATAGCAAGAAAGTATTGCAAGAATCTGCATTATGGACCAGGAGCTCCCATCAATTGCTGCATGGAACATGCATTAGGAAGACGTGAACTGCCAGTCATTCCTGTCTTTTCCTTGCAAGAGATTCACTGACATCTCAACTTAAGGCATCTCAGCAGAGATCAGCCAGACACTGCCCAAGCCAAGGGCAGAGAACAGCCCTCTCCTCTCACCCACACCACCATCCTTCAGCTTCATCAGCAGTTCCTTCACAGTAGGAGTGCTCCTCTCAGCTTTTGGAAGACAAGGAGGTCACCTTAAAAGACTAAAGGAAATGGGATCAAAAGACCTTCAGATTTCTATTACACTGTTGATATTTCTGCTATTATGCCTTAAATATCACCGCAAATTACAACTCTATGCTTTCTTTCGAAATCACCTGTTATCAATTTTCTTTATTCAACCATTAGCTATGTAAGCAGTATGTATGGACATCTACTTATTTATTTCTAGCCTGTCTACTCCTCACTCACATTGCAATTCCTAGGAAGATTCCCATCACAGTTTTTAGAAAAGCCTTCTTAAGCATCGTGCTAAAGCTCTTGCACAAATCCTAGCCTTGACTTTGCTCTAGGTGAAAAGTACTGCAGAAGTTCAGCACAGTTGCATGTGGTCCCAGCTCTGGAGCTTTACAGATTATATCATTTATCTAATAAAGATGAAGTGTTATCTTTTTAAAAGAGATTAAAGAACATAGATAGCAGCTGCAAGGACAAGAAAAATTGCAATTGCTAGGAAAATATTTGCTTTCATCAGTCAGCAAAACAGTGCTGTAAATCTATGCTGTATTTGTCATGGTGTAAAACCAGTAAGAAGATAGTTACCAAGAGTCTGGTTGCTTTTCCTGTGTGTGCAAAATGATCATTGCTTGCAAAAGCAGTGTTTTGCACAGATTAACAACAGTCACCAGAGTTTACAATGCAAGACAATATAAGCTTTCATAATAAAGAATAATAGCCTTAGACATTAAAAAAAAGGCATCCACAAATATAAAGTTATAGGTACTCTGGACTTCTCTATCAGAAGTGAGTACCGAAGCAAGATAGACAGGTTTAAACCTTACTTGTGACAACTATAATACTATTAAGCATCAACTGAAGGCAGTTTCAAAACTCACCACACTCCAAGCTTCCAATTCAAATTGCCTTTTTAAAAATTTTTTTGCTGAGTGACTACATAGTGTACTTGCACTTAAAAAACAAGCAGGCATTCTTTAATTTACAGCATACAGACAGCACTATGCCAAGTACCTTCAAAATTAGAAAGCATGTAATACATCCTTTTGTCCCCTAGTATACAAAGCCAAGGAATTTCTCAGTTTAATTAAATAAGTATGGCATTTTTCAGAAAATATTTGTAATATAGAAGAAGTAAATGCTCCCACTAATATTCGGTTAGAAAAAAAAAATAAATAAAATTACTTTGAAGTGTTCATTTCTACCTTACACAGAACAGATTATGCCAAAGAGTCCAGAGACTCCATTACAAGGTGGTTGTTATCAAAAAAGAAGTATTCTAAAAATGTAGAGGCCTCAAATGATTTGTTTGGATTTTGAAATAGACAATCTGTCTGAAATTCTAGCCACACATTGAAGTAGAGCTGAAGAATTTTGCCTTTGGGATTTTTCTTATACACAAAATATATGTTTATTGTGGAATAGTTCTGTAAGGTACATATGAGTCATTTTTAACCACAGTATTTCCCAGATAACACAACTGCTGTGTTTATAATGAAAATTAATTCAGTTACGTAGATAGTTGAGTGCATAAAACATCTGACAGAATAGAAGAGGTATTTGACAAGTCCTAACTGGCATTTTTTCTTTAAGTTTTCAGGTGCTTTTTGGTTGTGAAAGAAAAAGCACTGAGAAGTATATTCAGAAAGAAAAATCTGCTTGGAAACATCCATTCGCCCAAAAGTTGAGTGCAATTGCAGGGAGCAGTAAGGGAAATCAGGTAGAAAAAGCCTGGTTACTCGTGAGATCAAACCACCACATAGCTAAGGCTGGGCCCTGTGGTGCTTACGGTCATAGAAATCACTAACTAATCTCACCCTTGTTTGACACAACAAAGGGTCAAATTACACAGGTGTTCATTTCCAGGTGTTTCTTCTATATTGCCATCACTTAATTGTTCATTCACCTCATTCAGGGAGGCTCCAGGAGTCCGAGCCAATCACTCCCATTCCTCTGAACTTTTTTAAGAACCTACCCCATCTTTTCCTCTTTACACACAAGGAACAGTATCACAGGTCTCCGAGGGAACAATACCTTGCACAGAAGCAGTTGACACCTGAGCCTCTCCGGACTCGAACAGAGCACAGTGCAGAAAGGGAGAGAAACATAGATTTGAATGTGTTCCTATAGTCACTAAACTTTAAAAATTAACTGGATTTCTAAGGATAATTTTGAAGGAAAAGCAGGTAGCTAACATGTCAAGACAAAGAATGGAGTTGATGCTAATGACCTTGACTGTCTTTTGCTGCTTAGTAAGCTAATTATATTAAACAAAACCAGAGCAGAGGAAATTAGAAGGCATATGTTGATGTTTCTATTCCTTCCAAATCAAAACAGTAGCCAGCATGATGTAGGAAAGCCCCTTCAGGTTACATACACCAAGAAAGCTATTGTATATAGCATACAAGAAAAGCCAAACAAACAGTCTAAGTATATTTGAGGTTTAATAGCCAAAGGCTATCTCTGCTGTGACTGTGCCCTCATATATTACAAATGTTCTGTAAAGTAGAAATCCACCTTTCATGTCAGACCCTAAAAGAATATTATATCTTAAAGTGCAATTGAAGTGAAAAAAAGAAATTATTTCCTGGAGCCCAATGTGTTTGATAATCTTGGAATAAAACTCTTCTGCAGTCTTTTGGAGGAGCTTTCAAGAAGTCTTTTGCAAGGAGGTATTTTCTGAATTTGTGTCACAAAGCTACTGGTTAGTAGTCATGGTTTCTAGTAAAAAGCTATTTGCAAGTTACTACCCCCAAAACATGACATCTGGAGCTCTATAAGAATTCTGTAAACTCTGCTGAAATAGTCCTGGGCTCACAAGCACACCTAGCCACTGACAGAGGTACTGCTAAACACCCACCCTCCCGCGGGGGGATAGCAGGGCTCCTGAAAAGGAGCTCACACCCTTGTGGTGTGAGTATGAAACCACTCTTCCAACAGAAAAAAAACCCATGATATTTCTTTTGCTAAAGTGTGATGTAAAAGATGGAAAATAATCTAGACAAGTCATTAATTTTAAATTAAAAAATATTTAAATTAGAAAAGCATAACCCTTTTGAGATGGAGGAAAAACAACAAGTGGTCGTTTCATCACCAGCACGATCCCAACCTACATATCCCATTTTTTCACTGTACCTCCAGAAAACCTACACCCTGATGGCATAAGTATCCTGGAGACCCACAGTCTACAGTACCCAGTTACCCGACCACAGATACTTATGCATTCAAGGCTATGTCTGCCTGCCACAGCTAATACAATATAAAGACCAATAATTTAATTACACAAAGACCAGGAAATTCATAGAATGACAGCTCCCATTCTCACACACAGCGCTTACCTCAGGCACAAAGTCAGCATCAAGGACTATATGTGCACGAGGAGATTTGTTGCTGCAAACCTGTGTATTTAAACATAGCACTAACACAGCAGCACTCTGTGCAGAACTCACAGACTGCCAGGTATGTAAAACAACAGAAATCTCAATTTCTTCACACAAATGGAAAAGCAGAGAAGAGCATTTCAGCTGCTGTAAGGTGCCTTCAGAAACAGCAGGCCAGCTGGAACACCATGCATGCTTCCCTCGGCTTTGCCACACCATGAGACTCCCTCCTGCCCCTCCTCAGGTCTGCTGGACTGCCTGACTCCTCTGTGCACTCAAGTGAACTCAGCGCAGCCTGGTGAGCAAGCTGTGCAGAATTTTTAAGTTACAAAACCCATGTCCAAGTTGGCCAAAAACAGTGACCTACATTTAAGAGTAATTAAAAATCTCAAACCAAAAAAAAAAGGGGGGGGGAAGAAGGCAGGAGATTGATTCTTTCAGGTGTTTTGCTTTATGTTTGAGTGAAACAGCACCTCATCAAGCAGCTACTCCCCAAAATCATCTTAGCTGAAACATTGCTGCCCCATCTACTTAATGAAATTCTGGTCTCCTCCCTCCCCCCAGTCCTTTCTCAGCTCATGAGGGCTCTATTTGCAGTGCTACACAGAAGGATTAGTTGTTTCAACTTCTCTGTTTTCCTATTTCCAAACTGCTCCAATCATGTCTCTTTTGACTGACGTCAACAACATTTTATTAAAGACTCTATCCTTTTCCTTCCCCTAAAAGGTAACCAAGCAATTTGTCTTGATATCAGTACAAAATCAAATCAGAATGTGAAAACAGACATTTTAATTTTAAATAATGTTTCTGCAGTCCTGCATTTCTGAACTGAGCAAGCATTTTCTGCACTTCAACCTCTAGACAAAGCAACACCAGAAAACATGCATTAAGTGAGCTATGAAACAACAGGCTCTAACACCATTACTCTTCTACTAGATTTACCACTGCTATATTCTGTGATCTCAGACAAACCATTCAGCTTGCACTTCAGCCTTCTTAACTGTAAAATAGGTATAATGCATGCTAAAAGCATCTCAGAATGCTTTAAAAGTTTTGAAATTGAAAGAGACTTTGAAAAGATGGCTCTTAGCACCAACTAGTATTTTCCTACAATACAGACTGCACTCCTAAAGGAAAAAACATCATGACTGCATAATCAGGTTTAGAGCACTGCCTTATGTATATATGCTAGAGGAATTTCAAAGAAAGCGTCGTATTTTTAAACTACATGTGCCACTACCATATTTAATAGAAAGTCATCACAAGTCTTTTTGTGCCGTGAGTCTTTGTAATAAAAGCATTTGGTTTTGTGCTAGGCTATAATGGCTCTGCAAGAGCTGTCAAGATGTATCATATCAAAAATCCATGCACTAGAAAAAAGGAGTGGTTACTCAAAGAGGGTTTGGTGCTTCAGAGACATTAGAATCTATTTCGTTTATAACATGTATTTGTACACTTGTGGTTTGTGGCCCAGCTTGATCATATTGCAGCATTACCCATTCTCTCCAAGACGCTTTTGTTGTGGCACTTCAAGGGCAGATCCACAAACAACCCCAGTAAGTGTTCAGTAGCACCCAGACAAGAGAGGATCAGGTGCCCGGAGCCCTGACAAACCCCAAAGCGGCCGTGACATCCAGCACTATGAGGATTTACAGCGCATCAATGTCCAGTTGAATATTTTGTGTACAATCTGATTCAGTAGCCAGTTGAGAGCATGAAATCATGCAGTGTCCCAGGCTGGGAAGAACTTTTAACTGACAACAGGGTTTTCTACTGTGAGGTTGTCAGAGATACCAGCAAAAGACATCCGAGAGGTGTTCACTGACCCGTGCAGTTCCCAGGGATGAGGCCACATGCAAAGGTGTTTGCATCGAAGGAACCAGCACAGTTTACTACCTCCTCTTTGTGAACATTTATTGGGGCAAGACCTTTCTCCACAACTTTCCAGCATCTGGTTTTAAATCTGCACAGCCCTCGTTGAGAAAAGAATAAAGATATAACATTTAATGTGCTTTATATGATTTCTCTTAAATGCCAAGAAACGTAGGATCTTGAGTGATAAACTACCTTCTTGAGAAATAATTAACCATTTTTTACTGAAAAACTTGTGTGACTGTTTCTTTAAAATAGAAGGTCAGCTTCTGTTTTACAAAAGGCTTTAGTCTTTCAGTAGGAATTTATACTGCAAAAAGAAAAACTTAATACAAAACAACTCCCCCACATTTATAGAGAAGGGCAAGATTTCTGCCCTCTGAAACTATACAAGAATTACTAGATTCAACATCATTATATGAGTTGTAGGTAGAATCATGATCCTACTAATTGCATCAAAAGTATAGACTGTCAGTACTCTGTTTCAAAATATTTCAAAGCAAATTAAGGTATCATATTCAACTTGCCATTGTCACATACACATTTGCCTTGAAGTTAGAGACTGAGAAACAAAGAGCTTTACAAGAGAAGTTATTCAACCAAGAAGGCTAAATGAAGAACTCACAAGCAAAGGGCATGTCCTGAAATAGCTGAAGCATAAAAAGTAAAAGCAGAGTTTAAATACAGTTCAAAACTGATGAAGTCTGTCTAAAGCAGCAAAAGATGGATGGATATCTGGGGGAACAGAGGAACAGAATCACACATTTCTATTGGAAGTGTTTCAAACTAAGGGCACTGTACATTTTTCTCAGGTGTCTTACTCTACAGGACTCTGTGGTATTACTCCCACAGAAAATCCATCCTGTCATGTTACAATATTGGGGTTTTATCCCGTTTTGTATGTTGGCAAAGAAGAGGCATTGCTGTGAGAAACAAAAGATGTTCAGTAGCGTGCAGATCTTCCATGACATGCATGTCAGATTATAGTATCAGAAGAGAGAGAGAGAAAGAGATAGTCAAGCACTGGTGTTTTCTTGGGGATATTCTCAAACAAGAAGCAATACATTAATCCCCCTGAAAGTCAAGCAAGATTTTTACCACTGATTTCAAGGAAACAGGACCTTGGTTTCTTCGAACTAGTAATATCTTCTGTGTCCAGTAAAACATTTTATATATATACATATATATATATGATCCTTATTACGTAAAAAGCTGGTTTATACCACTCTAGCAGTGTACACTTCATGCTCATTTACAATGTCACAATACTGAAACAGTGCCAAGCCAGAAGAGCCAGACCCAAGAGAACGTATTTTTCCCAGAGGTGTACATTTTGATGAAAATAATATCTACTACTCTCCTACATTAAAAGATTTCAGCTATGCAGCTTTCAGAGTCAACTTTCATTTCTTTGTATGTTAACAGGCTTCTCCTTTTTAGCTAGCTATATGATTTCCTTTCTCACAGTTGTCATGGGTTGTGCCAAGGTTAACTGCCAGCCTCGGACCATCAGCAGTCTATTGAAATGAAGCAGCTCCTTGCAGAACACAAATGAAATCCATAGCTGGTAAATATGCACTGATCAGATGAAGCCAACTCTGGGCATCCTACATACATCAACACTGCACCAGTGCTGCTGCCATGCATTTATGGGGGTTTTTCCACAACATTTTTGTCAGGTTTATTTTAAAGCTAACACCCTTTTTGGTACACCACCTACTTCCCTAAAGCACTGAGGTCAGTGAAAGAAATACCTTGCAAGGAGGTGGCTTGAAGAAGGGTGAAGTAAGTAAGAAGGACACCACACAGTCTACTATCTATCTTACTAGTCTAAAACTATGGGAGGGTTTGTATCCACATCTGAGCTTTGTGACAGTTTACGGTTTTCTGAGTTCTCATGTAAAAATGGCAACAACAGCAAAAACAGTCCTCCAAAGTTTTGGCTGAGTTAAGAACACTTTTTTCAAGGTTGTGCTGCTTTCTCCCTGCCCCTTCCAGTCCTTGGAAAAAAAGAAAAGGGTGTGTAGAGGGATGTGAGAAAGTTTCAAAATAACTTTAGTTCAAAGGTTTGGGTCACTGCTTTATCACTCTCTCAACTGTTATTTTATTTAAAATCCTTATAGTTTAAAAAAAGGACACTTGTCTCTACTGAAAACATGAGTAACTTCTTCCACAGTTTGTGAAACAGACTGTGCTGTAAGCAAAGTGCTGCACATCCTGCCGTTTATCTCAAGGTTATGCTGAGCGTCAAACAAGTTATTTGGCCCATGTTTAGTTGAATATTATTTCCCAGTGTGGCACTGAAAGTTTACCAGCAGAATTAGTGGAGCATAGCAAAGAAACCTTAACAGAAGCACTGTATTATTCCAGCCCACAATATCAATGAATGATGCTTTTCCCCTACAATATCAATGAATGACGCTTTTCAGTAAAATTGACATAACAGCTGCACTCCCCTAGAGGACCAGATTCAGGATGTTCATTTCTGGGTTTTGTTTGCCTCTGCCCACCCATGCCCTTATTCCTGAAACTGGAGGGAAGAGTAGATGGGAATAGTGAGAAAATATGTTGCTGTCTTCACACTTGGTTTGGTTTCCAGCTTAAGTGATGAAAAACTGCCAGCTTTCTGATGTTCATGTAAACATTAAAATAACCTCTAACTCTAAATGAGATTTCAAGAGACAGAACACATGCAAAATGCAACTTCAGAGAAAGAAATTGAAAATTTGTACCCAAAACGAGTCCTGGCTCTGCTAAATCAACAAGCAGCTGGTGAAGAGATTTAGGGGTATCAGCGTGTTCAAGCTTGATAATGAGCTGTGATGGAAGATGACTCAGCTGAGCAGTGAGTCATCTGAGCTAGAAAAGAGAAAGCTGAAGTATAGATAAAGTTCTTTATCAGAAAAGGCTGGCTGGTGGGTGGTTTTGTCCTTGATTGAAAACCCTGGCAATCTGCTGATCAGGAGTTTGTAAACACTCTCAGGATAAAATACTTCAGCAAACAATAAAAGATTTTGAAAGCAGTTTTCACCAATTAAAGAAAAAAAACAAACAAAACCAACCAATCAAAGCAAGCCAAACCCCCCAAGAATAAAACCAAGGACTTCACCAAATTCCAAGAAAGAAAGGTTAGAAGAAAGCAAAGTCTTTAGGAAGGTCAATAAAATTGTTCTTAATACCTTTCATTTTCCATAGATTTCTTTTTAACCTCATTTTTAAAGTGTGCTTTTGAAGCCAATAACATATAATATATGGTGTTAATAATAGAATTTCCCCAGTTGGTATCAGACAGCACTGGGATGCAGCTTCAACGTTGGGTGATTTTGTTCTCCCCAGCTATTCATAATGTGCCTGCTAACATGCTTAATGGTATGCACTGAATGTGCACAGTCCCACCTCCCTGGGCTTAGCTGGCAGCCCATCATCTTTCCAAACTACTTTCTCCACTGTCATTGTACCAAGCAAATGGTTCTGTGCACTTCCAGTGGGAAGTCAGAAAAGTGAACTAGAATATCTTTAGCAGCTGTTTAAATTGAGCCCAAATGAAGCTGTTCATACAAGAGTATTCCAAGACTTGCCAGTCAGTTGAATTAGATCATCTGTTAGTTAGTAAATGCACTGACATCCAAGGCCAGTCAAGGTTTCTGGTATGGATTTCAGGTAAGCAATAGTCAAGCAGACAGTTTCCCAATGAAGTATCTCGGCTATTCAATTAGCATGCTGGGCACATGCTATCACATGAAGCTTAGTCTATTAGTCTCACGGGCTAATTTAAAGGAAGTTCAAATAAGAAAGTAGGTAAGGTCCACAGGCTTGCTTCATGACTCAGACTGCAAGTACAGAAAAAAAAAAAACCAAACAAAAAAACAGGAAGCCAAGTCATAGGAGCAGACTGACCTTAGCCCTGAGAAACCTCAGGAGTGCTTAGGATACTGAAACAGAGAATTGCATGAGAGTACTCCCGTCTATCATGGCTTCTTGTAATAACTGGAGACAAAAGACTTTGCAAATGTTTCAAGCTCTGTGCTGTATGTCCCCAGAGGGCTGCACGGTAAGGCAGAACTGAGATGAAGGGCACAAGGAGACATAGAGCCTAGGGGGAAGGTGTTAGTCAATCTTGTAATATGCAGCCAGAACATGAAGATCCACTCCCTTAAGCAGTGATGAAATGGAGCAGGATTCTGAAACCTCCTTTAAAAAGCCACTCCTCAAACACAGGAAAATAAGCAAGAGCAGCCTTGGGAAGTCTAGGAGTGTGGAACAGCCCCAGCAATGCCTGGTCTGGTTTACATCTCTCAAGAGGTGGTTTATGAGGGCTTGACTAAAAAAAATTACTCTCAAAATGTACAGGGTTTTTATGCTAACCTTATGATTTGAGATCCTGAGTTACACACTCCGACTGCCAAGAATTCACAGTGTTTCATGTATAGGCAACTACACAGCCACAAGCACATAAGTCTTGCAGGACTTCTACACTTTCTAGATATGAATGGTATAAACATTCAAAATAATGATAAAGGACCTGAGCTACAGCGTAATCTTCATAAGCATGTAAAGAAAAAAAAGAAAACCAACTAAATATAATTTGCTTAATGTTACTTACCACCATATAATTTAATTTATGCAACACTGATTCATCGCTGGGTTCTTAATTTTTTATAAAGATCAAAGAAAGAAAAAGAGACTCCAGTCTTATTACCAAGAGAAATATGCTTCTCCCTGAAAAGATCTCTCAGTAAGCACTATCCTACAGAATCAGTGATTTTGATCTTTTTGCTTTCATTTCTACTTGTGCATGCAAGGAGCAGAATTTAAGAGATTACTCCTTGTGTACAATGAGCTAAACATACAACACATTTAAAAACTGAAGTGTGTCCTTCTTCCTTCCTTGGACATACATACACAAAACTCTGAGGGGGAGAAGCATGTACCCTATTGTTACCTACAGAAAGAACTGTGAAAAAGCATTAATTGTTAACGAGGATAAAATTGAAAAGGCAACACCTGCTCAAAACGAGTCTCTTCAGGAGACTTACTGCTTCAGAAATATATGATGGGAATAAGTTAAGACAGATAATGGCTAGTCATGGGATGTATGAAATACTGACTGATTATACGTTGCTCCAAACCACTGATTTTCATTACTGACATAAATCAAGGCTGGGCAGCAACTTCGCAAGTCTTGAAAGACAATAAAAACACCACTAAAAGAAACTGGCAGTTTGAGTTAGCAGAGAACACTGTGTCCAGAAATACCAGATGCCTTTATAAAAATAAAATATGTTTTGCTAAGCAATGTCTAAAAAGTTTTTACAGCCAAATGGAGCTTGATCTTTATTTAACAGCTGAGCAACAGAGGTCCTTATTATTTAATTAAACGCTCATTTTAGCCAACATTTATTTAAAAACCTAAAATGAAGTGATTTTGCTGCAAGGCAAGTAGGTGAAATGGGAAGGATTTATTCATATAAGTCTAAGAGTCATGAGTGAAGCAATGATTTTAGTATAAAAAGAATCTGCTTCTAGACAAGGAGTTACTGTGAAACACTAAGTCCAGACTAGATGGTTTAACAAAATGGTCCTTTGATTTGAAAATTATTTCTGCCCCACACTTATGGAAGGACATTTTGCTCTTGTTTTGATTTACGGTCACTAGTCCTCATGTCCACAAGCATCGTGTCCCTCCATCAGACATAGCATATCTAGTGAAAATTCTTAGATAACGGCTGAAAAAATATCTGATTTGATTCAGCAGGGAAGCCATGAACTTTTCAATTACTCCTTTTATTTAAACACTATCCCTTTCTCTATTAAAAATACTGCAACTTCCCACTTTCCAAGCAGTCACGTGTTCTTCATACAAATACAGAAAACGTTTTGCAGATAATGTGACTAAGTAGATGCCTTTGAAGCCAACAAGCCTATTTACTCAAGCACAAACGCCATTAATGTCCAAGCAAAGCCTCAAACTAAGTGCCTGATTTTCCTGAAATCCCTCGTGCTGCAGCTGAACCCATCACCTTTACCTCTGAGTGCCAGCCATCTGAGTGCTGCACAAGGAGGAAACAACCAAGCTAAGCTTGTGGGGGGCAGGTGGGTGCCTATAGCAGGTGCCTGCAAATCAGCACCGGACCCCTGACTGGAGAAAAGACGTCTCTTGGTGAAGGACCATGTGCCTGCAAAGGCATATGCCAGTGACCGTGCAGTGCCCCTTCAGCTCACAGCCATTCAGGGAGTGCTCCTTCAACACCCCACCACATGAACAAGGAAGAGAGACCCTCGGGTATTTGCCAGGCAGCAAAGTCCTCTCATCCATCAGACCTCCTAACCTCCAATTGCCTCCCAGAGCCCCCGCTGCAGAGGGGAGACACACAAGTCTTTTGGGTGTTCTCGCCCCATGGGGCAGTGGGCTTTGCACAGCTGCAGACGTGCAAAATTGGCACAATTTCATCTGGGTACAAAACAGAGAGAAACTCCATGGATCATCCAAAACAATAACAGATAGAGACTGGCTTGCATTTTGGAGCCTCTAAAGAGCATAATTTCATTAAGCATGTAAAATCTAATAAGCACAAAAAGGAAATAACCAGACGCTGCCATAACAGGGAACACACCGAAGCCCTGCCTAAATCGGAGCTGTCTGGGAAGTGAGCTATTGTAAGGAACCCAATGTTCAGACACTGATATTGCTGACTACCCTGAGCAAGCATGGCATAATGGCAAAAAAACCCCAACCAATAAACCAAGGATACTGGTACTGGATTTGAGTTGGTCCTATCTACAGTCAAATTAAACAGATTCGTTCTTCATCATTTTCCAAGTAGCACTGGCATTCTTCATGAGCACCGAATATGTTCCAGAAAAGCACTTTCCAAAATGTTTCTAGTCCTGCTAATGTAGTTTTGGTTCCCTGATCCCAGCCATCCTGGAAATTCGTGTCTCACAGCACACAGCTCCATCCGGCTTTGAGATGAAACCTTTGGGCAACCTGCCTGCACCAGTTTGGAACTGACTTATTTCCCTTTAATGGTGTGACATGGCTGAGAGGCTAAAAGAACTCCCAACTGCAACAAATCTGAGGCTTCCCCTAAAGGAAAGATAGTGAAACAAGTTTTTAAGAAAAGGCACAGATAGCACAGCACAGCAGATACTTGCTAAACCTCCTCTATACTTTAACTTGTAGTACCCTGTCTCATGGCCCTTTTTTCATATTGTGACTACATGCCTTCATGCTAGAAAAATACATGTATATTTTGTGTACAATCTAAGTAAAAAATATATTTTGTGTGCAATCTAAGTAAAAAATTTAAACACTTAAAAAAACCCCACATATGAGCAAATAAAATCATGAAACCATGAAAAAATTATTCCCCAGTATTAGCCCATGTGGATGTGGGAATTTCTAAGTAGAAACAAAGCAGCAAAAATGAAAACGTGCTGCCTGAGAGCTGGTGTAGCTCACTGGTAGTCAGCAGAAAGGACATCTTTTACCATTTAGAGATCATGCCGGTTCCATTATTAGTATCTGAAAACTTACTGTGCAGACTATTGGGCATGCAGGGAAACCCAGAGGTAGATGCTTATTTCTTTCATGTTCCCCGTGTGAAATAGCAAGGCTCCGTGTATCAAAGCTGCATATAGAAGGCTCATTATGTAAGTGACAACTATAATATTAAACTGAATAGAATGATAATATAATTCAAGAAATCTAATTGCTACTATGCAGGAAATTCATTTCCTAACAATACACAGCAAAAGCTGTCTCAATCACTAAAAAAAATCCACCCCATATAATTTTCTTTCATTTTCAATTTTATAAAAATGGCCTTAACTCCTTCTGTAGACATCAGCACTTAACTAGTCAATCAATCACCAGAATCAATCACCACACCTGCTGTCTCCATTGTTATTCTTTAAAGAAAAGCGTAAGTATAGGAAAACATGTACTGACTAGGATCCACCAGAGGCAAATTAAAGAAAGAAAACAAAACTAAAAAATTTATTCCAATGATTAAAATTAAATACCTTTTGAAAACGGTAAATGAAAATTATTCCATCAGATGAGAAAGAAAAGTTGCAAAATTTGCAAATATAATATGTTAATTCAGTGACAAATAAAAATAATCTGAATGTAATATTTATCTGAAAATAAAACCCCAGCTCTTAATAACTCTTTATGTTCATTATTATCAAAATACCCTGCCAACAAAATCAGTATCATTATTCTTACTTACAGATGGCAAAACTGCAAAGACCTCAGCAATATCAGTGCAGAGCAAAAACCAATTTCTATATATTCTGTAACATAAAACATTGAATATAGACCTATATTTTACTACTCCCACCTCTTAAGAGAGAAAAATCATCTAAGACAAGGAAGGGAAATACAGGAGTATTAAATGAATCTTCTACCAGTGTGCAAGTTAGTGTCCTTTCCAGATTCCAGTCACAAATGAGAAGAATCATGACAATCATTAAGGAACTGCGCTCCTCTCTTCATCTGTAGATTTAACACTTCCTTACAGATATGTCACCATGGACCAGATTCAACTGAGAAATGTAATAATTAACACACAAATCCCTGGAAATGCATGGTGGGTTTCTATTTATTTATGCTAATAAGGCAGAAATTTTCTATGCAAGTGCACCAGGAATTCTCAGAATGCCTCTGACAGGAGACAGGAGCCAGCATCCCATAACAGCATATCTCCAAGTTGTTTAAACAGAACTTGAAATACAAGTGGAGATGACCTCCTATACAGGTGGAATTAAAGCTGGCACAGAATAGAAGGCTGCCCCTCATTTTGGCTTTGCAGAATATGCTTCAGACAATAGCCAAAGCAATCCTTGCTTTAGAGCTCGCTGTGTGACATAAGTGCACAGTGAGTGTTTCACTCTGCAATCTTTTACTAGCAGGATCTCTCCAGCTCTGTGAGGCAGAGCATGCAAGGGCCTGGGGCTCGGTGTGCCCCCAGCAGCATCCAGGGAGGGAGTGTCCCACACTGTGACGAGGTGGCCATTGCTCCCACAGGGACTGCTGTACAGGTCCCCACGACCTCCCAGGGCAGGAATTGATGCAGCCATTATCCCATATCATGTGCAACTGGGAACAGCATTTGGCATTTCGACCTCAGTGGGCTGCACAGCACCTGATCTTTATTTCATGGTCACAGCAGCAGACCGTGTAGTGAAACAGCACACACAGCACTTTTAAATTCAATGGCACCTTAGTTTATGAGTCAACACAGATATAAACCAGATTCTTTTACAAAAACATCCTAAACCTGCTTTTTGTTGAAGGAAATCTTTTTTGTATGGCCACATACAAAATAATCTTTTCAAAGTGTATCATGGGTTTTTTTCCCACATCCTCACAACGGAAATCCCATTAAAAATCCTAAATTCTATATGGCAACATCATGAATGCTTTACTGCAAGGCATAGTCAGTGGCACGGCACAAGAAATGAACAATTCTGTCATATGTAAAAAGCAGTATCTAAATACCCCAGAAATCATTTCTTCCGCCAGCATCAGTTTTCTAAGAGCAGTACATATTGCAAATGGGTACATTTCAGCATTTTAATACAATGCAGTAACTTGAGATACATTTAACACTTCAGAATACCTAAATCGTAATTGCATTTGCCTCTTTGGGATTTATAATAGGCAAAAAAAATTACACTGGTCTGGTGACATGTGATGTGACTGGTGATATGTTATGTGGCAAATCTTTTTTAGCCAGAATTTGGTAACTTTACTGAACTACTTTATATTTGCCATAAACACCACAGCAACAGCACTCCAGGTGCTATCTGCAAATGGGTAATGTGAAGATGTTTAACATGATTCTTTAGAAATAGCACACTAGGTAGGTGGATCCAGCACCAGGCTCCATTTCCCCCCAACTCTTCCATCTCTAACTGGTAGCGTGTTAGACCAAAGGGCTGTACATACCATTAAGAAAAAAAGGAACAGGTTATGGGAATGTGTCAGTTCCGCTGGAGGATGCACAAAGGTAGTTGGATTTAGACGCATTTTCTTTTCATGTCAGTGAGGGTTCTTATTAAAAAAACAAAACCATGTCTCACTTCCTGATCCTGCTGCTGGGCAGGGTATCCTGCTAAAGGGTGGAGCAGTAAATTGTTCAAGAAAACCTCTGGCTGGTAGCCAGTGGAAATTTCATGTGTTCTGGATCATGCTTCTATTCTACTGTGATTCATCAGCTTCAACAGCCACTGATGATGGGTGTATGTGGCATGTGCCATAGGATATATTTTCTACTACAGTAAAATTTGCCTCCAGAATATTTTTGTCTTTCTAACGTGTTTAGCCGAGGCTTATCCAGAGGCAATAGGAGGTTCTAACAGCAGCCTACAGCTATTTCAAGGGCAGTTGTGAAGATGGAGTTAACCTCTTCCTGTACTAACAAAGATTGTAACGTGGAAAAACAAGCTGCTACTGGAAATTGAGGCCTGGGAGATTCAGGCTGGACATTTTTGGGAAAATAACTCCAGCAAGAGGTCACGCTGGAAAACTTGGAATAGGTTAAATTGTCATCCTTGGAGGTTTTCAGAATGCAGCTACACAAAACTCCAGCTGGCCCAGTGATTGTTCTGCCTTGAGAGGAATGCTGGACTAAATGTTCTTTCTAGCCAATATCCCTATGACTCCACAATTTTATGTACCCTCAGTCTGTCTGAGGTTCTGATTAGTCTGAGTCTCCAACCTGAGAGACAGTTGTGAACTGTATCAAAAATCCAGACATGTTTAAACACCTCCAAGTGCTATGTGTCACTAAACTGTGCATTGCAACATACTAAAAATATAAAATAAAACAAATACATTTTAATACATTTATAAATATATTTATAAATATATTTATATAAATATGTAAAATCAATAAATATAAAATCAGGGCCTCGGGTGGTAATTTGCAAAGTTTCCAAAACTTTGAACCGGGTTAATCAAAATAAATGAGGTGCTGAAGTAAAGATGACAAGCAACACTTTGTTCACCTGAAATAATGGAAAAAGACAGGAGCATTTACAAGCATCAGCTTGAATCTGTGAAATTAATTTCCTTCAACCCACCTTGGAGTCAACCTTGTTGCCTTTTATTCTAGCTTAAAAGTTGGATTCTATCTCTGCTTCTCTAGCACATACATGTATTTCAAGAGGAAAAATCACCCTCAAACCGAAGCCTTCTCTTACACATTTTTCACACTGATGAGAAAGCACAAGAACAGAAAGGAAGTGTGTCGCTAGTCCACAGAAGAAGGTACCGTGATATTATAATAACGAGCACAATATTAGCGTAGGTTTAGCATAGATTTAACACTCATTCTTTCTTTTCTTTTTTTTAATTTAAAATCTATGTTATCTCCTCTTTCATCATGCATTTGCTTATTTTCCAAAGCTGGATAAGGAGAGGGGGTAGGAACACCAAGTACATCTTGTTTTGTATTTATGTACATATGCAACTTCATATTCTTTTAAACCCAGTAATCTTATAACTATGTGCCACTGAATGTGCTTTCTACTGCTGAATGGGCTTTCTTCAAATGTGTGAAGACAGACAGGCACTATACTGTTCTGAAGTCAACAGGAGTTGCCAATGGATTTAATTTGAAGTCGGATTAGGACTTGTGAAAAGCTTACATATAGAAAACCATGTACTGTAAAAATGTAATCCTTTAGGGAAAAAAAAGTCATTTATAAAACCCTTCCTGTGAAGAAAAAAAAATGCACACTATAGACTTAGGTAATCATTTAACAAGCTCGACAGCTGAAAGTAAATAATTCTTGGGCAAAGTTTCTAGGATGAAAGGTTTGACCTGCGCTTCAATCTAAAAGTAGCAAGCTGATTGACCTTATGATACTGTGGTTTTATTTCAGGAGCTGCCTTCCCTCACCCCTCTCAAGCTTTCTTCTGAATTGCATGAATATTTCATGACTAACTGTGCATACCATGGCAGACAAAGAGCTAATAGATCAGTAATTTGACCTGCTATTTATTTGAGGTGCCCCAAACATGTAAGGAGAGAGACTGATTTTTCTTTAGAACAATCACAAAACGGAATATGGTTGATTCTAGAAGCCTTATCTTTACTTTAGCTGAGGTAATTGCAGTGGGTGGAAGAGGCAAAGAGTACGATAAGAATTCACATCTGGGAACGAAAGGAAATCAGTGAGCAATACAGTCAGACATGATAGAACACTATCTTAACCACTGCAGTAAAACAATCAACTTCACTGCATTAGCTAGAAATTTTGTTTATTCTGCTTCTGCTAAATTTTAAAAAAGGATTTAAAAAACCCAAAACAAACAAAAAATCTACACCACAAACACTGAAAGAAAGAGCGATGTCACATTTATACCATAGAAGTGTAAGAGAGCTCTTCAGTTGCTAGTTTTCTTTTCCAGATTAAGAATGACAGTAAAGATTGATGAGGAAATCTCTTAAATTACATTTAAAAGTTACCTATAAAGCAGTTCTTAGAAATCACATCTGAAGATCAAATTATGACTGAGAGATCTGCCAATGGAAAGTATGACACTTTCAGACAAAGCAAAGTGTTTTGGATAACTAATTAAGCATAAAATGGAAACTTCATTCATCCCTTTCTTTCCTGCCCTTAGAACAAGAAACACTAAAGGAGATAAGTAAAGTAGTAGACTGGCATGGAAGGAAAACATATGACTGTGAAGCCATTTTTATGCATTAAAAAATTACACAAACTCATACAAGTATTCTGAAGCAGAAAAGAGCATTTAAATGAGCCAAAAATTATATTTCAAAAAAACCACCCAGCCAAAACTAAACAGTGTATTACCCCATTGTGTAACCAACACCCAAGCAAAAAAATTCCTTCACAAGTTCAGATGACTAAAAATTGCCAAAGAGAGTGACTAGAAAACGCTGCACTGCAACATTTAGAGACACACATGCATCAGCACAGATGCAGGGTTGATCGGGCAATCTCGAGCTTTAGGTGCTTATTTTCTGCTCAGTGACAGGCTCTGAGGTTATGATGGCTGCACTTCAGCTCTTGGTCTTCTTGACTGCTGCAGGCTCTGATTGTTATGTTGTAACATTTCATTTGAGATAAGAATGTCAGGAACCCACATTCAAAATGTATGCAACTGTGGAATAAGCAAGCATAAAGACTGAAGTTCTGAATTTGGTGAATGTGGTCCATACCTACTTTCATGACATTTATACAGCTTATTTTCTGGACATTACTGAGGAAAAAACAATAGTAGTGTTTCCCACCTTCAAATAATTCTTCCACAAGTCCCTGACTGATCACTGAGTCTCCTTTTCCCCCATCACTCTGTCCATACTGTGTTTCTTTAGCAAAGCAATATTTGCATATTAGTTAAATAAACTTTTGGTAATCTGTGCAATAAAAGCTTTTTTGTTTTCCAAAGCTCTGGAAGTAATCTCTTAAGTGTCTCTAATCTTAAAGTGGAAGCATAGCTTCCCAGATACAGCTATTAAGGAGGTGAACAGGTTAAGGGTGGGAACAAAATCTACTGTGAAACTAAACCGGCTTTCTAGACTTTGCTCTCAAGCACAGCTATCAGCCTATGCAAGAAAGTCGCTGAGGGTAGTTGGAAGAAGTCATGGTAAGTAACAATTCTGATATAGTTTGGCTGGTATTTAAAATGTAGCTAAACATGAAAAAAAAGGCAGCTATAGCTCAAATCTCAAACCGCTTTGGTTACTACTGAGGTCAAGCAGTGTAGAAAGAAGCATGCAGTCCTGAAACTTTCTTCAAATGTGTACGGAGAAGAAATGGTAGAAGTCAGAGAGAGCAGGTGCCTGAGTGGGGATTGTGCTGACTCTGCCCGGGAATTAACAAATTTATTTTCTGTCTCTTGCCTTACTTATTTCCTGAACGAGGTCAAGTCATTTCACTTCTCTTTCTCTTCTCCTTTTGTTATGTAAAACTGGTATTGTACCATCTCTAGTGCATTTTAAAGGCACAGCAGAGTGAAAGCTGGAAGGAAGGAAGCCAAAGAAAGAAAGAAGTCAGACTGACCACTCAGTGGATTTGTAAGATGGGAGAAGGTAAAGCTATTTATTCCTGTGCAAGTCTGGTGTGATCCTGGGGCTGGCTGGAGCACAAACAGTCAGCTCACAGGCACTAACATGCTGGATGCCTCAACAAACCCATCTGAAATGACAATGCTGCTATGATTCATTAACATCTCCAAACACAATAAAATAGCCAGGGAGAGCAATAAAAAACCTACAAGATTAAAGAAAAACCCCATTCTCAAACTGTCACAAAACCAAACTTCTATGTCTTGGATGAGAAGAGGGGCGATTTTTCTCTCTTTGGGCATTAGAGTCTTTAATCAAAACAATGTAAGATTTCTGCTGGAGCAAGCTATCTCCCTGGACAGAGCAAAATGACAGCATTTTGGGTCATATTTAGAAAACCTAGATGTCTGCCTCAGAACCAGACTATTCACACTTTTCTATGGCTAATGCCAGCAGCATGATACCTCAGCAGCCTTTGGTGCTCAGTGTGCTGTGGGTGACTGCCATAAATCAAGCAGAGTTCAGCTTTCCCCAGTGTCATTTCACCTTTGACCATCAGTCCTTTCCTTCCTGCAAAAACTACTGACTTCCACAGTTTCTGTAAGAAAATGTCTGAGTAAATAGCAAGTTCCTTCTTAGCCCCAAGATTTCTCTTTAGTCTCTCTCTTGAATTGTGACATTTGGCACTTCATCCCTCAAGTGTTTTTACCAGTGTCTCTTCTATACCTGCTGAATGGTCTGTGGTCTTGGCTAAAGGAACATATCACCAAGCCAGGCTCATTTTAGTTGTTAAAAAATATCACAGCCTTTGTACATCCAAACTTCCAGCGCTTCTCAAAAAAAAACCCAAACAGATCAGCTATTCAAATTTAGATTGCATTGCTTCACTAAGCAGTTCTCACTGAAATCCAGGACAGCAATGGGTTTGTGCTACAGCAAGTCACAAGAAAGTTTCTACAGTGTCTCAACATAGGAACAGATTTCAACTGCAACTCAAATCTCTACTGACAAGATAACTGTTTCATTATATAAATGAACCCACATTAGATTATAGCAGCAGTAGCCACAATAGTAACACCACGATAAATAGTAATTAATCCAAACACTTCCACAGCCTCCTTCAGCTGTCAGCCTCAAAGCATTTTACAGGAGGAAAACTGAGGTGCTGCAGTGAACACCACTTGTTCAACATGGAGCAGTTGTAGGTCTCAGACATTTCACTGCTACTCCCTAACTTTCTCATTTTCTCTAATGGGTCATTATACACCCTACAAACAATTTGGAAGTTGATGGTGCTTTTGGCTTTAGTAGTTTCAAAGGCTTCAAAAGATCTGTCATGTACCAAAGAGGCATTCAATATCTTAGACCTCAGGACCAGCTGACACATAAGTCCTGCTGATGAGAGGAATTTATAGAGATGTGTAATAGGTCAGCCATGTATTAAAGAACAAGGTCTACTCTTTGGTTCTCAGCTGTTGAGCACTAAATAAAAATTAATGCATAATGGCAAAACACCTATCTTGGGCATGCTTCCAATTCCTGCTCCAAAGAGCCCGGGAAACTGCTAAGAGCAGCTCAAGTGAAGAGAGTGAGAGGAGTGCTCCAGCAGAGTGACCCAGCCATTTTCTTGCCTTTGATCACTCTCACTTCTATTGTTCTGCAAATATGATTGCATCAACTTGCCTTTTATCTTCTTCTATTTAATCTGCACTAATGTGCCTGCGACATAGCTGAAGCAAAGTCACAGTCTATATGTGGATTCTAGATCACCTTGAAATACTGCATTAGCATTGATTTCCAAAAGCAGATCTTAATAACAAAGGCAGGCAGCAACAAACAGACACAGGAGACATTTTTCCAGCAACTAACAAATTCTGCAGCTCAGTTTCAGTGCAGAGATCTACCAGAAGGATAAAGGCCCTCTTGTCTCCATCCTTTATCATATCTCCTGCTCATTTCCAAGCACTGGTATTACTCACATTATTAACACTGTATTTAATTTACTTTCTGGTAAGAGAGCAGTCTAAGGCAGCACAACAGAGGAACAGAAGGAGATGAACAGTGCACGGGGTTGCAACACACAACCAGCAACTCTTCTTTCAAGAGCACCTGTAGTTCAAGAAGCACCCCTCGTTTCCACCATGTGACTCACACGGGGAGGGGATGGGGTCATGAGGACATACACCAGTGCAAAGAAATAAATCCATGAAATCTGTATAAACCTGGAGGGACGCAGAGCTGCAGTTTTACTCAGACATGCAAAGAAAGTTTTACGTTGTCCAGATTTTAATTTGGGGTTGTGGAGCACTGCGAAGATAACCTCAGACTGGGTCACTACCTACCCAGCATCGCTCCAGAGCTCAAGAATTCTGCAGACAGTTTTTGTATTCTGGCAAAGGCAACGCTATGCAACAGGCTGAGCTGGGCAGAAGACAAAGTTACCTTGAAAATCAGCTGAATTGTGAAATGTCATGAACCCCACTGTTTCTTAGATTTTGAGCTTTTGAACTTCATGAGGTTCACACAGTCCCACCTCTCAAGCCTGTCAAGGTCCCTCTGGATAACATTCCCTCACTCCTTTGTGTCGACTGTACCACAGCTTGGTGTCATCAGCAAACTTGCTGAGGGTGCCCTCAATCCCACTTTCCATGTCCCCAACAGAGATGTTAAACCACGATTGTCTCAATACCAACCTCTAAAGAACGCCACTTGTCACTGACTCCCTTAGACATCAAGCCATTGACCACAATTCTTTGAGTGCAATCACCCAGCCAATTTCTTATCCACCAATTGGTCCATCAATTAAATCCAGACCTCTGCACTTTAGAGACAAGAATGTCGTGCAGTATCAAATGCTTTAAACAAGTTCAGATAGATGACGAGTCCCTCCTCTCTTATCAACAGTGCTGTCACCCCACCATAGAAGGCCACTAAACTTGTCAGGCATGATTTGCCCTTAGTGAAGCCACGTTGTCTGTTACCAATCACCCCCTTTTTTTCCATGGGTCTTTGCACAGTTTCCATGAGAATCTGCTCCATGTTCTTACTGGGCACTGAGGAGAGACTGTCCTTCCTGTAGTCCCTGAGGTCTTCCTTTTTTTCCCTTTTAAAATAGAGGTTATATGTCCCTATTTCCATTACTTTTTTTTAAAATACATAGAAAAGGCAAAAAAGGACAAAATTGAAATGTTATTTCCCGCACATTTACTGTATTGTTACATTCATGGTGTAGAAATGCAGCCTTAGCATTCAGTAGAGGTGCTTAGTGTCAACGAAAGAATTATAAAGCCATGTCTGAGAATGTATCACACCTATTCCTTCTATTAAGTCACAGCGTCTTTATGACACCCTTTCAGAAGAGCATCCTCAACCTCCTTCGGTAATTTCCTACCCTACATTAGAAACATCCCTTTCCCCCGAGGACAGCCTGCTGCTGCATTTGGAGAACACAATGAAATCATGATGGTTAGTGTAGTACCTACACTTGCATCAAAAATTCACTTCCTTTTAAATGCATACTATGTCAGTTAAAACTCCTGTATATGTATATAAACACATCTTCTGTACATGAAAGGTGGAGATGAAATACGTATTGACACTCAAGAACAAAGCACCTCATTAGCTCTCTGAGCACAGTGCACTGCAGTTTGTCATTATCCAATGCTTTCCTTGCAAGCCACTGGGTAGGGGATATGACAATCCCTGAGACTGCATTGCAGAGAAATATTATCAACATCCAAGCAATACCAGAGACAGGGCATTACCCAAAACTATTTGTCACTGGCATCTCCTTTAGTGTTGAGAAATGGAGGGCAAATGGAACAAACAAACAAAAAAACTGCACTAGTGAAGCATAGGAGTACTACCTTTGAGTTTATTTATTGATAAAAGCCACTTATGAGACACATTTCTGCCTCATCTAGGGCCACAACCCAATAGATAGGATATCTTAGGAGGAGTCATGCACCAACATGTTACAATGTGAATTTCTTGGTGTTAATAGGGAGTTCAACAAAACAGTAACAAGAGAAAAAATAAGTTACTGATGTAGTTCATAAACATTTTATTATTACTTTTTTTTCGAACTGTAACTGTTCTAAAAATGGTAAAATTTAACTGCTGTACGAGAGGTGTTTCTGAAATGAGGCTCATGGACTCTTTGTATATGCACTAAAAGTGATGATGATAACCACAGCACTGATCAGGACTCCTTGGCACTGCAGTGGCAACAAGATTTCTTGCAGATGAGCCCGGAACACACTCAGGAAATGAACATTCAGGGATTTAAGCTATTAAGTTGACTCCAGAGAGTTCTGTGGCTGTGTGTTTCAAAAATAATTCCTCCTCTAGCCCTACCTGCTACTGTGAACTGCACAAACACCCTCAGCAGGACTTATTCTAAATGTGCATTTCATTCTCCAAAAATCCGGAAACCTGCAGAACTTTTTGCAATATATCAATTGCCTAGGAGCTGGTGTATAGAGAAGTCCACCAGCACTGCAACAGAACATTAATTCCAATGCTTTTGTCACAGGAATGACAAACAGCTGGACTTCCTGAGTAACCTTGAATAAACTACATTCTCCTGTCTCTCAGCTGCCGTGCAGGATAGCACATCCTCCACTTGTAAGGGTGCTCCAAAGACTAAGACACTGACAGACTCACGTGGCCAAGCACAAATGTCATGGGAGCATCACAGAATCTCCTAGTGCTATGTGCACAATACAGTACTTAATTGTAAACTACCTTTCTTTCTACCCTTCTTTCAATCAACCCTTGATAAATACCCTACTGCTATTTATCAATCCAGTCTCATTTTTGTCTATTTATTCTGCCACTTTCTGCTGTGCTTCTGTATATCATCAAGCCATAAACATGTTTTACTTTGTTTTAAATTTTGTTTAATAATTGTTTCCTGAGTAGCTTTAAACAAAACAAATCACACACAGAGAGACAAGTAAGCAAAAAGAAACCACTGCTAACTCTAATTATTTTTTAAAAGATTGTTCAGTTACTAAATGTAAGTAAAATGGCGAAAGAAACCCAACCATCACAAGGCAGAGAAACTGTTCCTCTCTGGCACAGGGGACCCCCAACTTTGACCTAAATTTCCTACCAACAGGAGAGTATTCTTCCCTCATGCAATGCATTTGTGAAATTCTCAGGCATCTTAAAGTTCTGGAGGTTGAGGGAGAAGGACAAGCTAGAGTGAAAGAAGTGACCCACAAATCTGTAACATGTTAGACAGCAAGTCAAGCAGACATAAATAACAACCACGTCCTGGTTTCTGAGAGCCTTGCCCACTTACTGAGCCTCCAAGGAAAGCCTGCAGCCCAGCACGGCAAGTACAGGAGGCTGAGGATGGGCTGCCTTAGGGCTCGATGTTACCGGCATTACAGACCGACAGGCAAGCTTGCCGGGAGACAATTCATTCTCCTAAAGCTTGAACCATTCACAACACAAAAGAAAAAGGACGGTTTCAGGACAATTTTTTCAAAAGGCCATAATAGCTCTTCCCTCTCTGTGTTTTTTTGGGCTAACAGGTCAGTCTCTCTCTTAAGTATTGTAAATCACTTGCTCATTGTTGGTAGAAGTTGATACCATTTCCACAGACATCTGTGACCCCGAGATTTCTCCCCTTGCTCTTTCGTGACACTAGGGGCACAGGAAGAGCATTTCCTAACGTTGAGCCAGAAAAATAGAAACTGAAGCCAAACAGAAAATCAAAAACTCTGATCTCCCTCCCCCTGCCCATCTTTTGCCTTTTCATTCTTTAATTAGTAAGGACAGCCAAAACAGACCTTTTCCTTGTTTTAATTTGCTTATTTATTTGTTTCTGACAGAAAAATTTGTCCTTCCTGTAGGAGACCAACTCCACTCTTCTATAAATAAAATCCACTTGTGTAGATGGAAGTTTTTTTAGAAGTTTTCCAACACAACTAATTTTAAAAATGGAAAACTAGAAGAGCCAGAAGCAAAGATTTTTTGTCTCACAAAGGTATTGAGGAGCAAAGACACTTATTTGGATAAGTTTTCAAAGGAACATTTAGAGAATGTGAAGCTACTACTTATTTTACATGAAGCACAGTAGTTGACAAGCATAGGGTTAAACCTATCAGTAATCTAGCAAAGAGAAATTTCCTGAAGTGCACAGTAAGACACTGTTAACCAAACATTGATCTTTCTTAAATAAATGCTTACATACAGAAATGTATCACCTATTGCTGTGCTTTGTAATCTGGTTTCAACACTGAACAGCCTGGTGATTTACAGATGCCTGGGTTAGAGAAGAGAAGAGAAAGAGCACAGATGGCTCTTGTTAACACTATAGAAGGGTTTGGCAGAAGACCTGAGAAGACAGGGAAGCTGCTAAGGATAAGCTGAATATACTGGCAGCTCTTTCATACCATATCTAAATAGGACTAATTCACAATTGTAGTTCACAAGTCCATACAAACTCTTGAATTTCATAGAAATGTTTAGTATCTTAGCATTTTAACTATATAGTTCTGATTTTAAAACTTGACTTTGTATTTCACAGGGAAAAAAAGCAAATTATTAATTTCCAATAACAATTGTGGACAAAAAAAATACATATACATGTCTCTGTCTCTTTCTGCTCTGTATGAAGGATTGATGTGCGAAATTCAGCCACCCCAAACTCCGCTAAAAACCAGCACAAATGGCAATCGCACATTACAGAACATAAATAAAAAACAAAAATCCATGTCAGGCACACGAAATAGGTATTCACAGTGAAAGAAAAAGAAAATTAATGTCTCTCAGTCTATGGACTGATTATAGGTTTGCCATGATTGTTTTTTCCCCCTGGGAGATTATGTCTCTCAGGAGGTGACATCCACTTAAGGGACAATGAACCACTATTTATATAAATGTCCATCAAGGAAACTCTCTAAACAATTGCAAATATTGACCTGCATGCAGCAGATTAGTTTGGCTTCACTGTCATCAGGATATATTGTAGACAGCTATTGTGGAATGGCAGATTTTTTACTTGACACATCACAATTGAACACGGAATTTCCATCAACAACAAAAGAAGCATTTAACAATAACTTTGTTTCTCTAACAGAGATATATGCCTTCCTAATAATGTAAAGACAAGCAAGACTTTTCCTAAAAAATACTAATATTTTTTTGGCCATAATGCTAGACATTACCTTTGTAAATAGTACCATCCCAGGCTAACAAAAGGTTCCTGCTTTCTCTCCACAAGTAATAACTACAACAGATCCCGAAACACTAATCTTTGTTCTACTATAACCAGTTAAATGTGAGGTGATATCAAGGCCTATGATGCACAGAAGCATTTTCCTCAGTTGTAAGAGCTACTTCAGTGTGGGGTTTGTTTTTATTAATATAGCAAGTCCTTGAATTCAACTGCAAAGCAACTACAAAAGTCTCAAATTTAACTTAAGAAAGTGTCCCGTGTCAATCCTTGAAGCAGGGCAAGTTAGCACTGGGTTAGGAGCATCCTACTGCTGCCTCTGAGGTACAGATCACAAACTGCAATCTCCTCATCTTTGCAGCTTTCTATTGAAGTTTTACAATCCTGGGACAAACATTTGTCATTGGCATAAGATAGGCAGGACAGCAGTATTTAGAACAGAATGCAGCTTAATAACTAATACCTGATTTTCAGAAAAATCAAGTAGATACTGTTTCTTTGATCTCTGTACAATTTTGGAAGCTCTACATCTGAAAACCAGACCACGAGAGCAACTCAGAAAGTAAAAGCAGGTGATCACTGTCTTACTCCAGCTTAGCCACACCCTTTTTGGGTCTAGTAGTTCTAGCATTATACTCTTAATTGGCACCATATTTGTATTCCTATCTGAGATTTAAAGGAAGAGAGAGTATGTGTGTCTGTGTATACTAGCGTAAAACAGAAGGATGTAGCAGCAGGAAACTGATAACCTAAATTTTTTCTTCTGTAATGCATTTTGATGATTTTGAACAAATTTCAGAGATGTAAATCCTTGCTTTATTCTATTTTGCTGCACCCTTTTAAGTGCTCCAGCAGGAGAGAAGGAAAGTTGTTGTGAAGCAGGATAATTAGGGACTTACACTGTAATTGTTAAGAGCACTGAGCACAAAGGCAATACTAAGACAAACTGCCTGAAGCTTTTTTGGCCGTGGGAAGTGGCAGTTACCAAGGTAATCACTTTCAAACTGTCCAGCAAGACTGCTGAGGAACTCTGTACTGAGAGGGATGTGTAAGCCAAAGCATACTTCCTGTAAAAAAGAACACAGGCATTCACTGATAATTTGTAGGACTTCCATGTTTTGTCTTATATATGTATTTCTAGCTTGATGAAAGTTGGAAAGCTGAGCTCATTGTGAACATTTAAGATCTTCCCTATCACATCCTGAATCTTGCAGTTGATTTGAAAATCAGATGGTGTAAAGGAAAGTAACTTGTGAATCACTGAGATACTAACCAAATCAGATACAGAGAGGTTGGGTATGGCCTATATATACATTCTCAGGGATTAAAATGCAAGGAACCACACTTTTCCCACATTGCAGACAAATAATTTGCAGTACTTGTGCTTTCCTTCACTGGCCCCTTGTAGCAGCTCCTTAGTGCCACTACTATTGTGTTTGCTGCAGGAATGCAGCCCATCAGTCAGCTGTGCTGCCCCTCCTTGTGACAAGAATTCAAGCCTGACAGCTACTGCACTTAACTTGAGATCCACACAAGGCTGTGCTTTTAATTCTAGAGATCCACAGAGAAGCATCTGGTCTTCACCAAGATAGCAGCTGTTA
The DNA here is from genome assembly GCA_036023395.1 of Myiotriccus ornatus. NCBI lineage: Eukaryota > Metazoa > Chordata > Aves > Passeriformes > Tyrannidae > Myiotriccus > Myiotriccus ornatus. The sequence goes on along the minus strand of JAYRBT010000181.1, from coordinate 20,817,052 downwards.
CACTAATCTGAGGCCTCACTGTGCTAATTGCCTCAGGAACAAGTCACAGTGGAGCAAACTCCTGTCCACACTACCTAGGTGTTAGATTATCCTGCTACAGAAAGTGGACAAAACCATACACAGATGGAAAGAGGTGACATGAAAGGAAGGGTGACAGCAACAACTAAAGGGCAGAGTAGATTTCCTGATCAGTGGCAAATGAAGAGAGGCTCGGTGTTGCAGCAGTGACCCTGTGCTTTTCACATGGTGTCATGGCACGACCCCTGCCTGCTGGGGGACAAGCACCCAAATACTGCAAGGGACACCAGAGCCTAGAAATTACTCAGCTGCTCCAGCATCCCAACTGCACCTTCCCTGGAAGGAGCAGGAAGGGTTTTCTGCATATGGTGTTAAATGTGCCTCCTCCTTCCTGTGTTTTCTACTTTCACATAACTATCGCACTCACCCCACGGTATGAAAACTAACAAACAAAAAACCCAGAGAAACAAGATAAAGTCTCATTTTAGACAGTATTTAGTTTCATCCATTTTATGTGAATCAAGCCATGCCACAAAATTATCTCGGAGGCACTTAAAAGGTTTTCAGTTCATTAATGCAAGTTGTCAGACATCCCATTTGCACAAGGCCTATGGATTCAGTTTTAAATAAAGGTGGAAGACGTTCCAACATTTTTGCTCCCTAATGCCCTGTATTCACAGCTAGAAGTAACTCTCTTTGTGTACATGATTTTATCTGTATTTCTATGCTCAGGCTGCACAGGACTTTGGTCACAATATGTATTTTCTCAAGCTTATGTATCTCAGTCTCAAGTTACCAATCAACCCTTTTCCTCAACACTAGAAAGTATCTAGTAAACAACTTCTCAGAATTTTCTCATCATAACCAAATGTGAACTAACCATGAAAGGAGGGAAGCATATTTTGGAGCTAAGAAGCCTTTGTTAAGGACATAAAATTGCCATAACCTCTCTCTTCCCAAATTCATACAGCTGTAAATTTAGCATCCCCAATAATCTCAGCTGCCTCTGTATCAAGGAATACTACTGTACTTTCAGCATTTTCCCCCATCAGTTCTTTAGATGTTTACATTAAAAAAAAAAAAAATCACTAGAATGTGATGAAGCATTAAAGGTATTTAAAAGCCACTTGAATGTCTTCTCTTCCCACCTTTAAAATTTTCTGTGGTTTCGGAGGATTGAGGGTGGTGTTGGTTTTCTTAGTAGGAATGAGTTGAATACAGTTCCTTTTCATACTTTAAGGGTCCAGCTCTATCAGATTTCAAGCACAGCTGTGACAAGACAGCCTGTAAAACTGTAAGCAGTCTTCATTCCTTATTGACATCTTTCTTGAAAAATGGTAACCTTTACCCTTGCAACACTATTTCTCTGGGGGCTGATTAAATGAAAAGTCTGCTTTGGTCAATGGTAATTATAGCTGCAGACCTCATGGTAACCTTTAGTTTGTATATTCTACCTCGCACACAATGCCAATTAAATGGTTGACTGTCATTCCTTAGGTTCATCTAAAATTACATTATCTTAGAAGATAAAATACTGATGATGTAATTTATAATACATCTTTTCAAACTGCAGTACCCAACAAAGATTTATTTCTTCCAAGTCAAGAAAGGTTAAAAGAAAAAAAAAAAATCTAAAACTTAATTTGTAAAATACCTTTAAAACAGAGGAAACACAGGTTTAAGATATAGGGTGGTTTGGGTTTTTTTCCTTCATAGATGGATTGTTTGGATTAGAGTGTTGGGTTTGGGGGGCTTGGTGGGTTTGGTTTGTTTGTTTTTAACTTCCTGCTATTTACCTCTTTTTCTCTGTATCTTTTCTGTGTTTATCTCTTCCCCTGTTGCTCGTGCTAAGCTGAATCTCTCTGAGGTTCAGAAAAGCACTGACCTTTCAAATGCACAGGATAAACAGTGTCTCAGGCCATATAAAGTCCCTCTATCTCGTCGTCAGTGTTGTCAAATATATTAACATTTTAAGAAAAAATTATTTGCAAATTTGTGCCAAAGAGAAATTGAAGAACTTACTTATGGAAAGAAGTTGCTAAAGAGTAACACAAGGCATCACCTTACAAAGCATCAATTTACTGACCTCTGCCTTTCCAGGGAGGAAAGCCTAGAAATTTGTATCTGCTTTGCTCTTCCCTATTAGTTTTACAGCAGTGAAGTAGTGGAGGTTGATAACACACTTCTTCCAGCCGTTTCTAATAGCACTTTTTCCAGATGTTTCTATTAGGAAAACAAAGTGAGGACCACAGTTTTTCTAACTGCTTCACTTGACAGTGATTTGGGTACCAGTTTCAAATTTCTCATTGAAAGTATTTGTTCTTCACTATTTAATAACAATTCTTCAAAGATAAAGCAGATTTTAGTTTGTGGTTAAATTTATTAGGCTCTGCTCAACTGTTAGAAACTTTAATACCATTACATTTCTACTCCATTCCCCACTATGCACTGAGAAATACAGTACTTCACGAAAGACAAACTTGTAAATCAAGACAGGAGTCAGGGAGCATCACTGCAGAGGACAGTCTTTTTTTCAGTGTCTTATCACAAACTTCAAACATATTTGCCAGTCTCATATGGATTTTCTGTTGCTTTCAGTTACACTTCTTTCTGCTGGCCTAACATCTTAAAAAAAAAACCAAACCCTTTCCACATACCTGTCCAGTAACATTCCAGTTATTCTTCTGTTACTGTTTCAAATCAGGATAATTATACAGCATGACTTCTGTCAGCCTAGATCAGCTTCCATCCAGAATACCTTTTTTGATACTCTTTTATCTCCACTCATTACTATAATTTTATGTTTTAAGAATTTTAAAGTCTTCTAGTAGCACAATATCACATAAGTTAATGAAATTTATGGTGACAATCATAAACAGTGTAAAACATCAAAAATATTTTAAAAGTAGGTATTTGACCATTCAACACTCTTAGCCAAATGTGAGCTTGATGATGAACATGAAGACATCTTTTCCACTGAAAAAAAAGCACCTCATTATCTTAAATTCAAGCTTATGGTTTCTTCTTAATACTCACCTCCCCTAAACCCACCTTCAATGCTTCAGCATCTTTACTTACCACTAACACAGAACACAGTACTATCCAGTGAATCTCCAGAACTTCCTGAAGTGCAGAGATGAAAACACACTACATATAATGTGGGGTTTTTTCATCTATCTGAGGAAAAGACCAGACACTCACTCACAGTGGATGTATAGAGTAGTTCATCACTAAATAATAGGAGGGCCTTTTCTGTTCACTTTTACTCTACTACAATCCATCAATTTTTATTGATTCCATCTCTTTGCTAAAGGAACTTGAAAATCACAATGTAAAGATTCTGCTAACAGATTCTTTGCTTTGCTACACGCTGTTTTGACCAATAAAATATTGGGCAAACATAGGCAACTACAGCACTTTTAAAGACAGACTTTTGATTTCCATCATATGGTGGTTTTTAAACACTTGCCAAGCTCAACTGTGAAAGATACAGTCATATTTACAGAAGTGTAATAAGTGTCCAAGATACAGCCTTTCCACTGAAAACTACTTGACCCTCATCATTAACCACTATATCCTACTGGTGCCAATGTTCTCCAGAATTTGATGTTTTTTAATTTTACAATCCTTTGTAGCTTGAAATACATCCTTGTATGGCACATTCATAACAGCAAAGCACTTCTCATCCTGGATACGTTAATCATCAGTATATTTAGTCCTGATCACACATATATATGTGATTAAAATAAATCATGCCTTTCAACTTCCAACATAAGACAAATTATCATTAAATCAACTGCATTTGTATTTCATATGTATATTTCAGTGGAACTATCATGAATAAATATGCAAACTGAGTAATCTCTTGTTCATAATCACACTATGTTTTAAAGGTATTTCAGCAAATCATTTCCCATGTATTTACACAGATATTCCCAAGGCCTTGGCACTAATCTCCTAGCACTGCTGAGCAAAGCTGACATCGAATGACAATTTCCCAGACAGCAACACCACTTGTATGACCACAGCAATAAGAATCACCACAAGCCATGTGATCATTATGAAGCCCCAGTCGAGAGCAGACTAACAAGCACTGTCACCACAGCAGGGGCTGGCACGGGGGGCAGGAGTCCCCACAGCCTCTGCAGTGACCACCACGTTCACTCCCTGTCTTCAGCACAACTCTGTCAAACACAGGACAAGGATCTTCAGATTCAACCCATGCAACAGGGACTGGAGCATGCACTGTGCTGATTTAGAAACTGGTATTTTAGAACAAACATAGGAACATTAGGGAGTGAAAATGCATGTTGTACTGGAGTACCACTGGAGTGGTAAATGAGCCCCTGAATCACAGTGGCAGTGACAGGGAGGTCATCACTTTGGAAGTCCTCACAGATCCTGGTTTCCTCCCAGTCCTTTAAAGAGTTTATAGGTTTATAAGGAGGTTCCCCTCCCATTCTTGTCACTAAAATTATCTTATCACCAATATACTTTTCTATAAAAAAGGCTTACTTGTTAAAATAAAGAATAAGAAAGTGCTTAGATGCCACTAAGAGTGGTTACACAGAAAAGTTATATCAGCATAACTAAAATGGAAAGGATATTTCCTCCAAAATGTGCTGCCCAAAATTTTTACTCCTTCATTCAAATAAAAATATCATAGCATACATTAAGAGTTAGAAAAAATAGATCTTAATAGAAGAACCCACTAAAAACTTTTGAAGAAAATACACTCTCAATCAAAAAAAAAAAAAAAAAAAAGGAAGTGATAATGGTGATATTTACCACATTTTTTTTCTCCATTTCTCCACCTTTCCTTTGGCAGCAACTCTATAAGGAGTGGGGAGTGGAGAAAACTTGGAAATATTTTATATCACTTCATGTCTGGATAAATACAATTTTCTTTTATGAAAAGTGAAATGCACATGCATCAGTCGGCTGACATCACTGCAATGATGACACAGTGACTACTTCTCTGCATTAACAGCAGAGCAGGACCTCAAGAGGTACTTTAGAGCCTGTCCTATTGTGTGGGACTTGACCGTAAGGCTCTCAAGATACAAATCTCAAAGCTTTCTAAGTGCACATTAGTTGACAAGAGGTAAAACATCACATTTTGGTTACTACTAAAACACTGTGTTGTTCCACGAGGCACTGGAAATGTGATGCCTGGTTTCCTATAGACATGGCCCAGATTTTTTAACCCACTTATCCCCAGGCACACTGTTCAGCCAGACAGTGACATATGGGTCATGATGTTTTCACAGCTACATGTGCGCCGGCTGACCGGCCGGTGCAGGACGTGTGTGCTCATTGACCAGCTGGCTGATGCCCAGCAGAGGCGACTGGGAGCCAAGATGTAGCTGCCTTTTCTCAGCAGGGAGCATTAATGAGGCTGTTCTCTTTCACCCAGCTGCTGATTTTTGTTAAATTTATAGGAACTCAGATATATTTGAGACATCTCATCGCTTGCTAAATTTCACAGACAATAGGTTCAAGAGTCATGGTGGACTAAAAGGAAGAAAGAGCAACACACAGTGTCTGAGAGACAACACAATGCAAACATGCATGTTTCTTTGCTGTTGCAAACCTGGCTGCACACAAACCACCAGGGTTCACCACACACCTCTAGCTAATCTTAACTTTTTTTTCCCTCTTGCATAATTTTTGCTTTTATTAGTCTCTCACAAATGCTACCTGTCCTCACTAAATGTTACCCTACTACTTTCCCATGTCTTGAAATGCTTCTTCCCCTGCTTAGAAAGTATTTCTATTGCCAGTTAAACAAAGTTTGAGAAGGAATTAGCAACAAGACAGTTGCAATACTTTAAAAATATACAGTTAACAGAAGTGTAGTAATATACTTCACATTTAAATGTTTTAAATAGAGGGATTTGTACATATAAGATATATATTTTCAAGCAAGGTAGAAATACCTGTTAATCATGCCACTGTTCAGTAACAAATTCTGCATGTACTTGTGTGTTTGTTATCCTACCACGCTGACCATTCACATGGCTACGGCTCTTTAGCCCTGCAGTATTACCTGCACCGAACAGCACTAACACAGAACCTTGTGCCCAGCTACCGAGTGTTCTGGGGGAAGAGTTGTCAGCATATCAAGCTCTCTCAACATGACACAGGACAGCCTCAGCACAGTCTGCCAGTACTGGAAGCTTCTTTCTAGCCCTCATCTGCCAAGGTGCAGTTTTTATATACTTTTAGAAATAAACACCCTAGAGTTTAAGCCCTTCATATAAGACTATAGAAAACCCAGTCTCAGGTTCACGTCTACTACACAGTAGGTGTTTCCATAACATAAAATATTTCCAGTATTTTCAGCAAATGCAGTTAAGAATAAGTTTCCAGGATTGCACAAATAAGGGTGATTCTCTTGAGCTAATAAGAAGCAAAACAAGGGCTGACATAGAAAAAATTATTTTTTTATTCAAATGCATAGTGTTACTGAATACAACTACTAGACTATTTCTAAAAACCTGGACAACTGCAATAGAACTGAAAGCGTAGTTTTATAAAAAATCTGTATGAAGAGACATGTGAGATGTCATAGCAATGGCAGATTTGCCTGATATCATTTATAGGAATAGTACGATCAAGCCGCTTTAAAAAGATGGCAGAATGTCTGATGATTGTTTTTAAATTACTAGGTCCAAACTCTCTTCAGAACAGGTACTACTCTTATATCCCCACTACATAAAAGACCCGATTCTCTCACCTCACAGGAGGAAGAGAGTACTCCCAGCCATCACTTCTATAATGTACACAGTACCTCCTGGACTGGGGCTACGACAGCTCCATGAAAACATCAGCTCAGCAACCAGCAAAAATCCATTCAGTTATTAAGAACAGGACAGTGAGCAAAAGAAAACAATGTTATGCTGCTGAATAAATCCATATTTTTTCAGACCTTGAGTGCAGTGCAGACTAGTCCAATTATTTCATCAAGTGAAAGGTTCAGAGCAGACAGCAAGGGACAACAGAGCTATGGGTCTGCTGGGCAGGTTATGACTGATCAGCCTGAAAGTGATGGCCACAGTAGCAAGTGGCAAAAAGATGGAAAGGAGTAAGGAGAGGGTGGAAAACACACTTCATGGCCTCTTCTGAAGTTGGATATAGGGTCCAGCAAATGAAGCCATCAGAAGCCAGTTCAGAACCAACATGCACAGCATTTCCTCACACAGCTGACCAGACTGGGGTAATCAGAATCAAGCTATGCCATGGAGACATCTAAATAGAGCTGGGGTCATGTGGAGGAGCAAATACATGCTTGGAAGGAAGCCTGCCTCATGCTGTTAGATAGACAACATTAACTCAGGAAATCACCCTGTGCCGAAAAAAGTTGGAGGAGGGAAAGCTACTGAGAAAAAGAGGGGAGGCGTGGGGAAGAGACAGTGCCTTTTAATTCAACTGTCTGCCTATGATACTGTTGGCTCAGACAGCCTGGGTTTTCCTAGGCTCACACTCCCAAGCCAGCTTGAAGCACAGCAGTAAAACTGCTATTGATGCTTTCTGATTAAGGTCCAACTCTGTTGCTTTTGCTGAAGTAGTTACAAATTGCCATAAACAGAAAATGTTACCCTAAAACAGCTATCAAAACCTGTCCTAGCAGGGTTCTCTGTGCCTGCAAAAAGTTGTAGCAAAAGAAAAATAAAAAAAAAACAACTACCAAACTAGTTCCAAATAAAGTCCAATAAATTAATAACTTTTTCCAAGGACCATATTAGGTCAATGTGCTGTCAGCTAAAATGGGCTACCCAGCCTTCAAAAGATGGTTCATCATTTCAATTTTCAGGAAGTCATAATGATACAACCCCACACTCAGACATCATCTATCAACAAATCCACCCAGATTTGCCACTTTTCTGCTGCTAAGTTAGAGCAACTCTGCCATAGTCGTGGAAAATGTAAAATAAAGTAAAACAGGGAAGCAGTCCTGGCAACTGTTATTTTGAAGGCACAAAGGAAAAAAAAAAAGTCCAGGATGTATTACAGCATTTGCATCTGTAACTGATAAAACCGAAAGTGAAATACTCCTGCTGCCCATGGTTGAATCAGTGGATCGCCTGCCCCAAAAATTTCCAGCCAAAAACCACCATAGCACCACTCAGCCCCACACCCCTCTGTTCCAGCATTATCATTCACTACACACAGAGACAGGTTCACGTGGAGTGGATTAGCAAGATAATTCTTTACAATACAACTCAAATTCATCAGAATATTTTTACTGGTTTACACAAGAAGTTTTGTACAACCCTCCCTCCACAACCTGTTGCAGAAATAGAGTGCATCCTTCCAGCTGTAGATTGTTTGTTTTCTGTTATAAAATTGCACAGACAGTTTCTGTTAAGCAAAATCATAAAACCATATTCAGCTTGGCACTACCCTAAACCCAGTGCCATAACCATGCTATATATATTTCATATACAGCCCTCACACCGTGAGGCAAAAATGTTACCAGGTGCAGCAGGAAGACCCAGAGAAAACACGAGCCAACAAATCCGTGTCCTAAACTCATAAATTGAAATGACCTAAGCCTTGACAACCTGTAGAGATCCTTTTGGGAAAGGCAGAGCATGCCAGGTGCAGTCAGTGCTTGCCTGGGAGGAGTTTAGTTTTCTGTGCCACCATCTGGGCAAGGCCCGCTTCTGCTGCACCACATTCATTACTCCCTGTGTAATGCCTATCAGAGCAGCTGTGATGCACAACATCCAGGCCAAAAAAAAAAAAAAAAAAAAAAGAGAGTTATTATTTCAGTAAGCCATTCAAATTTTATCAACTTTAAAGGATGCATATGACTTTCAAAAATGTATCAGCTGTTAAACTCAAAACTCCTCTGGCAAGTTACAATGCCTGCTATGCAGCTGACACTTTTGGACCATAAAATAAAATTTCACACTGAAACATTTAATCTCCAGTGGAAGCAGATTACTACTGCGTCTTCCAATAATAATTTCAGCTGATGCAGCATGATAGTCTTCATAGGAAATAAGATCTTGGCTTTGAAATAGAAGCCAGTTGTGAACATTGCCTTTTGAATGCAGGAGGTTATTTGACTCTTATCAAGACCGATAAGGAAGTTGTTCATATATAGGGAAACACAATACATTAGGATGTTGGATTTCAGACTCCACTGCTGGTGAAATGCAAGTTTACATTGGCTGGGGAGAAAAAGAAAAGCTTTTTGTCTTATTTTTAAGTTTTCTTAAACCCACAGAAAGCATCTCTAATTCCTAAAGCATTTCTAACACCATCAGTACTGCACACTAGCTATAAGATAAGAACTTGCATTTGCCCTTGCCAGTAACACACAACATCCTAAGCACACTCATAGGATGCTATTTGGTCTTGCAATTGTAGGAAGAAATGGTCCAGGTCTGCAAAATCAATTTCTGGCAACTGGCTACAGCTGCATGGTATAAGCTGCTACATGTTATGGAAACCAATCCTATCCTCCCCAGCTACTGGAGCCAAACACTGCTGCTTTTTATGAAGTCACTATTTCTTTTCCTTGTTTCTCCTCAAGCAGCTACCACGTAAGGTTGACAAACCTCATATGCTAGTCTGAGGGCACAGATATAGCCTGTGTTCAGAACAACTGAGAGAGGATACAAAAACAAACTGTGATTGTGCTACCATGCTGCAAATGGACACAGCAACATGCACTGTACCCAAAACTTTCAAATAAGATATTTTCATGAAGCTGTTTCAAGAGGTTCAACTCATCCACTAGCAATGATCAGAAGAGGACTGATAACAGCTCAGCAGCGCTATAACAACCAACAGCCCATACTGTCAGAGACCTGTAAGCCATCTGTCCAAATATAAGGGTGGCACAGACATCCTGGATGCCTGCAAGTCTTTTAGTGCTGTGCTGTCTCCACCACCTGTCAATACTGGAAGTTTTCCTGAATTAGCTGCAAGATTTGAAGAGAGAATTGGATGCCCTATGGACAGTATTAACATGATGTATACACAACTCCTATCTCTCCTGTTTCAAGTAGGGTAGTAAGGTCCCTATGAACAAGGTCAATCACCTCATGTGGATCTCCCTCATGCATTTCACTGGATGGAGTGAAATAGTTGCTGGAGGAAAACCATAAAAGTGGCTTAAAACAATTATTCCATTGCCCTCCAATATTCTCCTCAGTTATGTTTTTATATTAACAGAAGTGATATGCTGGAAAGACATACTAGTTATTGAAAAATGTGGATTTGACTCCCCACCTTAATCCACTCACAGAACATGAACTTAAAACCTGCATCCAGCTTTGGGGGTCCCAGCATAAAAGAGGATGTGGACCTTCTGTGACTCTGTGATTCTGCTGGAGAGAGTCCAGAAAAGACCACAAAGATGGTGAGAGGGCAGGAGCACTCCTCCTATGAAGATAGACTGAGAAAGTTGGGATGTTCGGGCTGCAGAGACTCCAAAGAAACATTATAACCCCCTTCCAGCACTTAAAGAGCCCTACAACAAAGCTGGAGAGGGACTTTGAACACGGGCATGTAGTGACAGGACAAGGGGCAATGGCTTTAAAATTGAAATGAAGTAGGTTTAGATTAGATACTAAGAATAAATTCTTTACTGTGAGGGTGCTAAGGCACTGGAACAGGTTGCCCAAAGAAGTTGTGGCTGTCCCATCCCACGAAGTGTTCAAGGCTGGGTGGAATGGGGCTTTGGTCTAGTGAAAGGTGACCCTTGTCCATGGCAAGGGGGGGTTGGAATTAGAGGATCTTTAAGGTCTCTTCCAACCCAAACCATTCTATGATTCTGTGATTTAAATTCTGTTTAAGGAACTTCTGCTTCTGGCAGCCACAGAAGCTGATCCCACTTATTTCATACATGAAATTTTGCTGAATATTGTTTTCCTGATGGGATCCTGATCTTGCTTATGGGAAGTTTCTTACAACTGAGCAGGTACAATTACAGCTAATTGCTAGCATAACTTTTTTATTTATTTCTAATTAAACAACCCTATATGTGAATTTTTTTGATATTTGCCTAGACTGAGAACCTACAAGCTCACCAAAAGCCTGGACGTTCTTACATTACGACAAGAGAAATAGAAAATATTTCATTACATCAAAGCAATTGTTTCAGGTTTATATACCAACAAGGACTAATTGTATTGCATAGTACAAACTGACAATGAAAAGTGTCTCTTATTCATATTTCTACATCCCGAAAATTGAACCAGAGAATAATCACATATGTCCATTTAGGTTCGTTATTTCTAATAAACTGACTTATCAAGTTGATTAGACTGCAGACACACCCACAGAAAAGTTATTTGTGCAATCTCAGATGACTCTCTTTGCATACTCATTAGGTTGTAAGTCTCTAATTACATTTTGGAGCATTTCTCCAAAATACTTCTTTATTTAGTATTTGAGCATTCAGAATTCATTTTTATCCTCTACACTAAAAATAAAGGTGATGCCTATGTTCATGTAAACTACTGAATCCAAGTTACAAAGGAAAATTTAAATCTGATATTTCCCAAGCATGCTTCACTTTGCATTTAACATATGCTCTTTTAACATAACTTCTTCAGATGTGAATTCCTTTAAAAAAAAAATTAAATTCCATTATAAAAAACCAATACAAGCCATATTCAGAAAAACAATTTCCCTAAAATTTATGGACATAAATTTTCACCCTCAGACACAGATCAAACACCAGTCCAAAATATTAAAATTTGGTCAAGCTTCTGAAAAGTGATCATTTACAGAGAAGTGTGAGACATCCTTAATTTCAACGAATACATCTCTATTAACATTAAATATATACACTGGAAAGAGTACTCCTATATTTTGCACACTCTGAAGGCTAGTACTGCAGTTCTCATGCTTCATCACCAAAAATATACACCTAAAATCAAAGCACATGACATAATGAACATTAATTAACATTTGCCTATATAATATTTGTTGTAAAAAACAAAGCACCTACAAAATTCTTTTGAGATCTAAAAGGTTTGCTTGTTCTTGACCAGAAATACAGGTACGCTTGACTTTACTTTTTAAAAAATAATGTAATTTTAATTTTTATTCATGGTACTTAAGATACTTCATCGTTAAGAAATCATGTCCTATGATAATCACTATCTGTTTCAAGAAGTATATCTGCAAACAGAAAATGGTGCCTAGTCCACATTTCATGAAAGGTGATTCACATTTTTCGTAAGTGCCTTTTGTCACGTATTTCGTTCTTATAATAATGACAGTATAGCAACGTGTAGCACAAAGCTGAAGGCAAACACAAATTCTCTTGGGCCAGTGGTGAGATAGAACAAATCATTCTCTATCATCCAAGCACACCAAGGTTAATAAAGCATTAACTAAAATATTTTAAGAGTATGGGCAACAAACAAGAGGAGCTGGAAGCCATTGTGCAGCAGGAAGGCCATGATGTAGTCGCCATCACAGAAATGTGGTGGGATGACTCGCGTGACTGGAGTGCTGCCATGGATGGCTACAAGCTCTTCAGAAAGAACAGGCAGGGTAGGAGAGGTGGAGGGGTGGCTT
>JAYRBT010000181.1:20779048-20792093 GCA_036023395.1 Myiotriccus ornatus | reverse complement strand
TTTTATAAAAGGAACTTTTCTGAATTAAAATATTTGTTAAAACCATCACTCTCCAATCATGATCAAGCACACTTCAGGTAATCTGGAAACCGAAAGCACCAAGTAAGAACGATAAAGCTTCTTTTAAGGAATTTGGCAGATATATATCAGCTAAGAAAAAACAAGTTTAGAAAGTTTCTACTCCTTGTTGTGACTGGTGCCCAGTCAAAATTGGCAGTAGCTAAACACAGCAAGTATTAGTGAAAGTACTCAGGCTCCACAGCTAAGACACTATTACACTAAGGAACACAAGGAAGAAGTTAAATATGCAGCCATCCACTCACACACACATCAATCTCAATCTCTTTGATGACTCAGACAGAACTTAGCACTTCATCTATGATAAGCAGCATATAATCTTGTTGCATAATGGTGTAGCCTGTTATTTCTATAAGTCTTCTCCTCTCACAAGTTTTACACAACCATGAAGCAGTATTGTGGAAAGCATGCTGGCAGCAATACAAAGATCTCACTGTGAAAGCCAAAGCCTTTGTTATAAGCCGGGTGGTCAGACTGCCCAGTAATGCTGTTTGCTAATGCTATGCATTAGCAAACACTGTTCCTCTGTGCATGATCTTTAAAGCTAATACTGTTTGATGGAGCAATATGCAATAATAATAGAAAATATTTCAATTAAGTAATGCATAAATTGATAGCTATGCTCTGGTATCCTAAGAAAGATATGTAACATGTAATTTCTACTGAATGTAATTCCCACTTTATGATATTCAATGTTAGAGATACGAAACAAATAGAACTGCTAGCATCTATTAAATCAAAGCAACTTTCAAATGAGGTGGAGTCCAGATCTTTGCTTGGGAACTAGACATCTGTGACAGTGCATTGCTAGTTTTAATTTTCCTTTACCTCAGAAGAGTTCACAGCATTATGAGGCTACTAGACATCAGCCACATAGAATCATAGAATGACTTGGGTTGGAGGGGACATTAAAACCAGTCTAGTTCCAACCCCTCTGCCATGGCCAGGGACACCTTGCACTAGACCAGGTTTCTTCACCTCCTTACACCCATTCTTGAAGTCCCCACATTACACAAGTCCCACTGGCTTTGTAACACTTGTCCTTGTAAGTCCAGTGCCCTGCCAGGGTGGATACTGGAGCAGCTGGCCCCACTGAGGAGCAGGGATCATGATGCAGAGCCCTCCTCCGCAGCTGTTTTGGGTGGATGGGAGTCTCCCTCCTGACTCCTGCCCCCTCTAGGCATTTTCACAGGGCCACAGGCAGCATGACAGGGAAGTGAGCCCTAGCAAGATGGGATGCCAGTCCCTGTGGTTGTACACAGCTTACATATCCCCACCCAAACTCCAGAATTGGTTTAGCACCAAAACAACGCTCTTTGCCCAAAAACTATACTGAAAATGACACGCAGACTAACAAAACCGTTGAATTTCACATTTTCTGTATTCAACAAGTTATGTAAGAGAAAATACGAAAAACCAGCAGAGGTTGTAAGCTGTAGACCTTTATGCTACATTCAGGATGATTTTCCAAAGTCTTGTTCTCACAGAAGATGTGATGCCAGAACTTTGGATGCATCCCAAGAAATTAAAAGTTTGTCAACTTCAGGTGAAGTACTACCTTAAGAAACAACCCAGGAGAGGGATGTATTTAAGATAACATTTATAAATCTGCAGTGCAGCCAAGCGGACACATTTAGAAAGCACTAATCCATTAATCATCTGGTCACAATAGTGATGTTTGTTCAAGAGATACTGCCATGCTCCAGTGACAAATACACCAGACACACTTGGAAACAACATGGTTTTGAAGTTTCAGTTTCATGTAGAAGAAAGTTCAGGCATTGCTCCTTCAGGCAAGAGTGGAAATACCTGATGCAAATAAGGAATTACCTGGGGATGCTTCTCTTCATGAATGCTGTGTGCAGATTAAATACAAACACTACCTCCAGAAACCCTCCTGAAGGCACTGCATTAAGTCTGCAATATGGTTGCTATTCCCTCTGCAGATTTTGTAGAGGATTGTCTGAGATTTCCTGGTATTACCCCGAAGCACAGCTTAAAGCCACTTGACAAAATTGTTAAAGTTATTTTTCACATTTTTCATGAAGACTGTTGTGGTTTACACTGACTCCAATTTCAATTATCCATTTTCAGTACTGCATAATGGCAGGGAATAAGGATGTAAGAGTATAACCATTGCTATTGTAAAAGAGATTTTTCCGCCAGCTTTTGTAAGTATACAGTTGTATTTTTTACCTTCAAGTACCATAACCAGGGAGGAAGACTGCAGAACCTCCTGTTAAAACTGCCAATGCAAACCCCACATTTGTGTACGTGGATGAACTAAATATTGTTATAAATCATCGCACAATTAAGCAACACACATGATGTATATTTGTTTTTAAATGTCATTTTAAATGTAACTATGTCCTTGACAACTTCCATGAGAATGCGGCTCACCTTTACAGTAAACAAACAAACAAAAACCAACCAAACAAACAAACCCCCTCCCCCCCCAAAAAAAAAAAAACACTATAAGGAAGAAACAATATAGCAACGAGAATTTAAAATCAACAGAAACTCAAGAGATGATGCACCACTGACTTCCTGGCTTAACAATAGACTTGTGTTAAAAACAGCGCATAAACTCTATCAGGTGAGTTGCTGCTCTCAAAAAAGAAAATGTGTGAGAGGCAACAAGAAAACAACCAGCTGTCAGACATGTCACCTGAAAAAAGAAAGGTCCAATTTATTTACCTCCCTATAACATGCTTAAGTAACAGCTGGCCAGCATATGAGGGAAACAAGGCAATTATTTGTTTACCTTTGCTATCAGTTCACCAAGCAAATCATCAGTGGTACTACATTAGTTGAAGCATGGTATTTCTTTGAAGGACTGCTAATTACAATGTAAGGTTATTATCAAGTCTCTGTAGAACTCTAAGAACCTTAACGAGTTCACTAGGCCATGCAAACCAGGGATCAACAAAAGCACATTTTTGTTTGAAAGACGGATACATACTCTCACAAACACTTAACTTACTTCTACCCAATTCTCCCCAGAACAGTGAGGAAACTTTTAGAATTCAAAAGTATTTGATGTCTTCTTCACATATTAACGAAAAAGAAGTTTAATAACAGGAAAGCAAGCTCTGATTCAACTTAACAGCAAATCTCTGGACTTTAAAACACATTGTTCCCCCACCTCATTTGAGGAATGACAATGCTCTCCTTCCCATTCCCCCTCCAGCATCAGGTAAGTTTCATACTCAGCAGTACTCTCTTTTGCCCTCCCCAGCTTCCCTACCACTGATATAAAACAGCATTCAAGATGTAAAAGTATGTAAGGCCACACGCTGGGTAAGTATCAAGTGGCAGACACAGTTAGTTACCAGTTAGAGGAATGCTTCTTGTCACACCTATTTTACCATTCCAGAGTTTGCCAGGAAAGGTCTGGTTTCATCACTGAATGATTAAAAGGTCAAAGACAAAATTTCTTTCTCAGATGGGGCGCTGGAGTCTGCCTGCCAACACAGCTGTGCTGGCACAAACCTGGTGGAAATGTGCCCTCTCCTGGAGAAAAGCTTATTTTCTTGACAATGTGGCTATGAACACACCTTCCTACCTGTCTCCGCTCCTGGGTTTTGTCAAGATTGGACCAGCTAACATAAAGCAAATCACCTGAACACACAATGTTTCCCACCCAGTTTTTCTTTCCCGAAATCAAGCTGGCTGAGGACATGACACACATTTCTTCAGGTTGGAGACAGCAACATCCAAATCCCCATTCCCACAGCAAGCTGAGAGCTGCTATACTTCAACCACAGCACCACTGCATTCCTGTGCCACACAGACACACAGAGAGCTAAAAGAGACGCCATCACTGCCATACTGTAGGTAGAGGGCCTGAGACCACATTTCTTATTGCTGCCTTCTCCCAACTATTTACAGGGCCAGATCCATAGAACGAGATGGGGAACGTAACCTGAACCCATCCAGGCAGGAACTCCATCTCCTGCCTCATTCCTGCCAGGTAATGAGAAAATGAGAGAATTCATAACCTCTGGGCTCTCTCACTGAAAAATTACACTAATTATTCCCCATTCCAGAGAGGTACGCAGGAAGGAAAATGGAAGGCAGCAACCAAGGGGACACAAAGAGTATTCTGAAGCAAGCTTACAACCCTTATACTGTATAGTTTATGTCTGAAGGGCAATTATTCCTCCAATATGTGCTGCCTCACATTGTTCAAGAGCAACTGTTCACAGCTTCAATTAGAGCACAGAAATCCCCTGTTTGTAAGGTAGCACTTCCCTTTGCTGCAGTGCACTTAGTAATGCATTTAACTCTTCAAAGCACTAAGGTTCATAACAGGATTCTTGAATTAGCAGCACTGCAGGCTCCTTACAAACCTGATCGCTCAGAGTTCAACAGCCCAGTTGCCCATGCATCACCCTCCCAGCTCACAGGGAGCTTGCACACAGCCTTTCAGTTCCAAAAGCACTGTGAAAGTTTTATCTACTTGGTGATTAGCTTTCATCACTGGATCCCTTCACACCAGTCAATGCAAGAGTTCAAAGACATGTCCAAGTCAAGATTTGCAGCCTCTGGATACATAAGAGTCCCACTGTTTTGAACAGTTATCCCCGCTAACAACTCCATCACAGTTTTTTCTTTCATGCAAAACTACCTCTGATGACAGTGAGCCAAATGACTAAGCAGGCAGCAGTAGCAGTAGTATGAATCAGGTACAGTGGGAATCTTGCACATACTGAAGTGGATGATAGCATATGCTTCCTTTATAAAAATACTGTCATAAAAACCACAGATACAAAAAAGCTAACTTACATTCCACATAAAACACCCAAAAGGTATAGCATGCTGGAAAAGAGAAAACATTTATCTCCCCTGAAGCTCTTTCAATAATAAACGCATGTACAATCATATAGATTCGTGCAGCACGTCCTCATGGACAAGAAGAGACTTAGATTAGATGCTAACTGAATGCTTACTTCTAAGTGCAGTTCTTGAGAAAGCAAAATCAAATTCACCAACTCCTGAGGAAGCACCTCTAGTGAAATGCCAGTCATCTGTTGTTTGCAGCACAGTTACTATAGTTATACAGACAAGTCTGGTCTATAGAGCTATTCGAAACAAGATAGACAATCCAAGCCTGGAAGTTACCAGATAAATAAGACTGCAGAATACTGCTGGTACTGCAACATTCAATTCAGTAAGAAAAGGCAGGTGTGCCACTGATACAAAAATGCAACTCACAGCTCCTGCACTGCAGAAAGGAAAAAACAAAAGCAGCAAGCTGCTCAGGAAAGAAGAGTTTCCTCTTCAGGCTTTCCCAGAACGCTGAATGGCCACGTGCACATAAAAAGGTATCGCAGTGGACGTATGTCTGTTCGTACTCAATGTACAAGGCCTCACTGCTTGAATTTTCAGGCACACAAGGCTACCCAAAATGTCATTGTTTCTCGTCTAAAAGACTATCTGACTTCAAAACACAGGTTGTGATTTTCAGAAGTGATGAAAATCCAAAGCAAGTGGATATAGGTAATGTAGCTATAAAGAACTCCTAAGGAAAGCATTGATGCCATAGCCTACATGTAACAGCATGGTCTTAGTAAAACATACTCAGGAGTACATTTTAAAATGAAGTCCCAGCCTTAACACAAAGTTCCTTATGCTTTATACTTTTTATTCAATCATAGAATGATTTGGGTTGCAAGGGGTCTTAAAGATGACCTAGTTCCAACTCCCCTTGCCATGGGCAGGGACATCTTCCATTAGACCAGGCTGTGCAAAGTCCTGTCCAAACAGGCCTTGAACACTTGCGGGAATGGGGATTTATCCTTGTGCAGTATCAGCCATGGTCTGATCCATCACATACAGTACTTACAGAGTTTTGGGACACATATACTATTCAGAAGCCATGGTGTAAGTTTTTTTGTAGCTATTCTCTGCACCAGCTTCCCACTTAGATACATTTATTTTGCAGAATGACTCACTTCTCCTTAAATTAAACCACTTCCATTGTAAGCCAATCTAATAGCCCAAAAACATTACTTTTACTTTTACACCTTAGTGTATTTGACACCACTAGCATTGTTCAGACAAGTCCTTAGACAAGTATGCTCCTTCACTTTCTTGGTCAACATGAGATTAGCTCAGTTGTTTACAGCATGGTGTTAATAACTGCAAGGTTGTGGGTTTGATCCCTGTATGGGCCATTCACTAAGAGCTGGACTTTACAATCCTTGCAGGTCCCTTCCAACTCAAAATATTCTGTGATTCTGTGAACATGCAAACCACTAGTAGTAGGCTTTTAAAAGCAGGCAGCAAATTACCTTTCTGAATAAATTCTCATTCTGATTTGAGGAATCAAATTGCACTCACACGGAATGAATAATTTTTACTTATAAAAAAATTAAGTCTTGTCCATTCCTAATCTTTGGAAGTTAAAAGAAAACTCCAATCTAAAGCAACCAAGCAAAGCAATTATTTTTTTCCCTTCTACCTCCATCTAGATGTTAATTGGCTACCTTTTTCAAATGGTAATATTTGAAATATGAAAATAAATGTGAAAACCTCTAGAATATAAGATATTATATTTAAGAAATATGTCAAGCTCTGTACTACAGGATAAACAGCCTATGAGGATGCATCAGAATAGAACAGTGGGGACATCCTGTGGCCACTTATATTCTTTACACTTTAATATTCACATTATTTTTAATGCATTTGTTCAATGACTTTAGCAAATTACATGCAAAGTCACTTAATTACATGAGAGGGCCTGAAAGCAAAAGAATTTACTCAGTAAACTTCCCACCTACCACTTTATATAATCTCTTCTCTGAAGTTGCTGTGCTCTCTCTGTTTTCACTGGGTTATCTAGCTTTTTTTCTTCTGGGTTATCCAGCTTCCAAGCTGAAAATTAAAAATTAAGGAGCTTGAGCTGGTCTAGATGACAACACTAACGCCTCACAGCCATGCATACAAGTAAAAAACAACATTCTAATTTAATTTATTTAGATTTACAGCAGTGTTCATAAAAGGCATATACTTCTCAGATCTAGGCATTCTGCCAACAGGAAAAGTACTATGAGATTAAATACATGTGCAGAGCACCTGCCAATATTGTAAGCTAAGCAACTGCAAGAAAACAAAAGGCCAGTAACTCCTGTGAATCTGAACATACTTCCTTTCATCCCCTTCCCCCCAAGGAAGGAACAGTTTCAAGGCAGATATGTGTGCAGAGTATGAGACTGGAGTGCTCCTCACAGACAAATTCTCTCTGTTTTCATACTTGCACAATGGACTTCAGCTATACATCTTGAAGAAAAGGGTCCCCAGCCAGTTCACAGGACAACTGTGGCTTTACCAGTCAACATCATATGTGAGTACATATTAATGTACTCACTTCTGATCTCTTTGACTTCACCACTTTTAAAAACAAAAAGCAAATTAACTTCAAGGACAATTAATTTGTAAGGTTTATATGTGCATATTTTCTCACTACAGGAAAGAAGAATATTTTCTTTTGAATTTACAACTTCAAGCAATTCATCATCTGCCTACAGATTCAGTTGCCTACAAAAGGCTGGGGATAGCCAGTGCCAAATCCCAGAGCGTATATCCAAGTGTTCCCAAAAACAGGCTCTGCAGTTTGCATGATCCACAATTTGAGTCAATTTAGTGTGGCATTCCAGATGGAAATGTAACCATATACATCCCCCAAGCGTGTTACAGCTGTATAATCCATTTAGGAGATCTGTTCTTGTAAATATCTTCTTTAAAGTGAAACACACATCTCATCCTTCCAAGCAAGACATTCACGTTTTCCATCAGGAATAGACCTTGTTATTTACCAGTCAGAGGAGTTGTCATCTCAAACAACATCCTGCAGGAGAAACTGCACTACACACCTCAGGCAGTTCACAGGCATTACAAATCAAAATTCATCCAAGCACACCGAGGTGATATAGCATTTCTGAGCTCCAAATACCACTGTCCACGAAACTGAACCCTTAAAATAATCACACTTGAGCTAAAACCAAAGCAGTCTAGGTTATTCTCAATGTTGAACAGGTTGCTTAACTGTGCTTAGACTGCACAGGTAAAGGTTGAACAGATGTTACACTCAAGGCAAAAAAATCTGTTCTCCATTACCTGTAAAAAACAAGAGTTCATAATTATCAGTTTATAATTATCAACTCAGCCTAAATCTGCTCCCACAAAATACGCCTCTCAGCTTCTCTCACACTTGTCATCTACAGCAATATTAGAAATTATCTAGTGATTCATCTTGAAAGCATTTTTCATGCATGCTCGTACTAAAGATTTTTTCCCATCTAAATATTCACATACAAAACACTTTCAACAAAGATGTAGCTGTGAGCTGAACCTGAGCTTGCTCAAATCCGCTATAAAGTGGGCTCGTAAGCACTTGTTCCAGAGTACACATGTACCTCAGCCATCATTACCCAGCCTGTGGCTAGTTAACATTCCCATAAAAAAAACTACTAAAAAGATTACTTTCTAGCTGTTCTAGCCATCCCATTCTATTAAAAAAAAACCACCCAACATACAACATAGATTTTGTCAGTGGTATTACTTATGATATATCTGGTAAAGAAAAAAAAAATACCTGGAAGCACCAGAGGTGATCAGAACAGCTTGAGGGCGCCACTTAAGCACAGGGTAGAATTTCACAGTCTTAAAGGAGGCAAGAGGGACTGCTTGGGCATGCTCTGCTTTATTCCTAAAACCGACTGCCACTTACAAAGAGTCCTGCTCTACTGCCTTCACATTCTGCACACAGACCTTCCTTCTCACCCCCACACCATGCATCTGCAGCAATAATTAGACCTACCAATGTGCTGGTATTGGACACTCACCCCAGTGCATCAGGCTATGCACTTCCCCACCATTGTACAAGGAAACAACTGAGAAACACCTGTGCTAAATAACACCAGACTAATCCACTATTAAAAGTCACAGTTTGTGCTCTAGTCTGCAAAGGTTTCTATTGAAGAAAGGTGCTGAGCTGCCAGTGAATCATCACTGGAAAAGATAATCTGAGACCACGACAGCTTAATAAACAACTCTGAAAGGATTTTACAGAGCCCATGTCTCCTATCATGCTTGTATAAGCTGTTTACAACAAGGGGCTAAGAAAGGAATCCTCA
Source organism: Myiotriccus ornatus (assembly GCA_036023395.1). Lineage (NCBI taxonomy): Eukaryota > Metazoa > Chordata > Aves > Passeriformes > Tyrannidae > Myiotriccus > Myiotriccus ornatus. The sequence goes on along the minus strand of JAYRBT010000181.1, from coordinate 20,782,875 downwards.
GGGAGCCACACAAGGGGGCATATTCTTCCCAGAAGAGTTATGTGATTTTTGAAATGAAGTAATCTGATGTATAGATGAATGAGACAATAAACAGTTTTTAGAGAGGAAAATTATTACGCTGGATTCTGAAACTAAGCACAGCAGGCAGCAGGCTTACAGAGAGGTGTTGGAAAGACTCATACCATTTCCTAAAAGGTGATATGTTTAATCCCTCAGAAAGGGAAGATTTGACTGTTACTATCACTCTAAAATGTAATACCAGATCTCATAGGTACAATGCAACCATAAACCCTTCTCATGGCTTCATCTGGCACATGATTTAAATTACTCTTCTCCTAATAAGGCAAATGCTCAGGACTATACCACGTATTATATATATCACCATAAATCCACCGGAAAGCATTTCCCTTAGCCATGAAAAGAAATCCATACTTGTTGACATGCCACTGCAGTAGAGACTACTGTCCAACTGCTTTTGTGCTACGTTATCAGAAATAACACACCCATCTCTCAAGATTCACCACATTCCTACCGAAGCGAAATGATTCAGCCTGATGTGCATCATAGTGGGGAAAATAATATTAAAAAATACACCAGATTAAAAATTAATCTCTTTGTTAATGTTAAGTGTGGTTCTCTTCAAGTGAAACTTGAGAGAAGACATCGTGGAACAACTTGCTCTGTTGATCCCTAGGTTAAATCTGTAGAATGTATATGGAGTGAGAATATTAGCCTTTAAGCACTTTCACATTTTTCACAGATGAAGTCTATTTTAGGAGGAGAATCATAAAATAATACTTAATAAAAAATAAAACAAAACATACCAACCAGGAGTTTCTTTAGCCACTTCTACGAGTCATATACAACTGCCCTGTTAAAAAAAAAAAAATTAATACAAGCTGATCAGTTGGAGATGATGATTTTGAAGACTGAAAGTCCTTTTTGTGTTTATACACACTGTGTTTAGTATACTCGATAAACAAAATATGTCCACAGTCCTAGCAGCATGAGGATGCTTCTACAACAAACAAGTCAACAACAACAAAGCCAGCCCAGTTATTTTGTAGCCTCTGGCAATAAGTGCTGTATATTTATATAAACCTCACGACCAAACCTTTCATACACTGAACTGCTCTTCAGTGAGGAAGGAAGCATCTTTTTCCCATGTGCAACTGACTCAGTAACGTCCATAAGATACAAAATCTATACCACCCAAACGTTCCTTGTCATGGGATATAAATAATAACACATGATCTCACGGGATATAAATAATAACACCAAAACCAAGGAGGACTGACAAGGAATGAACAGCGGGTACACAAAGCACTCCTAGTCCTCTGAGTTTTACTTCACACTCCAGTCTCCCTCGGTCCTTTCTAATTACCCACCCATGTAACATTTGTAATTCCCAAAGCAGAGGCAAAAAAGTAGAATTAAAATTATTAGCTTGACATGAGAACATGAAAACACATAAACCTGGGCCAGCCTAATGCCATTATTTTTTAAAACATCTTGCTAATATAGTGACTGATTCAGATAAGCGTGTTTTAAAACATTCATGGCAGTCAAGTTGCATCTTACCTAATACAACCCTTTCTTCTTCCTTCCTGCTGCCCGATGTCTTCTCTCCCTCTATCATAACCTGTTCAGCTTCATGGCTCAGAGAATCATACCTTTATTTATACAAGTTGGTGTTTAAAACAACTACCTCACAAGAAAAGTTCAATTAGAAATACTAAAATCAGATCTACAAGATCAGCCATGAGAATATATGCATAAGTAACTCCCCAGCGGTCATTTTAGTAAAGTCTTTATCTCTGCACAGGCAAAACAAACTGCAGGAACAAAGCTGTAAGATTCTGGAGCAGCTACCGTGTGACAATTCATTAAAATTTGTGATCCCTGCACTAACTTATGAGGAACAACTTGCACGAGAAAGACTATTCATATAAGCTGAAGTAAACAAAATCATGCCCTTTACTTTTTGTATAGATCACCATGCACATGCATAGAGCTATACGGCACTAAAATATTTAGTTTCATTAAAAAACAAATATTGCCACAGAGAAGGACAAACTCCCGAGTAAGTCCTTTGCTTTATTAAATCCTATAATGAGATAATATGACATGTTCTTTCTCCTTTATATTTTTTAAAACCATCTCGCATGCTTCAAAACGTGACTAACGAAGGGTAGCTGATTGCTGACAGTCATCAAACGCTGTCTGTCCCTCTCCCGCGCCAACCAGCGGCTGTTTCAGGCTGCCGGCCCTCGGCCAGCAACGGACAGAAACAGTCCTACAAAGATGTCACTTGGGACAGCAGTCGCTGAGACAGCGGGTTGCAGGAACCGGCTTTCTTTCGCACTGAACATCAGCTATGTTTGGGAGAGTCAGCAGGGCGTCAGCCACTGCTGCGGGCTCCGGGCCCTTCCCGTGACCGCCGCTGCTCCTTCCCGGCCGGCCCCGGGCCCTCCCGGGCCCCGCTCGCCCCGGCAGGGCCGGACGGCAGGTCCCGGTGGTGCCACCCCGAGTCCTGGGCACGTCGGTTCCCGCGGAGGCCGCACCCCGCGCTCACCGCCGGCCCGGCCGAGCGCCACACCTCCCGCAGCCCCGCTCCCGGGGCCACCTGCCACTGCCGCCGGCGGCCGGCCCGGCCCGGCCCCGCTCCCCGAGCCCGCCGGGCGGGGCGAGCGCAGCAGGGCCCTGAGGGGGCACGCGGGGCTGGGCAGGAGCGGGGGCGCCGCGGTGCCCCCTCGGCCCTGGAAACAAGCCACGGCGGCCGGTCTCTCTCTTTTTTTTTTTTTTTTTTTTGCCTTTTTTACCTTTTTTTTAATCTATTCGCAGCCACCCTCACACCAGTGCCGCCTCGAGGCCTCCCTTCCCTCACTGAACACCCCTGAGGCTCCCGCAGGGACGCGGCCGCTCCGCCGCGGGACCGTGCAGCGAGGGAGCGGACAAGAATAAAACCCATTTCCGAAGCGCTTCCCAGTGCCCTGAGACACCACTCCGGGCGCTGCCCCGGCAGAGGGCGGCCAAGGGCAGCGTCGCCGTGCCCGCCGACACCCGCCCCGACGGTGCCGGTGCAGCCGCCAGCGGGCGGGGACGGGGCAGGGACACGGGCGGCTGCTCGGGGGTGCCCGGCACCACCGGCCCCGCCGTCGTGCCTGGGCCGCAACAACGCGCCGTTCGCGGCTGCCGCGTGTCGGGACGGCCCGTGGGTGCCGCCAGCAGCTGCTGTGTAAAATACACGCGTGCCGGGCGGAGAGCCGCCCCTCCGCGTGTAACGTTGCGGAGGTTCCGCTGGGTAGCGCTGCCACACTGGCACGGAGGGCGGGGTGCTGACCTCCCCCGATGCGCCCGTTCTCCCGGCGATTAGAACACCTGAGAGGGACCCCCAAACGCGGCGCTCCCAGCTCGGCCCGCAGCCAGGCGCGCCCGCGTGGGGATGCCGCTCACGGGATGACCGATGCGCGGCCCTTTCCCTGGGGTCGCCGGGCGGTCGGAACACACACGGGAGGCACAGCACGGCAGAAGAAGCCGGGCCGAGCCGCAGACCCCAACACTCGCCGTTGTGGGTCGGACCGCCCCGTCCGACCATAGGGGAGGCGGCCCGAGCCGCACGGCAGGGTCCGAGAGGGTCCCAGTGTCGGGAGGGTCCCAGTGTCGGGAGGGTCCCAGTGTCGGGAGGGTCTCAGTGCCGGGAGGATCCCAGTGCCGGGAGGATCCCAGTCCCGGGAGGGTCCCAGTGCCGGGAGGGTCCCAGTCCCGGGAGGGTCCCAGTGTCGGGAGGGTCCCAGTGCCGGGAGGGTCCCAGTCCCGGGAGGGTC
>JAYRBT010000181.1:20688926-20775556 GCA_036023395.1 Myiotriccus ornatus | reverse complement strand
CAAAAGGGGATGTTGGGAGGGGGGGGGCGGTGTCTCTGGCCCTTGTCGCCCCGAGGGCCTCACCATCCTTCGAGGAGGCAGCGGGAGAGAGAGCCGTGAGGAAGATCCCGCTGCAGACAAGTTGATGAAGAGGCCCAAGCTAGCTTGCCCGGGGTAGGGAATGCGCAGCCTGGACGAGACTCTCCAGACAGGCCTTGGCATGAGGAGCTCGGGCGGGGCCGGGGAAGGCGGAGGGGGGCGGCCCCACAGGACACACGTCGGGAGGAGTGGGGGAGGCGGGAGGGCAGATTGCTCCTGAGAGCCTGGGGACAGCTTGGGGGCGAGGGGAGGCGGGGGTCGAAGGAGGAGTGAGGAAAAGAGAAGAATGAAGGGGGGGGTGCTGGAACTCGGGTGCAGAGGAAACGAGAGGAGGGAGCGGGAGAGACAAAGGGAGAAGCGGCAGCTGCCCTCCAGTCCCGGCGCTGACCCGGCGGCGAGGACGCGAAGAGCCGCTCCAGGAAACAGCGGGGCCGGCCCATCCCGCAGCTCTCCCCTTCTTCACCCTCCCACTGGCCGCGGGGAGACCCGGCGGCAGCGGCCTCAGCCCCGACTCGGGCCGGGGGACAAAGGTTCCCCGCTGGCTTGCGGCGAACCGTCGGGGCGGCGGGCGTGGAGCGGGGCGGCACGCGTGGCGGCAGGGGCTGTGTCCCCAGTCAGCGCGGTGTTTCCGTGGACCCCGGCGGAGGGAGGAAGGGGGGATGAGGGATACACCCCTTTGGCAGGTGACAAGTTTTGCTAAACTGGTCGTCCGACATGCACGAGGAGACCGTGGGCGCGGAGACCGTTCCCTTCCCCTTCCCCGCCTGGTCGTTTTCATAGACGCTTCTCACAGTCAAATAAAGTTCCCCCCAAACACCTGCGCCCCGTGTCTCCAGTCCGATGCAGCAGTGCGGTGCGGTGTGTTGCCCGGCCCCATGGGGTTGGGCAAGATGCCGACAGCTGCGTGGGGTTCCCGGGACGGGGACTTGTCCAGCGGGTGGACGCTTGTCAGCGGCCGGGGAGCAGAGCACACCGCACCCAGGACTGGGGCTTCCGCGCTTTCTTTCTGCTACTTAGTTATTTAGTATTTTATTATTTATTTATTACTATTTATTTGCTGTCTGCTAGCAGCAGTTCTCTCTGGGCTGTCTGCACCTGGTGTATGCGATGGGTTTTCCGTGTTTCAGCATCCCCGTAGCTTCCTGAGCCCTTCCAGGCTCCTCATTTCGCATCCTAAATGCGGCTCACACCGTGCTGGGGTTGGCGACGGCAGGCGGATGCAGGAGCGCGCTGCAGCTCCGCGCGTACCACAGATGCATAAGTATGCATCTGTGTATGTTTGTAACCTGCATCTGTGTATGTTTGTAACCTGCTTTCTTCTCTTTTCCTGTCCGATAGATGGGACAGGATCTATCTGTCCGGTAGAGAGAGCAGGCACCGCTGAGAACCACGAGCCCTCGCATAAGACACAGTGACGCGGGGCTCGGCCGCCCGGAGCCGGGCAGAGCCGCAGGGAGCAGGATAATCGAGGGGCGACGGCTGCCCCGGCCTCCCCGGCACTCCGGGGAGGGTTGGGGAGCGGGAGATGGAGCCTGGGGGGGGGGCTGGGACGATTCCACCCCGCGTCCCAGCGCCGAGGGCCCCCCCGTTGGGCCCGGGCTCGGCTCCCGGCGGGAGCGGCTGAGCGGGGCCGGTGCCGGAGGGGGGGCCGGGGTAAGTGACAGCTCTACGGCCAGCCCTGTCCGGGGGGGCGGCCCGGCAGCCGCCCGGGCGAGGGGCACCCTCTGCCTCCCCGGTGCACGGGCGGGGCCGGCCGGGCTTGTACCGTGGGGAGGCAATTTATTCATTTGCCCGGTGAAAAGAGAAAGCACGAGAAATTCAATTAAAGCGGCTCTGGCAAAAGGAGTTATTTGAGGCATGAATGTCTCCCCTAAAGCTGCAGCAATCATGTGGCATTAGACACTTCCGGAATCCTATAGCCAACTTGAAAAATCCCAGACCCCTTTTTTCCCTAATTTTTGCTCTGATCTGTAATTTTATCCACATTTGCACTAGTTTGAGCATTCTGGCTCTCCCATCTGAAAGCCTGCAATTACTATATAATTCTTCGCAATTTCACATGTCCTAATATGGACTGTAATTTTTGCGCAAGACAATTTCCTGCTATTTCAAGCATCAACATTGTCAAAGTTGTATGTACATAATAAATGGGAATATCAATGCATAGTTTTTAGCATAACATCTTGACTCCTCGATAATTATATCCGTTCGGAGCCTACGCAGAATTAGCCTGAATTGCATGGTAACTGCTGCTGCTTTAAAATTTTTAAAAATTACTCATAATTTTCCCAAAGATTACCAAGATCTCGAGTGCACAATGTCATCAGCGTAATGAAGAGTAAACATTTATGCTAATAATCTGCAATTTTTTTCATCAGCTATAAAGACAGAGGCTATATAGCAGAAAATTTCAGTCATATTCTGCAAGAGCAGAGCTGCAAAAAGGCTGCTGCGCTCAGAGGCATGTGCATCTCTGGGGGATCTCAATCCACATTTGCACTCTCAGGATATTATTATTGTGCTCGGCTTCAATTTTTTTTTTTTGCTTTCTTTCTCCCTCCCCTATCCTCTCCCTCTCTCACACACTCTCTCGCTCCTCTAACTTTCTTAGCAAAAAGCCGCGTTCGGTCCTTTGGTTTGTTGTAAAGCAAAGACTTGTGCCCAGAGCCTCAGGGACTGAGGCGGAAGGTAAGGGTGGCGACACAGGCTCCTTTCTCGCGGGGGTAGGTGAGTGGACGGGGCGCGACGTGGATGGATGCCCCGCGCGGGCCGCGAGAGGGGGGAAGAACCGGCGGCGGCTCCGCCGGCCCAGTCTCTCTGCAAAACTTCCCGCCGGCGGCACCACGGCGAGGAAAGGGAGCGGGGACGGCGTGCAGGGCGGCGGGGCTGCCGCGCAGAGCCCAGCCGGGCATCCCGCGGGCCGAGCCGCGCCAGCCGCGGAGCCAGCGCGGGCAGAGCGGCGCGGGGGCGGCGGGGGGACCCTCCCGGCCGGGGCCGCCGTGGGGCCGGAGGAGCGCTCGTTTTCGGCGGTGGTTTTGTGGTGCGCGTTTGTCGGTTCCTTGCGGAGGGGCGCTTACTGCCCGGTCCCCAGCTGCGAGCCGGGAGCCGGGAGGGGAAGGCGCCTACGCGGGGAGGACATGCCACTTTTGCACCGGCATGAGAGCGGCGGCGGCGGCGGGAGCGGGGCAGGTGGGCTGCGGCGGGAAGAGCGGAGCGGCCGTCGACGGGGATTTCATATCCCCCTCTGTCAAACGAAGGGAGAAAATTCCGAATGCAAACGGGCTCTGATATTTGATTTTTTTTTTTCTAGTTTCAGGGGCCGCTCTGTGCTCTGCAATTAGATTGACACATGTACAACATCCCCAGCCATTGAAGGGGGTTCGCAGGGACACTCCAAGGGGATTTTTTTTCCTTTTTCTTTTTGGGTGGAAGATATTAAAGAGGTATCTGTTGTTTGGCAATTTTGCTAAGTCTGTCTTCATTACTTCAACATTGTGCATTTGCTAATTTGGAAGCCCCTTCCTATTGACAGCTCTGCTCCATACACCTGCAAGCAATTTGCAGAGCTCCAATATAGGAGAATTGCAGAGATGGCAGCTCGCACCTATTTTATTTTTTTTTCTTCGCTTTTCTCAATGCACAGCAAATTTGGCTTTCAGTGCGTTATCTCTTTTGTTAATGCAAAAAGATTCCCTGGGCGAAAAAATTGCTCATAATTACCAGTGAGATGGGGAAACTGCATTAGAATAAATAAACCTGAAATTACTGTAATTATGTTGTGTTTGATGGGCTCGGCTTGTAATCAAGAAGAGAATACAGTGAAATGATGCTGACCCTCTTGGGTTTGCAGCTGTACGCGCACTTTGGGGTCTTTTTTTGCAGAAAAGAGTCATTTTGATCATCATTAAGCTGTGTGTAACCTATTTCAGAAGTGTTTGAAAATGAGGGGCACTTTTTTTTCCCCCAACAAGGAAAAAAATATATCCCAAAATTACATTTTGCCATTTACAGGCTCATCCATAAGGTTGTGTTTGCCGGGTGACAATTGGTAAAGGTATAATATTCGAAATCAGGACTTAATCATTGTAATGAGGTATTGTTTCAATATAAGCACCTTTGGATTATTCATAGTTTAATTAATATCCTCATTATGAAAATCTTCGAATCAGATATTTGATGAACTACTTGTCAGCAACAAGGCAGAATTAATTAGGCCTGTATTGAGATTAACATTTTCAAATGTACAATTATAATAGCCTCTAACTCAAGACCGCCTCGCTGAGAGAAAACTAATAATTTCTCTATTTGAACTGTTAGCAAGATGTTATTGAATTAGGAGAAGCTAATATATCTTTAAAGCGCTCCAAGCTGCTTGACCACCCCGTTCCTGTCCGGTTAAAGGCATTTGTGGTCTCGGGCTGAGCCGCCGCGGGAACTGCGCGGATCCTGGGGCGCTGCGGGGACGCGGAGCCTTCCGGCTCCACTGGGGGCTTCAGGCAGATCGGGTCCGGGCTCGGGCCGTGGCACCGCGGTAAATGCAGAGATGGGGAGCGTTTTCCAGGTCGGATCCAACGTCCCGCGGGCCACTGCGCCCCGTGTGCGCGCCAGGGCGGGTGCTGCGCTGCCGCGCATCGGCTGCGTCCCGGCCCCGCGAAGTGGGGAGTGGGTGCGTCTCTGGGGGTGGGCGAGCATGGCCGGTGGGGGTGCACGGCCGATCCGCCGCGGAACCTGCGCGCAGAGACGCGCACGGCCAGCCCGCCAAGCCCGGCCGCTCCCGGTTCCCTCCGATCTGCAGCGCTTTGCTGACCCCAGCAGCGGCCCGGGCTGAGCCCGGCGCGGGGTGAGTGCGGCGGCACCGGCACGGCCTCGCCGCCGACGGGATGCGCGGGTAGGCAGCTGGCTCGTCTGTCGGGACGGGGACCGGGGCTGTCCCGGCCTGTCCACATCCCTCTCCCGTCCCAGGAACTGTTCCTGGATCCCCCTCGGCTCGGAGCGACCCTCCAGCTGAGGGTCCCGCGGCTCATCGCGGCGGCTGCCGCCGTCTGACTGGGTATTGCGGGGCGCAGGGGGACACGCTGCCCTGTCCGGGGCTGCCCTCCCGGTTACGGCCACCGCCGTCCTGCTGCGGAGCGCGGAGCGCAGAGCCCGGCCCAGATCCCGCTCCCGGTCGCGCTGCGAGACAGGGAGCACGCGCGTCTCTTTTTCCAAACCATAATTTTACTGTCTCAAAGGAACTTTATAACTTATGTACAAAGATTTGTGTGGGTTTTTTTCATTTCCTCCCCCAGATACAAAGCAATAAGTTAACATTCTCAATATAAAACTAAACTTTGACATATAGAACACTAAACACTGCCGAGCTCAGTTTATCACATCTTCCGACTTTCACAAGTAAAATGTCAAGATCTCAGTACACAAAGCATCATGTTTTACAGCCACACGAAACAGAACGGAAATAATAATTAAAAAAAGCTAAATTTGTGCAACATGTTTACAGAACAATAATAATAATACTTAAGAATAAAATATGTACAGCGAGTAGCTCCTGCACGTCGGTTTGTGCATTTCGACTTTGGGCTGGCTTTGCGTGGGGAGGCCGCGCCGGGACTGCGCGGGTGCGCCCGCCCGCTCTCCCGGCGGGTCCCCCCCTTTGCCGCCGCCCTCGGGGCTCTCGTTCCGTCCTCCGCGCCTTGCTTCACCTCAGCAAAGCGCTCGGCAGCTGCTGCGATTCAACTTCAGAGTACCAAACAATGTGCATTTATTTCCTTTGTTCAATACGCGAGAAATGCAAATCATTCGGACCAAACCTCTCCACACCAGCGAAGTACAAAAGTTATTGTCAAAGTTAAAATCGCATCCTTCCCTCGTGGTGATTTATTCGAGGAGGGGCGGGGGGAACGGGACGACGGACCGTCTGTGGTTTTGTTTAAACTGTGCGTTCGAGCAGTGCACTCAGCAAGCTGAGTTTGTTTCTAGCACTCTCATAGTGGTAATTTAAAACAATAAATAAAACCCCTGTCTTCCCCTTTTAACAACAACAAAAAATATACAGATGGATAGTGAAAGGTACAGAAAATGTCTAGGGAAAGGAGCTCCGGTAAATTGTACAGCTTCCTTCCCCCTTGCAATTGAAGAGACCGTCAGATCGGGGTAGTAAATAAATGACCTACATTTCAACAGACACAGACAGACAGACAGGACAGAGGAGAGGGCTTCCACCCCCCCCAGACATCTTTTTCTGATTGTCCCACAAAGCCGCGGCCGGCGCTCGCTCTGCTCCCAGGCTGTTGTGCGGTGCTCGGGGCCGCTCCGTCAGCTGTCAGCGGTGGGAACCGGCCCGCATCACATCTGTGCTCTCCTGCACCGAGCTACCGTGCAGCGTCCTAATGGCTGGATGGGCAAGAGACCTCCTGTTTGTTTGCTTGGGTTTCTTTGTGGGTTTTTTTCGTCTCTCTCTCTCTCTTCCCCCCTCTTTTAGATTGTTTTCCCCTTTCCTTTTATTTTACTTAATTATTTTTTCCATGATAATTTTAATTCTTTTTGGGACGGGTAGTGCTTGCATTAGGGGAAAACGTATTTATAATCACATCAGTTGCGGCTGCTGCATAGCTTCTTGGTGGGCTGAAGGATACCACGACGTGTAACTGGGGATGTAGGTGCCCGGGGTCCCCGACGAGGCCTTACCGGAGGCAGAGGTGGTATTCCACACTGGGGGCACGGGTGGAGAGCTGCCCGAGAGAGCCCTGCCGTTGGTCAAGGCGCTGCTCTCCAGGGTGGCTCCTCCTTGCTTCATCAGCTTCTTGAATTTGGAACGCTTGTTCTGAAACCAAATCTTCACCTGTGAACGGGAACGGGGCAGGGCTCAGCATGCCTCGGTACGGTCCAGCATTCCCCCACCCCTCCGGGGTCCGACGGATCCCCTCACCCAGCGGCCTCCCAGCTTCTCTCCCTTATTCCCCCCGTGGCTGCTGTGTTATTTTGTGATGGCAAACCACCCAGCAAGATCCCCCCCCGCCAACCCCAGCGGGCCCCGCGGGGACCTCCGCGCACCGGGTGCGCCTCCGCGGCGGGACGGGCGTCGCGCCGGGCCCCGTTGCCCGCGGCTGTGACCCGTCTGCATTGGGCATGGGGTTTCCCATGCCGGCTGTGGGGACAGGGAGGGGACACGGGAGAGGACCCGGCTTAGTCAGCGCTGTACCTGGGTCTGGGTGAGTCCCAGAGATGCTGCGAGCTCGGCTCTTTCAGGGAGAGCCAGGTACTGAGTCTGCTGGAACCTCCTGTTCAAAGCCTGTAGCTGCAAACTGGAGTAAATAGTCCTGGGTTTGCGAATTTTTTTCCCTTTTCCATTAAAGCGAACTTCCCCTCCTTCTACCACAGTGCTTTTCTCCGATTCGGCCCCTGTGAACAACAAACGATGCAGAATAAATAATAATAATAGCAGCAATAGCAATAATAGCAGTAACAGTAATAGCAGCAGCAGCAGCAGTAACAATAACAGCAACAACATCAACAATAACAATAATGAGAAGGAAGAAAAGTGAAGCTCGAGTAACGCTAACAAAGGCTCCGGGCGATTATGGCAGCCCAGGCTTCTTCCCAGAGAAAGTTTGCTATTTTTACAGGCTGTAGTTTAGGTTTAATTACCCTTAATTGCATACATTGTTTATAGCACTACGCAATAAATAATTACGAAGACTAATACGTGCACATCTGGGTTGGTTTCTTTTCCAGCCAGGCTTTGTGTACTCTGTGTATTGGTCCCCTGTGATCCTCAGCTTCTCTTGACTAATATTTTGTAATTTAATTTAATTTTTTTCCCCCGATAGATTTTTTTTTTTTTTAATACAAGCACCCTCCCTCCCTCCTTGCCTTCCCTCCCCCCTTCCCCCCTCCCCAAAGCCGAGTGCACCTACCTGTCTCCTCTAACCGGGTCTGAGTCAGGCTGGAGCTGTTGGGGTAGGACTGCACTGAACTGATGTAGGGGTTGGTCGAGTGGCTGCTGACCGAGTTCACATAGGGGTAGCCCAGCGGTCGGGAGAAGGACGAAGCTGTGCTGTACGAGCTGTCAGGCTGAGAGTGGCCCGCGGAGTGTAAACAGTGCATGGAATAGTGTCCGTGGGACATGGGAGAAGGAGACATTTGCTGGCTGGGCGGCCCAAACTCCATAAAGACAGCCTTCCCTGAGACGGGGCTATTTAGACTCTCTGGCATGGTGGTCATGGTCATTTCTCGTCGCTTGGTCTGTGTGTGTGTTCTCTCTTCAGCTTGCCTTTTTGGGGTCTGTTGTGTTTCTCAGGACAGGAAAGAACCCAATTTAAGCGGAACAGGGTTTTTCACTTTCCATTCATAAGAAAATGGAGTTTGTCTCTTTGAAAAGTCTAAGCATGATGCTGTAGATCTACACAAACTCGCCTAAAAGCTTTGACTCAGCCAAGGCTATGAATATTCATGAGACGGCCGAGCTGATTGGTCCGCCGTCTTGCATAATCGCTTTGGATTGGTCCCTGGCGCTCGGGGCTCGCCCGGACCGCGGTGAGCGCGGAGCTGGCGGCGCGTCCCCGAGCGCGGCCGCCCGACGGCACCGAGCCCCGCGCCGGCCCGGTCCGGGGCAACGAGCCGTCAGGGTCCCGCTCCATCGCCGGCCGGCCGCTCCCGGCCGCCCGCGACCGAGGGCGCCGGTCCGGATCTCGGCGGAAGGCAGCGCAACCCCTCCGCCCTTCCCCGCTCCTCGCCGCGCAGGCGGCGCCGAGGGGCAGCGGCCGCGCTCCGCCGGTGCCGCCGGGCTGCGGGGGTTCCGCCGCTCCCGCCCCGCTCCGGCGGGACCCGCGGACAAAGCGAGCGGCCCCCGCCCGGCCGGCCGCGCTCCGCAGGCGCGCAGGGGCTTCTCGGTCCCGGCCCGCGGGTCCCAGCGCCGCCCGCGCCTCCGGATCGCGCCGCCCGGCTCCCGCCGTTATTGTTTTAAAGGGAAAAAACCCAATCTAAAAAAAAAAAAAAAAAAAAAATCGCCCTAAAAGGGGCCAACGGCGCGTTTGAGCTTAAAATGAAAACTTCCGCACGCGTGAGAGGTAAATGAGGTGGGACTTGGGAGATCCTCCCCAGAAAGCCCATGATGAATCCCAAATTACTTTGCTAGATAATTAGAAAGTGTTGATAATTATTTCTTTCATAATTCTGCGGTGTGACTGTAACAGGAAAATGATCTTGTGAAAGTTCACACGTGCAGATGTATTAGTTACTGATTCATTTGATTAAATGCTAGTCTCAAGTGCTCTGATCCACAGCTGAAGGCGGCCCCATTAGCATAACACTGATGTTTAATTTTCATACGCATAATTAGCCATATATTTAACACTAATAGCAACATGCAGCCTTCCAGCATTAAACAGCCTGGGATTTGATCTGGCCTGGGCTGAACTTTCCCGGTTACACCTAGGCTGTCTAGGGTGCGCAGTTATCACGGCACTACATCTATGTAATCAAGCACATTTTGGCAAAGGGAGAACACCAATAAAAGTGATCATTCAAAACAAATCGCGGCGTTGATGTCGTTAGAGGTATTAGCGCCGGCAGCGGGGCTGGGGCACCCCCGGCAGCGCCCGCACGGTGTTCAGACTCCTCCGGGCAGCGACGGCCCATGAAGTAGCCGGCTCCTGACTGCAGAGCTGGCACATCTGAGTCCCTCTGCTCGTGTTTCCCTCCCCCCCTTTCATTAGTGGCTCTGCTGGTTTTAATTGCTCGTCTCCTAATGCCTCTTTTACTTCCTCTTTCCCTCCATTTTTGTTTTTAATTTTTGGTTTGCTCACGATACGCAAAGTTCATTCTCACAAACTCTCCGAGGCTCGGCGCGGAACGGGCAGTGGCGGTGTGTTCCCACACACACGGTGTCCCCTGGCAGCCGACTCTGCCCCCCGGCCATGTAAGTGACCCCCCAAGGCGGGTTTGGGCGCTTGGCCGCAGAGGGGACGGGGTGTTCCGGCAGCTCCGGCACCTTCGCCGGCCTCAGCCCGACGGCTCCGCGGAGGGGAGGCTGCTCTGTGTCCGCAGGGTCTGCCGTCACCTCCTCCGGCCGACCGGGCGCAGACAGTCCCGAGGCGAGCCACAGTTCCGCCGGCCCCGCAAAACCCCGCGGACCGGTCGGTGGGGCTCTGCTCACACCCACGCTCCCGAGCGGGGCCGCTGCCTCTCCGCGCATGGCCGGCCCCGGGCAGCGCGGCTTCGGCGGGCGCGGAGGGGCCGCGGGACGCCCTGACCCGCGATTGCCACGTCGGTGCTCTCATTGTGTTGGCCCGGCAAGACCTCCTGCGTGACGGGTTTGTGCGAGGCGCTGGCTGTCCCCGCACAGCCGACACATCTCTTTAGTCTCGTTCATAATTAGGATTACAAACGTGTGCCATCAATGCCTTTGCCTGGCCGCCACTGCTCTGCAGCGGTCGGTAAAACCTGCAGTCCCTCCAGAGTTACCTGAGGGACTTCGGGGTGAACAGCGATTACCAGGAGCTGCCAGCAGTCCCCTTATGCCAGGCTGAAGGAGGTTCCCTGCTCCCAGCTGCCCCATTCCTGTCTCACCCCACACCGCGATAAGTGCAGGACAAGAGGGAGAGGGGCAGACAGTGGTGAGAAGCTTGGTACTCCCAGATGCGGTGCCATCCAGGTGCTTCCAGCGCGGCCAAAGTCCACGGGATGTGCCCCTGGAGTGCCTCTGGGATGCACAGGACACCCATCTGTCCCCAGTGCCCCTTGGAGGGGACAATGCCACTCGGGCAATGGAATGCAAGGGAACAAAATACATCCCCCTCTGGGCAGTGCCGAGAGTCGCTTGCGCTATTTAATCTCCGTGTATTTGTAAACTTGGCTGCATCGTTTGTTTTGCAGGTTTTATGGCCTTTCATGCTCCTCTCGGGGAGGACAACGCTGAGCGGCTGCCCTGCGGTGTTAGCCGTGTTCAGGGAGGGGGGTCCCTGCTTTTTGAGAAGATGATGTTAAAAACTATTAGAGCTGAGAGCTCCCTGTACTTGAGTGAAAGCAAACAGCCGTGTGAAGCTGTAAGAAAGAGGCTTACTTCTTCCCAGGACCACTGAGGGAGCCAGTGGTGAGCTGCCCTGGCTGCCTGAATGTGCAACTGGCCAGCCCTCAGCACAGGACCGTATCCCCCTGCAATGGGGAGCAAATTATTTGTACTAAACCGCACTGCTGCTGCCTTGGGCTTGGGGAACTTCTGGAAGTCATTTATCTCCAAGGCTACCCCACATTTCATAGGACCAGGTCCTGCTCTCAGAGCCTCCAAGTTCCAGTGCCAGACCCATCTGGCCTGACAGGGTGGTCAGCAACTGGCTAAATTGCAAATCAAATCCTGCACCCCCGCAGGCCCAGGACAGGACCACAGAGAGCATGAAGGGTTGAGAGAGACCCACATCTCCTCTGTTTCCATAAGATGCTTAAACTGTAGAGTGCCTTTCCCTTAACTAATGTGGGCACCGCAGAGCAGTGATTACCCCAAACCGGCTAATTCTTCAAGCAGGGCAATTATTGATCCCCAGAGAGGCATGCTTCGCATCTCATTTTTAATCATTTTTTGTGCTGTGTAAAAAGAGGCAAGAAGGAGGGGATTGCTGCTGGGAAGGATGTGGGGAAGAGGCTGCTGCCTCTGCCTGACACCCTTACGAAACTTTTTTTCCATCCTAGCAGAAGTTACAGCCTGGGAAACAGCACTGTGCTAATCGCAGTGAAGACAAATTGACTCCGCAGCTCAGCTATAAAGGGAAAATACTATGTTTCTCTGTCCTCTCAGCTGCACAAAGACTGTGTCATCTGATACCTGTTTGTCCCACATAGGATTTGGAAGAGAGAGGACCCCCTCTCTGTCCCTCACTCCAAATAACCCAAACCTTTGCACTTGCAGACTGTGCATGGCTGCTGCAAGGGTCACAAACAAGCCAAGGGACTTTTATTAAATACTCACCAGGTAACACACAGAAAGGACTATGTCCAGAGCCGATCCCTCAAGCTGCTTTTTCTGTCCCCTGCAGTGACTTACACAACACCCATACCCCAGAGAAATTACAGAAATCTCTTTTCTGTCCTGAGTGAAACTGGAAATCGCAGAAGTACAGCAAGTCCCTCCATTCCTTGCTCCATCTTTAGGTTTCTTCCACCAGTCTAGTGAGGATTTCTGCTCCTTCTGAGGTAATCACAATGGTATGTTCAAATTGTGCTGATCTGAAATGCATATTTAGCAGTTATTATGGGGCAAATGCATCTACCATGCATGAAAACTCATCTGTTTGTTTTTTTTTTGTCTGTCAGTGATGAGTTCCACAACTAAGGAAATAACAAAAAATAAAATAAGGCACCTTCTATTGTCTACAGAAATTGCCGTCCATTTATCCTTCAGAATCTTAAATTCGGGGGATCCTTCCATTATTATTGGCTCTGCAGCAAGAAAAACAAAATGTATTCCAAAGTTAGTTGCATTCCTGTGTGGATTGTGAAACAAGCAAGAAAGGGGGAGGGATGTCCCAGCAGTTAGTTCCTCTTTCACACAGGTCCCGTCCTTCCTAGGCCGGCACTCTCTTGTCACACTGAAATGTGAACTAAAAAGGAAGACGAAACATCAAGGTAGGAAGTTGCCCATTCCCTTTGTAAAAGCAGGGAATTTTAATCAAGCTTTAATTAAGACCCCGTGGATAATAACCAAAGCACCAACCACATTTATAAACAGCAGATAGTTTTAAATATTTGAATTTTTTAAACAGGCTTAAAATGTTCATTAAATCAGCAAAACAACAATTTTCTTATTTCCCTCTAATTGCCGTGCCATTTAGCCACACAGTGAGAAAGAGGGTTTTTCCCCCAGCATCTTTCCGCCACTGGAAGTGAGCACCATCAGTCTGCGGGGTGAGGCTCCGGCTGGTTACTGCTGTCGCAGTCCCCAAACCCAACAGCAGCTCTGGCAGGCAGTGAATGACTAAGTGCCACCAGGCTGCTCAGCTTCAGGGACATGATCACATCCTTCTCACCCTCCTCAATCCAAGTGTGCTGGCAGTCTTTGCCTCGCCAAAAATATGAAACAAGTATTAGTAAGATTTGTAAAAAACATTTAATTTTTTAAATCTTGCAGTTTAAAAGCTGTTTCGCCCACATGGTCCCTTAGTTACAATTTTAAAAAATTATATTTTAATCTGCTTCCTAAGGGGTCAGTGTCACCGACATCCTGTCTGCACAGCTATTTCTATATCCTAATAAAGAAATTTAACGGATATGGCAGCTCCGTGTGTGCTTTTTAATAGAAAACCACAGCAGAGAGTTACTAACCTATTGTGAACGCCATCCCCTCTTCCATTAACAAATCGCTGTCATTGGCTACAAAAGAAAATAAAAACGTGTTTATGGATTTGGCTTTATTTTTTTTTTTTTTTTACTTCTAATAGAAAACGCAACCAGCACTTTGTTTAAACCCCCTTTTGGTTCGCAGGTACTGTGCACGCCGGGCCCTGCTATGAGGCCGGAGCACCCGCCGAAAGCGATCCCACCCCGGCCGCAACGGGACCTCCCTGACGGCGGCTCCGTCCGGGCCGGGGGCTGTAACATTTCAGCAGACACTTTTCTTTGCCCCGTCACAAACTTTGCGGGCGTGGTTCGGGCGCGGGCGGGATGCGGGGCAGCGCGATAGGGCGGCTGCCGCCCGGAGCGGGACGGGGAAGGAGGTCCGCAGGGCTCGGCTGCCCCGACAACTCCGTTAACGAGCGATTTGTCATCAAAAATACTTTCGGTAAACAAGGCCGGGGATGCCCTCCAGCTTCCCAGCGAGGAAAGCTCCCCCCCGGCAATCCCCCGCCCCCCTGAGCCGGCAGAGTTCGTGGGTGTGTGGGGGCTCCGCTCGTTTTACCGCCCTCCCCCTCCCCTCCCGGAGCCCCCTGGCCGCCGGCGGCGGAGCGGCGCGGGGGGAGGCGGGTCTGGCCGCGGGGGCCGCTTACCGTGGTGCCACACCTCGGGGTGCCCGTGGAAGTACGACCCGATGCCGTGGCCGACGAAGAAGGGGCAGACCTGGAAGCCACCTCGCCGTGCCACTGAGCTGCGGGGGCAAAGAGGACACGGTGAGGGTGCGTGCCCCGACCACCCACCACCTCTGCTAGACGGCTCCAGCCCTCGCCACCGCATTGCCACAGACACTGGGTCACCACCGCACACCCGCTCCAAAAGACAGCAGCCACTGGAGCGAGCACCGGTGAGCCACTGTTAGGTTTCAGAGCTAGCAGTCCTGGTATAGAGGCTGGTAGCTCCTGTGCCAGCTCTGCTGCCTAAGCAAGACGGCAGCGTGTCATCTTCCTGTCTTACAGAGGGTAACCTTTTCCATAAGCACACTGGGAACTAATTTTAACTTGACACAGCACAGATAAAGTTGCCAAGTTGGGCAGCCAAGGGCCCAGCACACCACCAAACTGCAGCCTCTACCGAGCCCTCCTGAGGTGCAGACCCAGTGCTTGCACTGGGTTTCCTGAGGAGAGGAGACTCTTGCTGCCAGCAGAGAGAATTAAGAGCCCTACGGCTTCGTTTTACAATACTGCAAACATTCAGAATGAAAATGTATTGAAAGTCCAGCAAATACGTTCACACTAAATAACAACATGTTTCTAATGAACTTATCTTACAGTGTTTCAGTTCTGCCTGGGAGATCTGCCCTGCCTGTCATGGTCTGCCTCAGGGAGGAGCATCTCTGAGAGCTGCCTGCAGGGCCATGGCTGGCCACTGATCCCTACCCAAGCTGGGAAAGCAAATTTCTATTTCAGTTCTTAAAAACTGGAGGACTGGACTTATATGGGGTATCTTCTGGCTGCTGGGCCACCCCATGTCTGCAGGCTTCACTCTCACACTCTGCCTGTACTCAAGTAGTGGTGGAGGGAGTGATTTGGGGCAGCTCAGACAGGAAGGCTGCCCACATACAAAACAGAAAAATGCAGAGATTTGGGAGGACCTGGAGATGGATTGGAAGTGACAAGGTAGCTACCCTTGTCCCTGCATATCATCCCCACAGTATTTCTAAAATCAAACAGGAGCAAGACAAGACGACACTTAGCCTGAGGAGATTTCACTTACATGAAAAGCCTAATTTCTTTATTTTGAATCAAGGTAGGCACTAAGAACTTCAGGTTTGCCTATCTGTACACCCTAAAAAATGTTCTCTGAGAGTTTCACTATGGGTGGAGAAATGAAAAAGTTAAGAAACTCAAATAAAGGTGTAAGCTCTTACAGAAATTAAACCCTGTTAAACCCCACCGGGTAGCTCTTATTCAGGTGCAAAGTGGCCTCAGCTTGCTGTACAAAGTAATCCCTTTGCACACCAGGCTTCACAGACCCTGCAGTGCTGGTTCCAGTGCCCATGGGTCACAGTCCCAGAATTTAATGCCACTGCAATTGAGGAACATGCTGCTCCACTACAGCGAAATGGCAATGAGAGAGTAGAGCTGGGTCAATGGTTAATAATGCTGCAGTGTTCAGACCTTAGAGCATGTTTTAACAGGGTTTGTATATTAGCTTTGACCTACTCATTGTTCTGATACAAAGACTCCTAACATTTCTTCATTAACTTTGTAGAAGAATGGAAATTTTAGGTTTAGCTGCTCCCAAAGTCCAAAGTACTAGCAAAGAGGGTTACAAATAAAGCTAGAAATTTGGGCTTCATTTGTTTGTTTTCAGAGTTCAGGCTTCTACCTTATACATCATTTATGCTGAAAAAAATCATGAAGGATTATGCAGTGAAAAGTCCTACTAGAGATGGAAAGTACTTTCTTCCCTGCCTTTCTATCACATCCCCCACATCTAGGTCAGAGACTTGGCCTGCTGGTTATGACGATGCTGAAGGCCAAGCAAGAAGTACAGGGAATGGCGATGAGTTAGAAAGCCAGATTGCTCAGAAACATACACAAAACAAACGGAAGAATTCTGGTGACCAAAAGCAATGCAAATGATGATTCCCATATGGGTGAAGTGATTCTCTAAAGAGAGACGGGGAAAAGACATCCATGCAGTGTGTGTTTTATTTCACCTTCTTCTGCAGGTCTTTTGCAAAACCAGAAATAATCCCACTAACTATTCATCTTTGCTGATGTCCTTACATGGCATCCCTGAAAGAGCGCAGTCATTTTTTGACATGTTTTGTGTTATTAGAGGATTTTTTTCTCCTGACAAAATCTATCTTTTGTTGGAAGACAGAAAGCTTTTTTTTTTTTTTCTGTGCAGCTATTTTTCTGAGCACCATGGCTACATACTCTCCACTGGGCAGGAGAAGCTCTTGGCCCAGCACTCAGCTGCTGACAAGGAGGGTAGCAGCAGCAGCTGCATGCTGGGCACCAGGCACACGAGCAGCGGGCACACAGAAGGCAGTGTGAAGACAGTATCCTGTGTCTCATGCAGTGAAACAAGTGGTTCTCATGCATTTTCATGGTGAATTCTGCCACTTTCTTGCCAAACAGCGTGAAAACAATTCTGTTGGCATCAGTACTTCAGTGGTTACTGCCTGTGATCAAAACAGGGGATCCTGGAACTCACAGGGCTTTGACATCTGCACTGACAGACACCCATGCCCCTTCTCCTTCCCTTCTCCATACAGAGCCTTGGTATTCTTTATGTAAAATGTAACATGGTCAATAAACCTGAAGGGTCACACAGAAAACCTGTGGAGGAAACAAGTTGCAGGTATGAAACTCAGCTGCTTTCAATCTGGTTTTAGTATTTGCACGTCTTTCAGAAGGACCTACGGAGAATTTCTCTCCATAGCTACTAGCTTTACTTTGGAGTATTTAAAAAATCCCAGTGAGCTCTTACATGCTTGTGGAGTTACAGTAAAGAGACAAAGCTTCTAATCCAAACTACGGCTTGCAAAGGTAACCCTGTAAATGTACACGTTGGCTGTAACTATGAAACAGCTCTGAGAGTGAATTAAACTGTTGGTCTTGGTTAGCCTCTCCGGTCTCCAGGATTCCCAGGCTGTGCAATCTGATTAGAAAATCAGGATGACATGGACTGGAGCATTTTTGCACACATTTGCCATTTGCTGCTGACAACATTTCAATATTTTGTTTGAGCACTGTCCGGCTCAGGATCTGTCAGGGGTGGCCCTTTAAGGTTGTATTCCAGTTCTCCTGAAAGACAACCTTATAAGACTGCAGCCCCAACTTCATCAGATGCTTCTTGCAGAGAGGCAGTCTATGCTTAGGCAGCTGGAGGAGCCCTGGTTGCAACTGGGAAAGCAGCAAAGGCAGGAGGTAGAAGTTGGCATAGCTGCGCTGGGCTGCCTGGCATCTGCTGTGGGAGAAGACGTGCCAGTTTGCCACTTCCCCTTGTCCTTGGCGTATGCATTTCCAGAGCAAAGGCTGGGGCAGCAGAGCCACACCACACAGACAGCATGAAGAGAAAACAAGAAGTTTCTGCAGAATAATCATTGTTAAAAATACCTATTGAGAACATCTATCATCACAGACATTATTCTTTGAGCCACGTTGCATGCTTGGGCAGAGGTGAATTGGGCAGGATTAAAAGCTTAATCATTTAGTGAGCCCAATACTTGATTTTATGTTTTGTTGCTATGTGTTCCAGCCCAGTGGCTGCATAGTCAAGAGTGCCTGCAGTCCTGCTCTTTTGCTTATGGCAAAGCCAGGCATTGGGATGGATCAGCAGTGGCCAAGCTGGTAAGGGAACATGACTGAGGGCCAGACTATCCACGTAAATCCATTGCCAGAGCCTCTCCTGTGGTGAGAAGCTCATGCTTCTGAGAGCGGAGACAGGAGAGACAGGTATCATTTGCCGTCTGAGCATCCTCTTCCCATGTTGCCAGACAACAGCTAATTCTCTGAAAGGAGGGATAAGTGTGGAACAGGCACTGCTGTCCTGTCAGCAGCCTAACGGAAAGTGCCACAAAGCAGAACAGGCAAGGCCAACTCTACAAAGCTCTCCCCAGTACTCAAGCTTCCCCTGAAAGGAGCTCTTGGGTGATAAATCCCTCCTGTTAAGAAGCTGAAAAGCAGGTTGAAAGAATTTCCTTAGGTGGCTGCTCTGTGCAGATAGTCTCCAGAAGCATCTAGAGGAGCATTTTCTTTTCATTTTTACCAAATTTTGTCACTTTTTCCTCAAAGTAGGTCTGGTCTAGTATTCTTAGCACTCACTGAAGAAAAAAAAGTGACACAAATCCTATTTTCAGCATTGACAGCAACTGCTTCTCTGGGCTCTCTGATGGCACAATGGAAGAAAGAATTTGACTGATCAGACAAGATGGCACAAACTGCTTTGCTACCCAGGATGAGCAACCCGGTGAACTGATTCTCAGTCAGAAATGCTTCTCCCACAGAGCCAGCTTCTCTCCTCAGGGATGAAACTTTATCAAAAACAGTCCTGCAGAGCAGCATGACATGAATGGCTGAAGTTGCTAAACCAATCTGTCTTACACTTCTTGTCAGTGAACACACTTGAGAAACACTGAGAGATGTAACAGCCCTATGACAATTGTGTTCTTACGTAGGGATCTGATTTTTTTTTTTTTTTTAATAAATTAGAAGTAACCACGTTTTTCTTAGATATATTCCCAGCAGACTGGCCACTGAATGGCATATTTGCTTTAAAAAAAAAAATACTGAAAGCAGCATCAGCCTAAACTATATTTACTGGTGATAAAAATATCTATTTGGAATGGTACTATAGTGTCTAATTTGAGAAACTATGAAATTGTACAGGAAAAGTATTCAAGTGTTTTCTTCTTAAATAGTAATCCTAGACTGAGGGAATGCACAGGTTCAGGGATTCCCTATAATGACAATAAATGTTGAGGTATAATTAATAATATTTTTGAAAGCCAACAATTGTTTTTTGAAAGAAAGGTACATTTTAGTTTCAAACTGGAACACAAATTACTGTATTTTTCTTACAATAGTGCTGAACTTTTATTTGAGGTTCTCTGTTTCTGAAAGCAGACATGATGGATTGAAATAAAAGATAATTTATTGCAATGCTTACTTTCAAGTGGAGAGAGAAGCAGTGTAATTGTAATTTACAGTAGCTGTCAAGGAAAATCTATCACAGATGACATTAAAATGACTTATTTTGCCTGAGCCACTTATTGTTTAAATGTGCATAATCTGATAGAAACAGATTTTTTTAAAATCTGCTTTATATTGTTCTAAATTAATATCAAAACATATACTTAGGAGTTAAACATTTTAAACCATTTATTAATACTTTCATCACTATGGTTTTTTCTGTAGGAGTTGGAAATGGGTTTATTTAACAAAATCATGTTTAAGTTTTTTAGTTCTCTACTCTTAAAGACTTTCATTGACCTAAACTCACTGTCTAAAAAGTATATTTCAAACTAGATTTATTTATATCTGAAAGAGAAATGTCAGAAATGGCAAAAGAAAATGGACCTTAGGGCCCAATTCCATTTCCACTGGAGCTGACCAACAGTTCTGACACCCCTTTCAATGGGAGTTAGCAAAGACCCAAATTTTAAGCAAAGTAATTTCCATGAAATCTTTTATTGCAACTTGCAGCCGATGGGAGAAGGAACTGCTATCAAGGAAATATTCAGTGTCAGCTACTGAGCTTCCATAACAAAGACTACGTTTGAATACTGACTGCAAACTTACCTCTGAGATATAATTATTCCCAAACCTATTGTAGAAAGAAAATATTCTGATTATTTGTGTGTAGGATGGATTCTGCATATCACTTGAGCACCCTTATAGAAATACTGATGAAAGAAACTTAGACAATTTCCATTCTGATGGACCTAAAATGTTTTCAGTTTGTACATGCCTGTTCTCAGATATTATATCTAACTCTTCTGAAACTTCAGATTTTGATGTATATATGTATGTATTATACATTATATGCCTGTCTGCAAGCAAATGCTGAATGACAAACAATCTGAAACACACAGTTTCACCAAGCCAAGGTGATCTTTCAGCACAGGCAGTGTTAAAGTAGTTCTAAGCAAATCAGCACATTTAAATCGTCAACATGGTAAAATCTCGAGAAATAAAGTTAATGACCTGCTATTTCATGTGCAGTTTTGAACAGTTACGAGCTTCGATTAATCTGCTTTTCAGAGGGGGCGCTGACTATATATTTACACTTTGCAGGCAAACTGACCTCCGTACCAACAGAGCAAAAATCCAATGTCACATTCAACTCTGTTCTTTTTCCTTCTTCTTCCCTTTTTTTTTTTTTTTAATACAGCTAAAATTAATGTAGTGAATCTGTAATGAAATGCATTATCCTGCATGGAGATTTATCAGATTTTCCAACTGAATGCCATGCTTTACTAGCACTAGCTGGAGTTCACCTGCATGTTGGTGTGGCGTGTGGCTCTTTTTTGTAAAGAGTTAAGTTGAACACAAAAAAAGGGAACAAAGGTCAGCACCCAGCCGCCACTTGAATGTGAGATTTTTCTTTTTATTCCCCTTGATGTATACTAGGCTCTGTGTTATTAGTCTTAATGATGGAAAATTGTAGTGTTGATACAAATCTTTTTTTCAAAGTAGTAGGCGGGAGCTCCATTTGTTAGTAAGTTTTTTTGTGACTAAAAGCCATGGACAGTACATTTATGTAGCAGTAAAAGGCCTAGATGCTCTTTCCATAGCAGAGCTAATTATTCCTACTGTGACCTTACTGATCTACCCTGTTCCTAGTACATCTCATCTGCACGCCTGTTCCTCTGTGTAGATGGTGTCAGAGAATATGAAAAACCCTATAATGAAACCATTTTCATGATGGAGAAAGGCTACTGGAGTTGCACTTGCTACAAAGAGGCTCAATTATATGAGTAATTGTGATAATTTTCTACATTCATAGCCTTCAATGGGGAAAAAAGAATGAGAGCCACAAAGGAAAATTACTTTAACAAGAAAGTACAGAGAGTAAAAATGGAAGAAGAGACAAAAACGGGGAAAAAAATAACCAGAAAAAAAGTTTAAAAAATAGATCTGGAGGGAGGAATAGCAAGACAGGGAGAACAACAGAAATGCTCAAAAAGCCTATGTGCAGCTGTGTTGCACAATTAAATTGAATTTTTTTTCTGCAGTTGATGAATGTGACTACTGCAAATGTGCCTCTGTAGTTAGCTATCATTTGTTGTTCCGTGACAGGAAAAGGATAATTACCTCTCAGAGAGAATCAAAGGCTGACATGCCCTTTAGACACAGCCATGAATGCAGAGCTCGATAGAATGCTTGAATAAGAATCCAGTGTTCTGTGCCCCCTTCTACTCAAGAATAAATTTTGTTAAAATGCAAGAGCACCACCAGTAAATTTGTTGAACCCTAGGTGTTCAAAAATATGAGGTGCATCTATCGACTCATCCCATTTGCAAAAATAAAACTACATTTTGAATTCACTTCTATTATATTCATGGACAGTAAGATAGTGAGATATGCATTAAATTTCTTTTCCCAGTAGGGGTCTGATTCAACATTTCCTATGAAAGAACAGAAAGACACTATCCTTTTTCTCCAGGCTAGTTAGCCTATAATTTAAAACTGTCAAAAACACAATTTTATACAAAGTCTTCAATAAAAGCTTCTCAGATATAACCCAAAGAGGTTTTACTAAAGTTTGATTCAGACTCTGTTACAATATTTTTAAAGCTATAAATACATCTAACTGATATTTTGCCGTTCTCTTTTTCTCTTAAAGTATTTGAAGATTTACAAAGAAAAAAAAATGCAGCATCCTTTCAAGGTGACTAAGTCTTGCAGCTTTTAAGTAATCAAAATGAATTCAATACATGTTGGGACCATTAGCAGTCCAAAGAAGTATTGCTTAATGAAATGTATACGATATATGTCTTTTTCTTTCTTTTTTTTTTTTTTCCCAACATTTTAATATGATCCATAGGTACCTTCAAAAAACTAAGATGCATTTTTATTCAAAACCATCAGCAGCAGAAGAGTCATGACTGCATTTATGTGAAGGCTAGAACAGATGCAAAATGGGGAAAAATCTCTGAATGTCAGCTCTTTTTATCCTGTGACGTTAGCAAGCACTGCTCTTTGTAAGATCTGAAGCTCTCGAGTTAAATATTTTTGTAGTTTTTAAACAAAGAGACTTATTTACGTTGACTAATTCCTTTGTAACATTCATTATTGCTGTACAACAAAAACAATGGTTTCTAACCTTCTTACATTCTTAGACTGATGTGGTGTAGTGTCACACACCAATAAAAAATAAACTAAAGCCCATTGCAAATTACATGTGTTAATTTAAATCTACCTTATGAATATCTTTGTCTCTTTCTACAGTTATCTTTGCTGACCCTAGTGTAATTCACTTTAAAAAAAATACCTCTTACCCAAGGAACAACATTATAGCTTGGCAGTTCACATACTGATATCAGACTGAAATGATGGTTTTGAATCATAAAACATGTCATCAGCTTTATACCAAACCACCAATAACCTTTGTCCCACTTGCCAGCCCTCCTTTTACTTGTCAATATAAGGCTTACCTGATTGTGTTTCCAATTACAGAGAAGGGAGCCCCTGGTCTGCAAGCTGCAATTGCTTCATCTCTACATTTCCTGGCAACCTCCACTAACTTTTCACCAGATTTATCCACATTGCCCACCAAAAAGGTTTCAGAAGTGTCACCATGGTAGCCATTGTAATACACCTAAACATATGCAGAAATGTAAAGACATTTTCTCATTTTGCATTCAGAAACAGATCGTCTCCTTAATTAAATCCATTCTTTCTAGGAACGAGCTGTATATCACAACAGACAGACAGGTAAGCTGTATTTGCAAGAATGAGACTGGAAAAGCAGAACATTGCAGAGGAAAAAAAAAAAAGCCTGAAAGACTGCAAGGTGCGTAAGGGTTGCCAACATTGCCAATTAAAAATTCACGAAAAGCAGAAGCTGTGCATCACCGCCCAGCAGTGCACCAGGCAGTGACACTGCTCGGCTGCAGGACACGAGGCTAACGGGGCTGCTTGCGAGAAGACGGGTCGGGGCTGTGCACGGGCTAGAGGGGGCCTTGGGGCTGTCAGCTGCCCAGCCATCCTGGCTGCCTGTCCCTGCAGCCAGGGACCCGCCCGCACCCCAGAGGGGCAGGGCATTTCACCCCAGTGCCGGTCGTGGGCACTGGGAGACCAGCTGGCAGCTGGCAGGGAGACCCTCATGTTCACAGTCAGCATTCCCCGCTGGAGTTTTGAGGTGGGAGCTATACCCTGCTACCAACACTCGGAGTGAACCCCAAGGAAAAAGCATGGGCCAAATTCACAGCCAGCTGTTGCAGGTTTTCTTTAATCTCATTTTGAAGCTACAATGTGGCATTAATGTTAGATTTTATTTCTGATTTCCAGAGATGAATTTTGAGAGAATAAATGTACCGCTCTGGCACCGCAAAATTTCATGTGCTGAAAATGTAACACCCTGTTGAATTCATTACATATTGTTTTTGCTTTTCTTTTTGACATTTTGTAGGGTTTAGACTTTAGCTCTTCCAAAATTCTCTGTCAGGCACAAGAAACCCTGGCTATGCACTACGGAGCTGTGTAACATGCCATTAAAATGGGGTTTGCAGCTTTGCACCATGGCAGGCAGGCACATAATTGTAAGACCAAGCCAAATTTCCCTACAGAAAGACAAATTATAATGGTGGAGAGTTTTGATATTCTAAAACATTTTTCTCCCCCAAACAGTGGGCAACTATGCTTCTACAACTAATTACTCACCAAGCTCGAACCACTGAACTTTTGCCACTGGCAAGCTATTTGTGAAAGACATACTCACATTCTTTTTTTTTGATTCCCAAATTAAAAAAAAAAAAAAAGAAAAAAAAAGGGCTACAGTTTATCCCTAGGCCAGGTTTGTCTTCACGATGAGATGTGAAGAAAATGCAGGCGTTTAGGAGTGAGGGGTGTTTTAAAGAAAGGTGAGTGCCTGCAAGGGACCAACTGTGTTACCACTGCCCCAGCAACAAGCAGCTGCAGTCCCCTGCTCTACACCTTTCTCTGCCAGTCCAGACTGAATCTTTTTAAATTTTTTTTATTTAATGACCATTGGGCAGGTTTTAATCTACTTTCCTCATATGTAAACTGAGCTAGTTTGTTTTTAGCTCTAGCAAGTACAACACACAAACCCCCAGCATTAAACATCATCCTGGAAAAGCAAACTCAGACCTAAAACATAGGAGAGGTTAAAAATAATAACAATAATAACAACAATAATAACACTAATAACAATATTTACTGCAGTCCATCAACTGCAATTACATATTTTTTATGTTAATAAACTACAACCTCAGCAACTGTAACACTCTAACGAGTTGTAAGAACCAAGTTGTAAGAAACATTAACCTGGTAAAAATAGGCTGAAAACTGCACTATGCTGAGGATCCAGTGTTTCTATTGTTTCTATCCTAAAACACATTTTAAAGTCTACATGATTCAAGCCAATAAAATTTGTATTTCATCTATGAAATGCTACTATCTTAATTGTGCTAGAATAGATTTTTTTCTTCAGTTAATTTGTACATAGTGTTAGGTATTTACACTTAAGAACCTGAATATTATTTAACTATTTTATAGAACCTGCACACAATTATAAACAATTTATTGTGCAATATTTACTTTGATTTTTATTCTGCCCGCCTGTGAAACATCCCAGTTATGCTCATTAAAAATAATCCAAGAGATCAGTTAGTAATGCTGAAAAGTAGTATTTTTTCCTCAGCTATTTTGGACTAAGCATTTATCAATCACAGCACAGTTTAATTTTAATTGATAATAATAAATCTTACAAAGATAATCAGCAATTCTCATCCTTGCAGGAATCTTCACATTCACAGAAACATCAAGATTTATTTTATTTTATGAGAGCAAACAGAAAGCTAATAAATATATGTCTTCAAAAAGACCAGTAACATTTAGACAGATATTTAGAAAGAAGAGTGGACAAGACATGCATACTACGTCAATACAAAAATATTTAATTTATTTTATCATGGAAAGTACCTGTGATATGAATCTACACTTTTTTTTTAATCTAAGGCATCATTATTGTCCTGACAGATAAAACAAAAAGAAAATGAACCTTAATGAGATACAAAGAAATATGATGTGAAAACCTCAGCTGTTGCAAACTGATTTAGTCTAATAAAATAAGCAAAGCAACACCAGTTCACCAAAGTAAAAATGAAGGCCAAAAATAAGCTTTAAAAATGATAGATTGCACTGTGTAAACCTGATAGTCAGAATTCTACAATTAGAAAGTATGGAGATGGGGAAGAATTCAGAAAGACCAAAAAAACAAACCAAACCAAACCCAGTTCTAGATCACATGTGAGTCTATCATGGGAGAAAGGTCACTGACCCTAATTTTAATAGAAAAAATATTTTAGAGAGTTTGAATCTCATGCTCAGAGGTGGAGATCTCTCCACTCTGCCAGTGTGAAAATAGTATCAAGTTACCAAGAGTTTCTTTAATGATTTAAAAAGCTTGTTTTTATGAGATGTTACTCCTTTGTATGTGACATATTACTGCAAAACAATGGTATGATTCAAAAGACATCTGTGACCCTATTAGAAATAAACAGCACTTTGGAAAAATAAAAACATGCACAGCAAAAAGAAAAAAAGCTTCTGTAAGAGCCAAATACTTTTTTTTCATAAATGAAATGAGAATTGGGCTTCCAGTTCCTGTGCTTTCTTGCTCCTAAAAAAATCCAGCCCGTGTTTATTTAAATAGCTATAATTGGCGATTCTCTGGAAATATTAAGTCACAGTTATATCACACGATTTCTGTTTCTGCTGAAAAGGTTCAGGGCTTTTATACCAGAAATGGAACACAACACTACCTTTGGGGATTTTAATAAATGTAGGGAACACTGCTAGCAAAAGAGTTGCTGTCCAAATAGACTGACACACACAGGCCAATGTAGCCTCTAATGACAGAGTAAGATAATGTCAGGCCCCACTCAAAATCAGCAGGAAGAGGAAGATCAATCTTGGCAGAGTGAAGGAAAAATGCTGGCTTTCTTCATGTTAGCTCATCTCATACATATCTATCTTCAGCTGCTGCCCAGTACTGTGGTGCTCTGCATTAACTACACAGTGGATCAATAACAATTACACCTTCTCAAAAACATGACACATAGCAGGATTGGGTTGACATTTCACTTAGGCCAACATTGATCTCAGTGCATCTGATTCCAGTCCTAAATTCAAGTCAGGCCTGGGTCTAGCAGGAATAAACACACAGTTAAAAACAAAAAAGGAAACCAGCTGCTTGTGCCTTGGCTCAGAAGTAAACAGCACATCCATCTGTGCATCCCCCATCTCCAATCCACTATTCTTCCTGTTGCTACTAGTGATTCTAAAGTTGATCAAAGACTATTTTTTATATGAATTACTCACCGTGACATCAATGTTGATAATATCTCCATCCTGAAGAGGTCGACTGAAACACAAACAGAAAAAAAATAAATGGTGACAGACAGCTCCCAACAAAGGGAATATAAGAATAAACACCTAATGACATACATAAAAAATCGAGGGGTAGATATTTTGTGATGGAGGAAGGCAGAGGCAAACAGACTAACCATTTTTAATGTTCAGCTCTCACTACTTAGAGAACAAGTGTAGCTGAATATAAAATAATGAGGAACAACTACCAGAAAAACGTATCAACACATGACAAATCTACCATTATATTTATTCTTTTTCTCTCACTAGGGTTCATATTTTACTTTTTGACTAGCTGAATGTATTGCAAGTATACAAAAAAACCCCACAGAAATTCAAATATATTTATTCCTTAGCTTATACTTATTTTGCTGGATGAAAAAAAATCAGACTGTACTGTTCCCCCCCACATACTAAACTCAAAAGGCATTATGCCACATTTTTTAAGTGCCTGTACAAACAGCATAATATATTTTTTTCTATTTCACATACATTGCTATAACAGCTATCAGTATTGTGTGCTAACACGTTCTGCATCCGCAATACATTTACGTATGACATCTAGTTAAGCTGAAGTATGTTCAATATTAAATACAATATTTTAATTTCAGTTTAACATTTTAATTCCCGGTGGTAAAATGTATATTATTGCGGAAATACCTGTCAGGAATACCATGACATACCACGTTGTTTACAGAAGTACAAACAGATTTTGGAAAACCTCCATAGCCCAGAGGTGACGGATAGGCATTCTGTCTGATTATTTCATGATGAACAATGGAATCTATTTCTTCAGTTGTCATGCCAACCTAAAATATCAAACATAACATCCTGTTAAAAAAGCAAAGACAGTTTCTCATATTTAGTGAATGTGATTGCAGCCAAGGTTCAATGAAATATTGGATGTTTCGAGTACACTGCTTTGATACAAAACACTATACTGTCTCATATACTCTATTGATATATGGACCTTTTTTTTTAAGAGAAAAAGGTTAGAAATAAAGCATGCAGTAGAAATGAGCACTCAAGGGTTCCTAGAAACCTAAAATAACGTCTACTTCTTCTCTGTTCTTTTTTCCACATTTGCTTTCTCAAAGACGCCAATTTCTCATGGCATCTTGTTTCAGTAGCTGCTATAGAAATGTCTCGTTTCAAGGCTTTCAGTCCTTTAAAACACAATATTACTTTCCCTTTTTATTTGTAAAAGAAAGGATATTAAGTCTTTTAACTGCCCAGTACATTTACCATAATGTAGTTGTGCATTTTATGAAGTTGTTTTCCAGGTATTCTTTGATTTTATAAAATATTTGAGTTCATATTTTGAGGATATTATACTTAAAGTTGCCATAGCCTGGATGATCACAGTTAATCTAAAAGCGTTTATCATTTTTAGAAATCTTCATTTTTATGTTTGACATTATCTAGATTAATCTTTTCTTCACAATTGTACATATTAAAAAAAACCCTAAACCCTCTCATAAATCATTCATCCATTTTCTGAGTATCCACACTTAAAATAACATTATTTTCACTTTTCTTTTGGATCAGCTCTGTCGCTGAGCCAGTCTGGTTAGAGCTGAAATTTGAAATTTGGTAGGGAAACCTCTCTCATTGAAAAGTACTTTTGAGGGTTCCTCCACAAATTGATTTTGATTTGAACGAGTTCTGAGCCTTTGAAAAGCATACTTTGTACAGATACGAAGATTAGTGTTGGCAGACTGAAGGAAAATCACAGTGGCTGCGATTTTGGAGTAACACGTGGAATACAGGTTAGGCTGTGGTGCAGGAGACATACTCAGTCGTATACTGAAATTCTGAGACAGTGAACACAGCCGAGTGCACTTGTGTACTGTGCTGAGATTAAACATCTGTTTACTCAGCTTGAATTTTATTCAGCACAAAAACGTCTTTGGGCAGATGAGGAGCAACGAACCCACTCGAGCAGGATTTGGGGTTACTGCACATATCCCCTGCTTTGCAGTAGCCACTGCAGCCTCTGTGCTGGGTGGCAGCCACAGCCCCAGCATGTCTGTACTGGATACTGCAGCCATTGGTTCTGGATAAATACAGGTTTATTGCTCCTGCCTCTGCTCACACATCTATCAGCTACAGCCCACAGACAAACTGAACTGCTATGTACCCAACTGGATGCTGTCTGCTGCTGCTCTGCTTAAGGAATTTGATGTGGCTTTTGGATACTCAGCAGACAGATCTGTAGTCTCTGCATGGCTTATGCCCTGTGAAAAGTTCTACGTTTTACACTATCTGTTTTACTTTTAAAGATGTTTTTGCCAGCTGGGCAAGGTTGGGGTGGCATCTACTGCACACCTAGTCTGTCATCTGGATGATGTGGCAATCTGATGGTATCTAACAAAATATTTCCATGTCATAGAATTCGCTGCTTTATTCCCAAATTTGTAACTCAAACCCAGGAAAGTTATCATATATAATACCATGTTGTAATTTTAAGTTCCACAGGCAGTAAATGGTAATATCAGGACTGTGCACCACCCAAACTGTCACCCTCTGTATCCATGGATTGTAATGCACCTTTGTTGTATTGGGGGATCTTACTGCCACTAGCTAAAGCACAGGCAAGAGCCACTTTGGAGGACTGTGTGCAAAGTGGGTGCAGCAAGACAACAGGAACAGGTGGAGGGATGGGACTCTTCAGATAAAACAGGAATGTAGAGTATATGTTATGAGAATAGCCTAAAAGAGCTTGGTTTGTTTAGTCTGGTGCACAGCTCTATTCCTGCATGAAGGGAAAGACTCAAGGATAGGCAGGAAGCTATTTAAATTAAAGAGCACTGTTGGCACAAGAACAGATGGGTATAAACTGACTGTGCACATCATCAGGCTGGAAACCAGAAGATACTCACTGTCCATGAGGGAGGGTTTTGGAGCATTCCGCCAGCCAGGGGAGTCTTGGACAAACTTGCGTAAAACAAAGGTCACCACCAGTCTGTGACGGACCCGAGCAGTGGTCTCAGCAGTTCAACTCCAAATGCCACCTCCCTCCCAGTACACAGCTCCTGGATATGTAATTCTTATCTTATACACCTTCTTGCTCCAAAACATTCATTATGTGTGTGTAGTATTTTGCTATTATGATCTGGCACACACCATGAACTGTATCGTAAGCTACACCGTACTGCATACATGTGTATTTACACGTGACAGCTAAAGAGTATTTGAGAAATACTGCTCTCATTTGAAACCCACATTGCACTCTGATCCTTCAGAAACACGTATATGCCTCTAGCTTTAAATGAGTAAGTTTTACTGTACTGGGAAATAATTGCACATTAAAAAGTTAAAAAATCACAAAGCTACATAAGATTAAAGCTTCAGGCAGTTTTATTATTGACCATCCCAGCTCCAGAATGAAACCTCTGGGAAAGAGTGATGATAGCTGGAAGAAAAATCCCCTTTTAAGTCAATGGGATTGACCTACAGTCCTCATCTATCTCTGCATCTCATAGCTACTCAACCCATTTCACCCTATCCAGTATGCTATTACATGAAATACCAAGGCAGAGCTAAGAAAGCACTTCTTCATCTGCAAAACCTGGCAATAGGCTCCTCCCTGTACATTTTAACTTGGGAGGTATCCCAAAAAGCATACTGTAGAAACATTTCTGGAAACCACGAGGCTTTATTATCAATGCACTCGGGAAAATTGTGTGGAATTTGGCAGCTGTTTTTTTCCAACAGCATTTCTATGAGTTGTGCCAGATCCCACAGGACAGCAAGGGGCTGAAGGATGGACAGGAATGGAGAAGGCAGACCAGCCTGTTGGGCTTGCACACATGCAGAGCTGGAAAGCACGACATATGAGGAAGATGGGCCATGAAATGAAAGGAAAAAATGCAGTGTGGGCCTTATGAGGAATTCACATGATTTGGCACAACTGAACCAGAGGAAGACTACAGACAGAGATATTACACCTGAGCCAGCAACTCACCCTAAGTACTACAGAGGTTCAAAGTACAGAAATAATTAAACAGGCATACAATGAACTGAATCAAAAGTTAACAAATCCTTATTTTTTCAGGATCTAATTTAAATATGTTAAACTTAAAATGCACATTATGGGAAAGTTAAAAAAAAAAAAAAAGTAGGAACAAAACCCAAATAAGTGAAAGAACAAAATACAACCATCCTGTTATGGGACTTTTGTAATCGTTACCTTTAAGCCCTTTCCAGCCAGAAGCAGGACATGACGGGCCAACTGACAAGCTTGACGAAGCCCTTGAATCTGATCTTCATTCTTAATTTCTATGCCGTCTCCCCAGTCTGGTACAATGCCTGTCGTCACATAGTCTGGCTTCTTTATGTACTTGGAGAAAAAGGATTGAAAATGAAGATCAGAAAACTGAGCATGACAATGGGATCATTTTCTCAGATACTGCCTCCTGCTTCATGGCAGCTTGCCCTTTCTGTCGTAGTATCGACCTTCCTAAGCCATCAGGGCAAACCCTCAAGGCTGCCTCAGAATTTCTTCCACTGCCCTTTTGAACTTAACATTGCCTGTTACTACTGACTTACACAGTCTGTTAGCCTTCCAGTGCTGAAACCCCAGATACTGCAGCCAACTTCCAGCACAGACAGTCTCAAGTTATGAAACTGTGACAAAGACTTAAAAACTCTTCATTTTCTTCTGCAAAGAGGGACATTTTCTACAAAAGGCACCTAAAAACTGGAAGCGACAGGGCAAACATACAGAACGAGGTGCTCACAATTATAACTGATCAAATCCTTAGTTTCTCATTCAGACAAAAGTCCTATTAACTTGCATGAGATTGCTTTTTGACTAAGAACCTTAGGATTTAACTTATTTTAACTTAGAGGGTTTTACTTATTAATCTAGTTCATATGCTCAAACTTGTCCATCTACAATA
This sequence comes from Myiotriccus ornatus, assembly GCA_036023395.1. Taxonomy (NCBI): domain Eukaryota; kingdom Metazoa; phylum Chordata; class Aves; order Passeriformes; family Tyrannidae; genus Myiotriccus; species Myiotriccus ornatus. The sequence continues at coordinate 20,744,124 of JAYRBT010000181.1, read as the reverse complement.
TTACACAAGGGTATCCTGGTTTGCTGTGTCAAGGAAAATGTATCAAACATAATTTTTTTCCACATATGAACATTTTTTTTCCCACACAGAGATGGAAATGCATTTTCAGAGAGTCCAGGGCTGTTTCAGTGACTGCAGAAGAACCCCTTTGCCCACAGCAGCCGGGCTGACTTTCTGCCACACTGGCCACAGGACAAGTTTTGCTCCTGACTTCACAAAATACACACTCAAGCTGGCAGGCAGACAAAAAATTAGGCACTTAGGCTGTACTCAACACAACCATACAACAAAAGGGTGTAGGAGTACAGAAGACTGGGGCAACTACTAAGCTCTACTGGGACTCCAAATAGGAAGACTATTGTTACTCCTACAGGTATTTAATTTCTAATCTGATAAAAAGTGAAACTATCTTTAGTGGACTTATGTCAACAGAATTTCAGATTTCCATTTCTTTCAAATTAATGGCATATCAACCCTAACAACATCCTACTGCAGTAGTTTGGGCTTCAATTTAGAACAAAAAAACCCCAACAACCCACCACTTGCTGGATTAGCAACTCCACAGACAGCATCACCCTCACTTTGCCCTTGGAGGGCACTTACCCAGTAACTGCTGAGACATGACCCTACTGACCTCTCTGGTCTATGATGGGAGAAGCCCAAAGCAGTGTACATTCAAGTGTCTATGTGGACAGTTTCATACCAGTATCTTCAAAAACACCATGTTTTTTTAGAGTGATTTCTAGCATACTCTGTATAAAAAAATAACTTTACCCTCAAGTTTTCAGAGTTCATAGACATGGACCTGATTTTAAGACAGTCTGAGAACTCTGATCTGGGAAGATAATTTTTCATTGTGACAATATACTTCTCCCTCTTTATCCCAAAAGAAGCATCTAAATACAAAAAATAAAGTTTATAAATTCTACATTTTTTAAACTTTTGAAACTATATAGAGCATGTAACCCTATATTCTTGCTGCACACAGAGTTTCCACAGCCCCTACATCCAGCACTCCTATCTGCTTTCCTGTCTAAAAACTTTTTAGTATTTCTGGCCCATGGAAATACCTTATATTTGGCCTAAGAAATCGATAATAAAATGAAAAACAAAATTAAAAAAAGTACTAATGCACATCCTTAAAAGCACTGTTTAGAAAGAGTACTTTGGTTTCTTTTGGATAAAGGAAAGATACTAAACAGTTAATCTGTATGCTGTAATTAAACAAGGAAAAAAAAGAAGAGAGAAAAAGGAAACCGTAAGTGGAACACATGTTAAATTTGCATTTGCATGAAATAGTCCCTTCTGGCTCTAAAGTAAATAAAAATAAAAGTGTACGTTGCAAGGAAAAAAACCATCCAGGCACGAAGAATTTGAGTTTAGAACGTGCAGTGGGGTTGCGAGGCAGCTGCCAGCAGGTATTGTATATTCCCTTCTTAAATCTGACATAACCAAATAACAAAACCTGCAGCAAAATATAAACATTTTTATAATTATCTTGCTAAAGATTTATACAGAAAAGGACTCAGATAATCATGAATGATTCCTACCGACTTCTGGTAGGACTGTCTATAATTGTCCAAAACAAGCATCTGGACCCAGAAGTACTGACAGATAACACTCCATGTTTATACTACTGTAACTGAGCAAGCCCTGGGTTTGAACTCCCTAATAGTTAGATACCCCACACGGCAGACAGCTGAAAACTCTACACTGACTGACTAACAGATTAGATAACAGAAATTGCAGTACCTCAGGAACTTGGTGAGCTGGGGAAACCACGGCTGGCCAAACTACACTATAAGCAGTGTTCCTTTGTCCCTGAAAAAAGGAGCATCTTTGCTGTTGATTGCTTGACTGCCTGTGCAGGTAGTTACGACTGGACGAAGAAAAGGTTATGTGGCAGCCAGTCATGGAACCTGTTAACAGATAAGTTGGAAATGCTTAATGCTTTTTTCTACTTCCAGAGTACAAAATGGAAAATATGCAAAAAGAAGAGCATCATGTAAAACAAAGCACAGGGTATTTCAAATCTTGTACTGTTATAGAAAGAGTAATAACAGGAAAAAGAAATGAAAACAAAAAAAATCATCCCAAACAATACTTTGAAGCTTTATAAAATATCAGATCTGTTTTGGTTTGATGCATTAAAAAGCAGTGTGGGTAAATTCCCCACAGTTTACAGACAGGAGTGATGTTCCAACTGGCCCCTGCTTGGAGAATTTTCAAGGCCAGAAGCTGCACTATTCAAGGCTTGGCAAAATATAGGGAACAAGAGGGTAGGGAACAAGAGCAAGAAAAGAGAAGACAAAAAAAAAAAAGATTTAATGTTATTTCAGACAATATTTTTGGCTGTATTTTTGCAGAATCGGTCACAGATTTGAGCATAACAAAGGTAATGTTGCTCTTTGTCTTGTTGCTCAAGACACAAAAAATGGGGTTAATTTTGTCTTGCCTAGCCAGGCAACAGAACAAACTTCAGGAAACATTTTTAATCTTGGCTAAAAACAATTGAAGGGATTGAAAATTGAAATTTATCTAGAATATTTGAATTAGATTTCCATTTAATTCACATGAGAATTTGGGATGACAGTTCATCATTTTAATTGTTCCAACTTAGTTGTTAGGCAATGGCACATTTTGCCCCCTCAAAAAAGGAGGAAAAAAAAGAAAAATGGGGAAAAATTGGCATTGAGGCCCAAAGGTTCTCAGAGACATCAAACCAAAATAATGCACCACTAAAAATTATGCTTGCATCAAAACAGGGAAATTCAAAAGGATTATTGGCACTGCCCAATTACACTACAATTACACACAGAGTATATTTCCATTACTCAAATGTTCTACAATCAAAACAGAGTTTTATTTCTGAAGCATTGTTTAACATAATAGTTGATCTGCTTCTGAAAAATGTCATTGTGTACACAAACACAAGAGCAATTTTGTGGCAAGTAATCCAGATGAGTAATTATTCTTCAGTAAAAAGTTTTTGTTTAAACAGAAGTAACTAAACATTTTCATATCAGAGAAGTTAAGAAATTAATCTACTGCATTTTTGTAACTATCATAAAATAATTTTTTAAAAAGAGTTTCTTGCATATATTGCATGTTTCTATTTTAATGTACTTTCCTTCCTTTCCTTTGGATTCATTTATCATGTTCAGATGCAGAAATTACCCTTCCACATGCACACTCATTCATAGACGGCCCTTTCACAGTATTCCAGGACATACAAGGCAATTCAAGTTATGCACTGTTTCGGAGCCCCAAAACCCAGACTGAATGAAATAGTTGCATCCAGTTTGTGTTGGAAGTGTTCCTGATTGTCTCTCTGCACACTGATTAGTGCTACATTTAGTTACCAGATTCTGAAAGGTTGTAGAAACTTTTACTCAAGGGAAGCAAATTTTTACTGTTTTTTCTTTAAATTGTTGATAAGTTATAAGGTGGAGCTGAAGGGTGAGGCTCAGATCAAGCTCTCAGTATAACCCAAGTACCCCAATGGAAGTTGCCTGCTTCAGAAGGGAAGAAAGTGCCTCCAAGGAAGTGGAGCTGCCCAGTTAACCCAAGGCTGAATTGGTTTCCAGGTCTATTAATTAGAATTTAATCAGCAGCCTCATAATCTACTGCTGTCCTAGGGTCTCCTCAGAAGGAAAGAAAACACTGTCCAATTAACAAAAAAACCCCCAAACAAGAAAAAAGGAAACGGTCACCTAACCTGCACCTGTAAGCGTGTCCAAAGAACCCAAAGCATCCTACAAACTCCCTGGCTAGTTTGCACTCATTTCTGGAAGCACAAAATCTGATTAAGCAGCAACTTCTGGGCCATCGGAAGTAGAATTCACTCCTCCAGTGTAAGCTAAGGTACCTCTTTTACAGAGTGCAGTGGAAGTAGCTTGCTCTTACCACAGCTAAAGGTATTACAAATATATCGAAATGCTACAGTCACAGATGTGGTCTGCTAAAGTCCATGTGGACATCAATATGTGAACATGTATTTCAAATGCTCTCCTTGATGCCCGGAACACTCCCCGGGCACCTTGTCTACTGTGTCAAAATTTAATCAGGGGAGAAAAGGTGCAAGTGTGCTTGTCAATTATTCACAATACACAATCCCAAATACATGAAACCATATTCACGGGTGGAGGCCCATTGACTAGCCCACATTCAGAAGGGATACCTTTTTATTCGGAACAAAATTTTTACCTCTGTTCTCCCAAAGATACACTGTAAGTGTTGTCACAAAATAACAGGATAATAAGCTACTGTAACCTGTTGTTATTCTACTAACTACTCATTATAAACCAGATGCATACAAAAATATCTACTACTTGAACAGATGAAATACGACATGCAAATAAATATCACCATAGTATAATATGATTCCTAAATTATATCACAAGAATTATAAACACAGGACAACTAAACCTTTATTAGAAATATAAAAAATTATAAAAGAAAACATTCTCCTACAAAATAAAAATAAAATTAAATAAAATGGCATTAAAATATAATGAAGTTACTGGTTTATAATGAAAATCTGGACTCCATCCACACACTTCCTTCCTTAAGAAGGCCTTCTAATGCCTCCACAGCTCCTTTTATTTTTTAAGCTCCCATATTCACAGCTAATTCGATATAGCAACATCATCAATCACCCAAGACAGGAACAACTGTCTGTATTCTCCAAGTCTGGCTCAGAGATTCCCTCCACCCCATCCCTTACAATCATCAAAGCTTTTCTCAGTGCCTTTATTTACTTCTGCAACACTGGTGCTCAAGCACATTTTTTTTGTTAAGCTTTCTGAGTGTATTAATTACTGTAAGACAGTTCATAAACAGGGGCTTAATGCATCTTCCAGCAGAAACTGCAGCCTCCGGAGAGAGCCTGGAGTGTGCGGCCGGGCAGCCTGGGAACAGCCCAGCACAGCCAGGATGCAAAGCTGACCCTTTCTGTGTTTTTTCTCTGCCCCAACAGCAAGGCTACGTCACCTGCCACGAGTAACAGAACATTTACTATCAGCTGCAGGGAGAGGAATTATCACCAGCACTACTGAATCTCATCAGCAGATACAATGAAGCAAGCACAGAAATTACTGACAACTGCTCCGCTGACTCGGCAATGAACCTCACTGTGCAATCCCTGGGCACGCGTGTCCTGCCGGAGCTGCCGGATTCCTCAGCACACCTTCCAGGCCTTTATTTGTATTAATGATATAAATGTGCACTGTGAGCTCTTGTGAATTACAGATGAATTTATCTTGTGTGGAAATTACATTTTTTTTTCCTTTTAAATGAGTCAGTCAGAGGGGTTGAATACGGCATTCGAAATTATGATGGGTGGGAGCATTTTTAAGTGACTGATTTTGCAGCACAATGTGCCCTATATTTATTAGCCTTTTACTCTAGGGCTATTTTAATTGTTATCTGTTCATGCATGCTACGCTATATAATGAAATGCTCCCATTTCACTCATAGAGTGGAGAGATTTTTATGTGTATCTCTATTAATGACCCTTAATTAAGTTGATTTTAGTAATTTAAATGTGATTTTCCTCTGGTCAAGAAGTATTTTTAACAGGAGATGTTGGAAATGAACTCTCACATAAGCCCTTTTCTAATGCTTCCCGTTTAACAGTTACAGCAATTTACCAAGCTATGTTTTCAAGGAATGAGGTATGGGGTAGCCATGCAAAAAACCTATTAATTTACATGATACATCAAATGTAATTGTTAGCAACCATTTTTTGGGTATTTATTTATAAAAGATTTCAATTTTCCAAGCAATTAGCAAAAGCCTTACCAATGGATAAACTTCATGACAGTTCTAAGCTACAATAAATACAAGGGTACATCTTAAAAGATACAAAAAATAAATTAATGTATTTTAAAATAATTTAGTCATAGTATCAACAGAAGCACAGTACCAAAATTATTTATGATTACAAGAATTAACATCCAAACCATTTAGGAAATAAAATCAACTTGCTCTTGATAAAGTTAACAACATCAAAAGCATTGTTCTGACAACTCTTTTCAAAATACATGATTAATCTTTTTTTAAAACTGAAAAAAAGAATGACTGTGGAGATAGTATATACCCATTTGGGGGTAAAACACTAGAGGTCTTTAATTTGGCTTGTCAAGTAATTTTAATATTCTACCATAATTTATCTTCTTGTGCAAATATTCATTTTGCTGAAACTTCAGAGGAATAAAAGTTTAAAGTGAGGTATAAAAATTACTATGGGTAACAATATGTGGAATCCAGCCAATGCAACTAGGTAAGAATATATGGCTTTTTACTGCTAATTACCAAATGTTCCCATTTTTCAATCTGAAATAATGGCTGTGGTTTGAAAGACCTTTACTTGTAATTGTAATTCAAACTGTCTAATAAAACACTGACTTTGTAATCTCCCTGTTGCAAAGGTATGCCCAAGCTTCAAAAATAGGATGGGAAAGATTAAAGGTTCTTTCCAGCTCTGTGTAACCTGCGTAGCAGAAGAGCAGCTCACATTTCACAAGCAATAACCTGTGCATTTGCTAAAAAAAAAAAAAAAAAAAAAAGGAAAAAAACCCAAGAACAACATAGGGAAATGCCTGAGGCAGAAGTTGAAACTGATTGGGCAAAGTAGAAGGACAAGAGCCCTTGAAATTAAACAAAAGCAAATTCATTCTGTTGACAGATGTTGATTACATCAAAGCCACGAAAGAACTTTTTTTTTTGTTTCTCTTTTTTTTTTCCTTTCTTGCAACTAATACCTCCACATTTTCTGTGCACTAAGGATATAACGTATCTTAATCAACATAATCCAACACATAATAATTTTCAAATTTGGTAAAAGTATATTGTAATGAGGTCTTAACAACGGGCTTCTCCAAACAAGAGTGTATTCACATGGTCATGTCTGCATATCCGTGCTGGTCACGCCATCATCAGCCCCTTACTTCCAGGGGTTAACTGCTCTGGCAGCCAAATAAAATACAGAGAGCGCTGTGTAATTATGGAGACAGTCAAAGGGCAGACTCTATTTTGAAATCTATTTGCACAGACAAGGTCTTCCAATTTCGCTTACAGGAAACAAGCTGGTAAAGGGGGTCTCCTCCTCTCCAGATGCTTTCCACACGTTTTTCCCACATCAGGAAATCGTGGACATGGACACCATGCAGCACTGTTTCCTGGATTGCACAACTATGCCATTACAAGAAGAAGAGCAAGTCCATGCTCGTGAGAAATATTTCCTCCTAATTGGACGCATTAGGGGAAAGCAAAACCCGTAAGGACTGCTGAAAATGTGACTAGCAGCAATTTGTAAACAGGACACAGCCACAGCTGTCATGATGGTACTGGAAAAGAGAAAACAGAAATGAAAGGGTAAAAACACTCTGTTTTTAATAGATGATTGGGGAAATGAAATATTCATCAGCATAGATGTGACTTCAGTTACAACAGCAACACACTGGTGAAAACAACAACAGCATGCTTATGACTCTACTCTGATAAACTGAAACATGGGCCAGTATCTTGCAAACATTATATTCTAATTGGGATTGTTTTAATTAATTATTTAAATTATCTGGAAATTAATGTCAGAATTTGTTTATTTAACAAAGGCACTAACTAATTGCTGTTCTTGTTACCCTCCTAAGAGGCAATAAAGCAAAGGAACAGTCAAATGCCGACGGGCTCCAAGGGAGCAGAGTCAGCCCCTCTGCTGACATCACTGGGACTCCTCCATGCCACTGAAAAAAGTCAGTTTTGGCCCTCAGATATGCTCCCTGCTAATTACAATTCTGCCCTTACGGCATGCAGAGCGGAACTGGGCAATTTGTTTTGCTGTATGCCAATACAAATCAGTTTTTAAATTTGGCATAAATTTGTAAACTATATGGAAACAGATTCTTTACTTATTATGATTTAGTCTAGACTAACAGATTAAAATGATGAATCAGTGCCTTCTGGAATAGTTCCGTGCTTCTAATTCATTATTCAGTCAAACTTAGGGCCAACAAAATAGCTGTTCTACAAGTTGGTAAACTGGGAAACCACAGAGAATCAGAACCTCTTCTATTTACAGGAAGGATGGCAGCCTAAGGGTACTTCATCCCAATAATAACAACATTCAAGTACCAGTGCCCAGGTCATGACAAGCCATGACCCTCCTCATAGCTCCTTCAGGAAGCTGGCTGGGTGCCACCTTTTATCAGCAGCAACCAACACTGCAACTTTAACAAACAAGAAGAAAAGGAAAAATTAATATTATATCATTAAAACCTCCTCTGACCAATTGAGCAGTTCTGTATATCTATATATCTATATATATGGATGGATGGATATATATACACACATACACACAGAGTCACACCAAGGCAGTATAAGAAAAAACTGAATAAAATTTCGGTATCATTAAACATTACTTCCCCATCGCATTATAGGATTTAAAGAATGAAGAGTACAATCTAACCACATCTGAATGATAATCATTAATATACCAAAGGAAATGAGTTGTCTGTTACAGAAAACAGGATCAGGCTGTACAAGCTTAACTTTGAGAACAGGGCATTGCAGTTCTTCAATAAAGCCTTCCATCGTAGTGCTATTTCTACTCTATTTTTTCTCTCTGATAAAGTAACACTGAAAAAGACAGTGTCGACTAAAGCAGTATCACAGCAAAATGGAACAAGTCCAGTACAAAAGCCGGACAAAGCAATATTAAGAGTTTCATTCACAGTTAGTATCAAGGGAATTTAGGCTCCAGATCACAGCATCTGGCAAGGATCAACTTCTGTGACTCGCAGGAGAAACATTCCTCTTATGTTACTGCATTCCTATATCGAGTAAATTAATTTATCATAAAGTGAATAAATTACAGCGAGAAACATAACTGTTCAGGCTTGCATATTTAAATACACTTTTCAATCACTTTCTATCTGACTCTAAGTTTTTTTAAAGATCAGAGAAATTACTTTTGCTTGAAAGATTACATATTGTAACAAGTTATGCAGTTTAAAAAATAGCAGTTGTTTCAGATTAAAATAATAAGCTATTCAAATAGTCCTCACAAACAGCACAATACCAAATCTTGTTGTTTATATGCACCCACCCACAGCTTTAACATTCATTGAATCCTACTGGGATAAAATCTTTGCAGGTGCTCTGTGAAACAATTGTTTTTCAACTGGCATGTTTATGTCCTACATACATGCCTGAATCAATATTAAATGTTAAAAATAAATCCTATTTTAACCTCTTAAATTTCCACCTGAAATGGAAAGATATGTCTGGATCACCACAAAAAAACATTTCCCACAGAAACCCTTTCCTTGGGTAAGCAACTCTGCTGAAATAAGAGTAATCTTTGCACAGAAAATTTAGGAACACTCCTGAACCTTGTATCAGGATTTTCTACGTAGCTTGAGAGGAAGAGGATGGCCAGTCAGTCTTTTTCCTGCACTAAGTATAAGACCCCTTGCAGTAAGTATTTTCAATATACCTGCAGACAAATCTTTAAGGGCACAAGACGATTTCTGAATCATAAGCCAATATTACACCAAAATTGGAAAAAAAAAAAAAAGTACACATGGCTAGCAAGTTTGGGATGAATGACTTCACTAATTAAGATTATATTACTACTCATATGGTAAACATGACAGCTAGCAGTGTTTTTTGCTTTGTGTTAAAAGTTGTTAATGACTTGTATTGTCCTGTTTTCGCATGAAAACACAAGTTACCTTAGGACAGTTAAGCCTTTACTGAGAAAACGCCTATGTGTCCTTCCCTAGCTGACAAGTGTTAAGGTTAGGGAATTATATCCTATAATCCAGATATATGAGCAGAAAGGTGTAAGAGTTTACAGCTGTTTCTACTAAACTATTGTGGTGGTGGTGGAAATAAGCTCTTTTTTTTTTTTTTTTTAAAGAAGATGCTCTGCACCAGGAAGACGTTCCAATCAAGAGCTTGCTGCAGATAACTTGTAGCATCCTGATTAAAACATTTATTTTTAAACCTGTCAGTCATTAGTATGTGCTATTAATGCGTAACTTGGAAGCTTATTCATAAATATGTGACATTTGGGTCACCGAATGAATTATAATGATAGAATTATGGTTCAAATTTGGAAGAGTAGGGTATAATGTTTGGGAGCTGTTATAAATGTCTTTAAAATACTTTTCACTTATCTTCTTGCTTAACATTTACAAAGACCTCCTTCTTAGCATAAAAGTCCCTGTTTATCAAACAGTGATACAGGAAGAAGTTGTTTACATTTTCAGAAGTACCAACATACATCACTTACGACATAAAACCCAAGCACTCCATAAGAAATGCTCAATCACTGTCAATCATACACACTAAAATATACATAAACCAAAGCATGTGGTGTGAACTGTATTAGATTCAAACTGAACACAGAATCACAACTATAACAAAAAAAAAACCCCAAATAATTACTAGTGACTCACAGGCTAATTTACACATCTCACCAAACTACTGGAAAGGTAGGTAACCATAGAAACTGGTCAGCCTAAATTCAGTACTTTAAATTTTGTATTTAGTTTAAAATGCTGACAATTATGTTTCTATTTGACAAAATCCATACTTTTAAAGGCTTCAGGTTTTGCTTTGGTACTTAAATAAATGCTAAAAAATATTTTGTCTTTCGGTTACTAATAATTGCCTTTTATAGCTGATTTTACCCAAGTAAGGATTGCAGTTTACCCTCTTTAATATAAAATGTTAATATATTTTAACATTGCAAATTATTTTCTAACATTTCTTTAATGACTGAAATTAAATAACAGTATAAAACAAACACTTCTGCGCTTACTATTAAATGTTTTGCATATAGAATTTTCTACTGCTGCACACTAGCAAAAAAAAAAAATTACTCAAATTAACTGTTAAAGCTGAAATGCTAATAGCCTTTTCAACTTATAGTTCTTTTTCACTGACAATTACAATTTGCATGGCTTAAAATTTAATACTGTGATTAGTACTAATGTCCTATATTTTACTTCATAATCTAAATGAGTAAAATATTATTTTTGTAGTTCACTGGCTCTTATGCTTAGTCCGTAATATTCAGTGTGTATTTCATTATGTAGATGAGCAATGGATGTTGTCTAACATGATTTAAATGGGTCAACAGTATTTTCCTATTCACATTAATCATCCAGACAGCCACACACAAGAGAAAAAAAAAGCCTTGAAAACTAACCTAGGAGATCTCTTTTTATCACTGACTCTTCCCACTACTCCAACAACAGCGAACACATGCAACAGGAGACGGGAGCCTCGGACTGGGGAGCCAAGGCACTGCTCTCTTGCCAGTGCGCGGCTCCCGCCACAGCCGGTGCCGGCAGCAGGCTGCGCTCCCTGGGCTGCCACGGCCCCGTGCCAAGAATGATTCTCGCCCTGCGAAGTTCAATGGGAGCTGTGTGTTGACAAACTGAGCAAATTTGAATCAGCAAAATTCATTCTTGGCACGGGGACACGCAACTGTGCTGAATGCAAAGGCGTGCTGCCCGCTGACGCTGCGCTGGCAGCCTGGCTGTTCCTGCGTAAATACACTTGTCGGAAAACTCCCACTAAAGTCAAAGGACACAGGATGAGGCCATTTATTGCCAATTGTTTATAAAACTCATACAAATTAAGGGTTCTGTTCCCAAGCCACGTAACTACCATCTACGGCCCATTTCATATATGGCATATTGCAAATAAAATGGCAGTTTATAAATAACACAGCGCTTCTGCAGAAAGGGAAGCTGTTCTAAGAAATGCTAAAGGGAAAGAACGTAAGTGTAAAACAGGCAGAAAGTAACAGGACGGTTGTGTAACAAACATTCAGACTCCCTTCCTCAAAAAATATATTACTAAGATAAAAAAAAAGGAAGCCATCAAAATTGCCTCGAACACCAAAATATTGTCGTGGCACAAAATTTCTGTAAAGGTAGAGATGACACATTTGATTATATTATGGGATAACAGGGCTGACAGAGCTTGCCTGGGAAACCCCACATTGTTTATGGGACAGATCCTGTCGGACATCACATGGGAGGTCCAAGCTTCTTGGAGATGGGATGCATGGCCTGTGAGACAACAGGCAGAAGTTGGTGGGACAACCTCCTCCCTATCACTCCTCCCCTCTATACCTCCTTCCCTATCACTGCTGGACATCCAGTGACGGATGGTTAAGCTTTACCAGTGACCACCCTCTGCATCCATCCTTATATCACAATAATACCAACACAGCCATACATATTTCAGTCTCTTTTCTAGTAACAAACTTAAACTCTTGAAACTGGTCTTGGTTACCACTGAAAATAGCTGTTATTTGTTAAATAGGTATGAGTAATAGCAGCGCACATAACATCTCTTCTCTGGAAACTATACTGGCCACTCACTTGCTGCCACTTATTTGCCAACACAATCCCAAATTACTCACTTTGAGATATGAAAACCAATAATATGGCTTGGGCACTGGCCACTGACTTTCTCTGACAGCCTTCACCATGTTTTCTCTTCCAATCCACACAAGTAAATGAAGGGGCATAGGAACGGAACTTCAGCTTTTAAAGTAAACTAACCAACATATTACAGCAGTTATATTACACATAACAACCACAAATTACAGCAGCTACTTAATTCCTAGAGAAAAGATAATGCAGTCCAGTTCTACTTTAAGCAGTGTCTCTCACCTCCAAATCTTGACCTTGCTCCCTGTCACTCCTGATGCACAGTGCACAGGTATCAGTCACCCACATAACAGCTGCCTACTGCAGACACTGCTCCAAGGATGGAATGGCAAGGTCCACGACAGCCACTCCCCACACAGGCCAACTTAAATAAAACCCAACAAAACCAAAAAAAATTTCTAAACTATCTTCACCAGGCTATTCACTCACTTTGTACAGTTTACTAGACTATTCCACTGTCTGATTTTCTAAGATATATACAGTAAACAACGGGGCTTTGCAAGACATCATTAGGTCTCCAACTCCCTTTTTCTAGATTGAAAAGGGTTTACACAGCTCTTTTCTGCACAGATTGTAAATCTATTAGAAGAAATAAATGTTTTGCTCTTCACAAGATAATCTAACTATCTTAATATGACAGGTACTTTTTCTGAGCAAGCATAGCTTCCTTGTCTGCAAAGCTGAGCAGTAATCTGTGAAATTCTCTATGGGGAGATCCACTTAATCAACTACTAATTTGCAAACTGAACTCAGAACTTTTAAATTGTCTTGCATGATTTGTCAAACATCCATCTCAAATCTCTTTCATTGTTGATGTTACAGGTTTGTGGTTTAAATAAACAGACTTGCAATAGTACTGTGCACTGGAGAGACAGATTGGTGTGGGCAGCAACCCACAACCTGGATCCACAGCGGGATCTCCCACTTGCTCTGGCAGAAGCCGGCTGCTTGCAAGTGAGAAAAAGTTCCAGAACACATCTCAAGTATGTATTTATTTATTTGGTGCCTCAGTTAGAAAGAGCTCGAGAGGCAGAACTGATACAAGAAACAAAATTTGTAAAGACATTCATTGCATAAAAAGAAAAAAATTTGCTAAGGTTTCCTATTCAGTTTGATAAAAAAGGGGCTTTTTTTACTCTAAGTAAAATTTAACCTGACTGGAAGAGAAGGGTGCATAGCTGCCTGCGTGTCTGTGAGGACTGAGAAAACAAAAAATAGGCTAGTGGTAAAGCCATGCATGTGGCAAGAAGTACACATCAGTGCTATTAAGAAAGAGCAGTGACTCCAGCAGACCCCGATAAATGCGCTGAAAGTTACCCGTCGTGACAGTGCTTTACCAAACCTGCAGACCTGCATGCAGAAACATCGATGTCTCAATTTTACTTGTGATTATTTTTCTAATTAAAAAATCAGGTCAGTGAAGTTGTTCATTAAACCCCTACCCAGGTGTGATCCATGATGCACTATAAATTATTCTGAGAATTGTAAAATAGAGCTGGACAGAGAGTGTAAATGCCTCAAATCTGGAGGGAGTGCTGGTGCTCCCACAATATTCTGCAGAAGCCCAGCCACACAACCAGGCAACTTCTGTGTTTGACTTCGTATCTTTGATCTGACTCTTAAACAACTTTGGTTCAACGTCTGATTAAATTCTGAGAAGCTTTGGGGCTAAAATATGTGAAAGATGTGATCACAGAAGTTACATGTATTTACAAAATCATAGCTGAGTCATGTACAGGAGGAGGTCTCAAATCCTTTTGATTCTAAAGTCATCCCCAAATCAAAGAAATCAGTCAGTTACATGCTAAGAATCCTGCTGTATAATTTTATCATGGAAAATGTGAAGTCTATTTCAATCCACTTGCATGGCCTACTGAAAAGTGATGTGACTGTGAATTTGAATTTTACAGCCCTGGCCACAACTTCATAAACATCCAGGCTCCTGATTTGCATTCAGTAAGGAAACAGCTACAGCAAAGTTGATTCTGACGTGGCTGCTCCCCTGGCAACGGCACAGCCATCAGAAGTGACGTGCCTGTGCCTTTGCCAGGCAGGGGTTGGCAGGGAATCACCACTTGTCACACCACAGTGGACAGGAGAGAACCAGTGCCTTTACCCCAGCAGATTATTTTCACAGGGCTGAACTTCAGTTGCCAACATCCCACCAACCCATTTGCAACCTCCATCTGGTTCCCATACCTGGGGATACTGTTGCAGCAAAACTTGCCAAAGTTTATTCAGCAACTGTTTTAGTCCATACCTGATTTTGTGAAGCAGCTTTTACGAAAGACAAAACAGACTACAAATGAACAAAACCAAGACTGTCTTTATCAAGCAGGTTCTGGAAACAGCAATTTAGAAACCTCTGCAAACTTTGGGTTGCTCTGCCATTAAATTTTGGCAAGAAAACATGTCTTAGTTAGAGTATTCTAGAACCCAAACCTCTTAGACAATATAATGATACTACTCAGAAAGCTGCTGAGACAGAGCTATACCAGCAAAACAATCCTTGCTAGTACAACTTGATCTTTTTGAGGAACTGATTTAAGCTTTCCCAGAAGTGAAATCTTCTCATGAACTGAGCTTCTGCTAATTTAGCAGAGTATGTCAGAGCATAAATAAATCTTTATAAACCCAGACAAGTCCCACTACTTTATTTATTTCTTTAAAGAACACCCATTTCTGCCATGACTCACAGGAAGTATGTTAATAATCAGTGCAGAACAACCAGAAATAGGTTGGAGAGTTGAGACCTGCCTAGTCACCTCACAGGTGTTAGTTCAGAAAGCACATGGCAATGACATTAACGCTTGTCACCACCTAGTGATTCATCCATGATGCACAAGTGCGACTCGATGCTCAGATCTGCACAAAACACTACGGGCAACACTTCCTCCCAGTGTCAAAGCAGGATGCCTTTGCAAGATGACTATCGACTTTATCCACTGCTGAAGGACCTCAACTCAGCAACTCCAGATGAGTTCACAAGCACACTCAAGAGCGGAGACCTCAAGCAGCATCTAAGAAGATCTGCAGTGTCTGCACTATTTATTACATAAAGCATCTCCATTTTACACGGAAGGAAGCTAGGAGCTCATTGTTGCTTTTGTCCAACTCCATCTTCACTGGTCTCTATCAGAAAAGCTGAGTCTGAACAGCTGGAATTTATGTGAGAAACAAACAATTTCTTTGCCATTTTCTTTCAATGTTATGCAGCATCTGTTGACTTTCATAATTTAAAAAATAGATAGGGCAGGACCTAATTTAAGTTTATGTACAAGAAAAAATGAAACCGATAATCTGAGAAGTATGTGCATTTCTTCACAGAGCATCTGATGTGCTGTAAGTATTAATGTATAAATTCAGATTGTGTTTATTACTGCAATGGTATAAAAGGAGTTTGATCTAAAACTGAAACATAGCTTTAAACAAGTTTTAACAGTGAATATCTGGAAGTAAATATCTTTAAAATGTGAAAGCTGGAGACTTCATACAGCTGGTTAGAGTGGCTGGTTATTTATAATCTAAATTCAAAAGAGAATACTGCAACTTTCAAAAACACTCATGACAGTTTTCTCAGGCTGCACAGTGCAGAGCATGTCTGCCAAAAGACCTCTGAGGAGCTTTGAGAAGCACTTTATTCTCCTTTCTAAGGCTTCCATGCAGCAGGGCAGTTTGCTGAACACTTGGTTTCCAACATTTCCCTTTTTGTTCAGAAATGTCGAAGTATAGGGAAAGACAGCTACTGATTTGTAAAGGACAACATCTCTAAAAGGAGAACAAACAAACTTTCCATATTTTGTTTCTATGCCATAAAACATTTCCAACATCCTCCACTCAAATAATGTTTTCAATATGAAGTATCTTGAGGGAATTAAAAAAAAAATAATTTGAACTTCCTTTGTCCACCAAGGAACAGCCAATTCCCATATGGATAAAGCCCTTTGCCAATGAACAGTTCAGTGGTAAATGTTACCTTATATCATTTTTCCTAGATCCTCCAAAAAAATAGCAACATAATGTAATAACTATGACAAAACACAGAATTCTGACACTTTTTATAAGACTAAACACAGCCACATACGGTATTTTCCTGTCTGAATTGCATCCAATAAACTACAAGACCTTACCCTGTGGTATACAAATTTTCATGCATATTCTCTCACGTTTTACTCCTAGAATTAAAACATGCACTATTCTGGTTACACGACACACCTTATAAAGCAAAGGAATCATATATGTGTATATACACACTTCAGTAATTATATATGAGTGTGAATTTATTAAAAACAGGGTATTGGTTTTCTGTTACACTTCTAACCCAGTGCAGCAAACCAAGTTTGGGGCTAAAGCAAATATTTAATTATCCAAGCTGGACAGACTACATGGTGCTGATTCCTAACAAACAATATGCAGTTGTTTTCAGTTTGTAATTCAACAAAATCTGGGAATTTGATAGCAAGACTTTTATTTAGAAAGCGAGTTCCTTACCAGTTTGTTTAGGCTTCCTACATGGCAGCCCACATTGCCACTGGAGGACGCTTACAAAAACCTATGCTTGAAAAGCTCGAAGAACAGCGAACCAGCAGGTCCCAGACAGGGAGGTCTGCTCTCAAGCACAGAGCTCTGCCCTTTTTGTGGGTGATTTTGCCTGTCTGACAGGCAGTTCACTCTGACATTTATTGGAGAAGCATCCTGAAGGAGAGCACCACACCGTGCAGCACGGGCTGGCAGCGAGTGCCTGGGGCACAGGATTCCTCAGGGCAGGAGTGCAGGGGAAGCCCCAGAGTGAGGGATGGGTAGATGGAGGGCTAAGGAAACCTGTGCAGTGTGGCACGAGC
The DNA here is from genome assembly GCA_036023395.1 of Myiotriccus ornatus. NCBI lineage: Eukaryota > Metazoa > Chordata > Aves > Passeriformes > Tyrannidae > Myiotriccus > Myiotriccus ornatus. The sequence goes on along the minus strand of JAYRBT010000181.1, from coordinate 20,726,807 downwards.
CACTGAGCAGAAGCGGCACAAAGAACATGAGCTTTGATGGCCAGTGCAGAGACAGATGTAAAGGCTGGGAAGAGAAAACTTACAGCGGTTTAAAAGTGTAAGGGTCAGAAGAAGAATTTGGTAAAACAGAAAAAGGCAGAAAACCTGGGAATTTGGCAATCAAAACCTAAGTCATATAAAGGGGGTAAGAAACAATCAACTGAGAAAAAAACCCTTATTATAAAACATGATTTTAATGTTTTGAAACAGTTCCTTTTAAAAAATCTTTAGGAGTCTGTTTTCACTGTAGATAACACTGAAGGCCAGTGGCGTGACCTGAACTGCTGAACACAAAATATGAGTGACTTTTCTTAAATGGAGACTAGAACTTGACTTCATACAGTGCCTTTCATATTTAGTGTATTATAAATTGCTTTAAATACTGGCAGGCAAACATCCATTATACACTCAAGAGCTCATACATAATAATACTTAGCATTTTTTATAGTGCTTCTCATCTTCAAAGTGCTTTACAAACAACTCATTAATCTCAACCAATGCATCTGCAAGGTAGGTGAATATCTGCGTTATAGGTGGAGAAAGACACAGAAAGTTCAATGACTTATCCAAAGCCCTGCACACTACCAGCCCCAAATATCCCTAGCTCCTGGCTCCTGGGCCCATGAAGGACCTGAGCACAACCCTGTGCTGAGATCCTAAGTTCTCTTCAGCCACACAGCCGTAGGAGAACCTGGTTTACTGCCAGGACAGTGGCAAGCTAGCTGGAGAGCCTCCCTTTTCCAAAGCTGGACTGCTAGCTCCCTCCAGAATCACCAACCCCAAGAAGCAGGAAGTCCATGAGATGTCCAAGTGAGCCCCACAACATGGGTTCTCAAACTGATTCCCCACCAACCAAGAAGTGAGCTGAGAAAGTCACTGTGCTGGCGAAGCCTCTGCCTCTCTGCCTATTTATTTCTAACTGCTGCACAGACTCCAGTGCAGGAGATTCCTACAATTCAGACAGCAGAACCCTGAAAGCCCCCAATTACCACCATGATTCAAGAAAACAGCTTCACTCCTCTGGTGTTCTCGAACTATCAAACCCTCATAACAAATTTTTGTCTATCACGAACAGTAACTCTCTCCCTTGCTGGTGACTGAAAAAAAAATCTTAACGTGATTACATGGCATGATTGCACTTTTTGAGGTTTAAAAATATCTGATACGATTTTTTTTAAATGGCTTTCTTAAAAAAACCCTTTAGAAATACCAGGAATGTCAAATCTGGAGCATTCAGGAAACCCAGAAGGTGTGAACAATACAATACCTTTACTGTGCTACAGTAGATCTTATATTTCCTTACACAAGGAAAAAGAATAATGACTTTTTAGCAACACCATCTTTATTTCAGATGTTTATTAGTCACTAGAGTTAAATAAATAAATCTGAGAATCCTTATCTGTTCAGTCTTCACATTCATGAAGCCAGAGCTCTACAGGCTCTCCAGCCATTGTAGCTCCTCCCTGGGTAAACAGTTCATGTTTAAAAAACAAAACAAACTGTTACAATAATAGAAAAAATAGAACACTTTTTCTTCAGATATCAAAGAGAAGAAGTCTCTTTATAAGTAATGGTATAACGTGTTAGTTAAGCAAACATGAGCAGTAAAAGCTAAATGAACAGCAAAAATGTATGTAGCTAAAAGAGTCCTGCCAGCCTGCCCAACTGACCTGGATATAAAAGCTAGAATAAGGAAGGAGCAGCTTTTAATTACTCTTCTCCATCTAAATTTTTTAAACTTACAAAGAAAAAAAACTAACAAGGGTACATAATTCTAAACAATATGAAGAAACAACTCCTGACTGTTAAGCAGAAACTCCAAGTTTCCCACATTTAAAAGAATTTTAGGCTAATTATTTCATTGATTTAAAGTGGGCTTGTGTCTGACTGCCAACACGAAAAGTATGTCAAATTTACAACTCCCAATGAAAATAAAGGCATATAAGAGGAAACTAAAAATAAAACATACAGGAAATGCAATTAAATTTAATTACATTGAACACTAATATTCATTCTGCAATCATAAAAAATTCTAAAAGAATTTTCTACATCTAAAATCCACCACAATAATATTCTACAGCTAAAATAATATACAATCTTTATAGAATGCAGATTTTTCGACAGAATGAAACATATTTAAGAGCAACATGCAAGAACAAAATTAAAATACACAATTGTATCCAATAAACTCTGGAAGCCTAAAAATGATGATGCAGTAAAAAAACCACCCAACATGGTAACACTAATGCTGCAACATTTTTTGTTATTTTGTTTAATAACTTATCACTTTCTTTGTAAGCAGCAATCAAAAGATGTCACAGCAACTTCTGTCTCTGCCTGTGCTCCGCTGTTCTTCACTGCTTTTGTTTTCCGTCTAGGGTTAAAAAGAATCTTTTCTCCTAATCATCAACAAACTAATACCAGATTTCACTTGGGGTAAGGTATGCTACCCATCAGAACAAGGCAACACTACATAAAAACAACAAAGAAAATAAAAAAGCGCAAGAGGCGAGGTCTGAACACAGTTTTCTTTCAATTCCCTTGGGAATCGTGGTTTCATAAGTCTTGAATTCCCGGGCAGAGGGGATCATGTTCATCAGTTACAGCAGCTCCTCTGGGCCTAAGTCCAGGTAGACTGCTTGTCTAAACTTGATGAAATATAGGCGCCATCAGGTAACAGCAGTGGTCAGGGAGACTCCAGAAATGTGTAACTGAAAACTGAAAAATGAAATTTAAACAAGGCTGTAGCCAAACAGCCTCTTTCTACAGGATGCAATAACTGTAAGGCAGAGAGTGCACAATGTACAGACTGCTCCTTGTATACATTCCCTTGCTTTTTCACATATATAATATGAAAGTCAGGCTGGGCACACAAGTATATTTTAATAAACACTGATTTTAAATAGAAATACTTAGGAAAGAAACCACTGTGACAAATACACATGGCTTGAATAGGAAAAACATAAAAAAAAGGAAAGCAATTGCCCTGTAACCCACTCCCCCTCCCACTTCATTACTTCAAAATATTTTCAAATTAAATTTTAATGCTAATAAATATTGCTAGGTCAACAGCACTGGGATGTGGTGTCTGGAAGCACTGCAAGCTACCCATCATGGCACATCATCATGTCAAACTCAAAGAGAAGGAGTGGCAGCAAGTCTCTCTCATCAGATGTGAATTTCCAGTTGCTATAGGAATGTGCTCATCTGGGAGCCAGGGAGAAGGATGGGAAAAAAAAAAAAAGAAAAAAAAATTACGCAATCCCTCATAGATGGGTACCTCCACTGTAACTAGGGGTCCTACAGGTGGTTCAGCACAGAAAAAGCCTTTTACAGTGATGAAGCACTACTCTGAAATCAGAGATTGCAGTGGACCAGCAGAACTGTCACTGAAGACTGCTCAAAAACTCCTGAGCTTTTGCTTAAATTTCCTCATGATTCACAACCATCACAACCAGAATATTGTGTCTACTACATCTGAATATCATGGAAAGAAAAATCAGCTTAGATTTCATGACACAGATGTCCACTGCAGCTTTAGCACCAAAACTGGTTCAAAACCAGAAGTAGCCTGTCTACAAGGTGACCTCAGCAGAAATCCAGGTCTCTCCAGAATAAAAGAAAAATAAAATACCATGACACTATAGAAATATTTTTGGTAGATTCAACCTTCCATTCCAACTACAGCTATACAGAGGGAAGCCACACAAGAAATGAGGGAAAGTGTGCCAGAGCAGCTCACTATGGTTACCCCTGCACAGCTTGAGAACACCCACAAATCCCAAACTTTACAGCCACGTGGTATGTTGTTCTTATGTGTGCCTTAAATCCAGCTTCTGGTCTAGACGGGGTAATTCACTGCAAGAACTTGAATATAAGGAATTCATCGCCTAAATCTAGAAAGCCACTTCACATATGTCCGCTGCTAAACCACCTGTTTGCCTGGTAGCTCAGGAACAGCAGGCTTTAGGCCAGGCTCAGGCCCTGGTTCATCCTGCTGATGCTGTGCTGCCACAAGACCCTCCAGAAATTACTTCCTTGCTGCTACGGTTTCTCCATCCATCAGCTAGTGATCACCATTTCAGTCCCTTTTGTCTGCCTTAGTTATCTGCACTGTGAGCTCTCAGAAGCAAAAAAAATGTTTTATTGTATGCTCACAGGACATCTGATCCTGTGATTTTGGGGAGTGAAGCTATTTGCTCTAAATGCAATGTAAGTCACAATTTGAGGTCCATAATTTCTTTAGGAATGATTTAGACCTTCATTCTGTCTCCTCAAGTGCTATATATTACAGTAAACAAGCTTAGAGTCCACCAGAGACCTGTGATATACTCTAACACTATTCCTGATGTTTTAAGTAACAAACATGCAAGGACCAAGTAGCCAGAGACTTCATGGTTCGATCCTGCACGCAGGCTAGGCAGGGTCATCTTCCAGTACAGATTTTAGGAGCCTGTATTTTTTTTCTTCCTTTAATTTAATCTCTAAAAATTGAGGCATGGTATCCTTTATTTCATTTATTTCCTGTATGAGTATAGAGGAGTTTAAATGTCATTTTGTTCTTTGCAGAAGAACGCTAAGATCTGTGTGTTGGTTAACACTGCATTTGTGAGCCCCAAGAGTAAAAGCCTGAAGCAACACCTAAAGCAGAGACAAAGTTTGCCTTCTGTGCTGCCCAGAGGCAGCACTGAACTGCACATCTGGAACTAAAATCACAGACAGGACTTTACATTTTAGACTTTCCACTCTATTACATGGTATTATGTTGAGCCTTTGCTTCTACATCTGCAGCCAGGTAAGGAAATGCCAGACAAGGACAACAAGCTCTGGCAGGCAATGTAGAAGTTGTGCATGCAAACAGTCCTCACTCACAGACACCCATGTCCAACTCTGAAGACAGAGAGAGCACTGTAAAATCCACTTTGGAGACATGGCAGCAAGCCAAGTCCCTCTGATGGGGTACCCCATTTTCTTGGTAGACATTCCCAGAGTTTTCTTTTTCCTTCAGGCTCAGTGGCCTACGCAGAAAGCTGGACAAAGGCCCTTCAGCGAATCACCACACCAGGGTGGTGAGTTTCTATAGATAGTGGAAAAGTCTCAGAGCTCTGTGAGGGGAATGGAAAGAGAAAGCCGCTTTTTTCTGCTTAGGGAAAGGTCCAGGTGAGACTTCAGGAAAACTCTGCAAAATACATGCAAAATACATTTACAAAAGGTTCAATTTTTGCCTGAAGGATTACAGCTAGGCTTACTTTCTGGCATGTGAAAATGTACCTGTCCAATACATTAATCACAGACTAAGCACTGGCAAACATAGGACACTGCCTGGGACCTGGCCACCCAGGGTATAAGGCACACAGAGCAGAGGAAGCACTCACAAAAAGCTGAAACTAAGTACTCTTCAGGAACTTGAAACCAACTTTGTCTCTGTGTGGATTTTAGCTGTAACCACAACAGTTATGCTCCAGTCCATATGACCACCAACAGGTCAATGGCACCTTCCTAAAGAGAAGAAAAGACTTTTTACATACTGGAACAAATGGCCACAAGAGTAGGTGTGGGTCGGTAAAGCCATTGATGTGGCAGAAAACGCTGAGTTTCAGCTGCTGTCCTGGACATCTGCTAATGACTTTCCTTCATTTAAAGGCAATCTTAGCTAATGCTGATCGAGAACCCTAAGCTAAGAAAAACCACACCCTACAAATCCACCCACAGCCAGAAGTGATAGATCTTGGCAGAAAAAAAGACACTGTGTGCTGCCAACAATACATTACCTCTCAACTGAAAGAAGAGAACAATTAAACACTTTATTGAAAGGGGAATATTTTTTCTCTCATGCCTCAAACCATGAAAGTGCATGTCTCCCCCAGAGTTGCTGCACTGTTGAAATGGGAATAATTCCTCGTCTGCCTGATTATTTTCAAGACAGGAATGAAACTACCTTAGGATCATTTAAAAAACATTGAAATTGTACTACAATCAAATGGTTTGAACTTCCACCATGTAGCTCATAACGCTAATGTTAAATTCTGGAGACATGAGTCTGTCTACAAATTAATGGAAAATGTGAATTAATATTTTCTTCCAGCTAATTGCCCAGCTCATATATTGCTCAGTGCAGCCAAGCACATTTGATCTTGAAAACTCTCTTGCACAAGTTTTCAATCACTTTTCCTCATCCACCAAAAAAAATCAGAATTACAGGACATATTTAATTATAAGTCTGGAATGCCAGGAAACAATTAGTCAAGTGTCCCCAAAACTGTTATCTGTATATTCTACAGTTAATTTTTTTAAAAGCATTAGCTTAGAAGTATTGACAGTTACTACAGGTAAGGATTAATTGTCTGAGTCGTACATTTCAAAGTTTCTTTTTAATGATGAAGAAGATAGAGATGAAGAGACACTTCTAGCATTTGAATATTAATAGTGCTAAGAAGATTTTTATGGTTTATTCTTAACATGACAGTAATATCATGTATGTTGAAGTTTGTGGCTAAATATTCTTATTAAAGAGCAAGCTACAACAATTTTTTAAAAATAAATGTAACTCCTATTTCATAATGCACCATCAAGAAGATGGAAACTAATTCAGTAGCACATGGGAATTAAAAAAATCTGACATGCATACTTTGATTTCAGGGAAAAAAAAAGGAAAATTACCTTACATTGAGCCCTTCTTCCACTTCCTCTTAGAAATACTGAAAAGTCTGAATTTCATAAGACCATGAGCATTATCAAGGTCTGCAGACTAACAAAACGCAAGAAATGAACTATGTGTATCAGCAATACTGCTTAGTGAAAGATTCAGTAAAGTTTTTACGGATAATTCAAGAGACAGGAGTCTTGTATTAGACAGTTACTGCTTCTCTATCTCCTGACCCAAATTTGTTCAATTTCTTAAATCAGGTTGAATGTCTTAGGACAACTCCAATTCCAGTGCAGAAAAAAACAGGTTCCCATTTGGACAGAATGCACAAACTGGCTAAATATCAATAATGATGAAGACCGACTCCAAATTAAGGTTAAGGTAATGGAAATTACATGTCCCTGAAATACAGCACCTTCACAAGGCTGTTCCCTGTCTCCATGAGGACCAGTAGGTACCCGCAGCTGCATTCGTGAAACAAAGCTGACCTCAGGAGTTTGGTGAGTTCTGGATAATGAATAAGTATTTCACGAAAAAAAGTAAAAGAAATACAAAAGGAAAGGAAACTAAGCACACAGGGGAAAAGATGCCTCGGCTCAGCTGTGATACTGACTCTGCTAACTATCCAGAAAGATGCCAGATTCTCTGTAGCACATGGCAGGGGCAAGGAGGTGACACGTTCCTGCCTATGGAAGAAAAGGGTTTGTGACAGCAACAGGATATCAGAAACTACTGCAAAAGAGACTCACAGAGAGTGAAGACAGTCCTCTCCCCTTACAGCTGGTGGAAACTACAATGGTTTTGCATAGATACTATTCAGCAGGGCAACTGATTTGATCTTGATTTTTTCTGGAAATCAAAAAGCCATGGAAATGGAGATTTGAAGAGATTTACAGCAGGCACTTCATTTGATCACTTCCAAGCTGGAGATTCTGTAGCACACTTCTGTGCACTAACATGCAGAGTTCAACATGAAGTGGTAATTTAAAAGTTGTCTACCAGTTTTACTATCCTAAATGGCAAAGCCATGTCTGACCAAAAAGAAAAACACTATGTAAAATTACATGTCTGCAGTCTATCTAAAGGATATAAACCAAATCACTTCATATCGCCTCAGTCACTTGCTCCATCTTCTTCTATTAGTCCAACTAATATTTCTAACTTGTTTAATGCTTTAGAATAGCTTGATGGTTTTCGTACAAATACCTTGATGGAGAAGAGTTCATTACTTCTTTAATATACTCCATTTTTCCTAAACTATGAAATACAGACAATATTCAACCATGCATTACTGGCAAGGCCTGTGAACCAAACTTGTGATCTATATGGCCCAAAAAAGAATTTAAAAAAAAGAAAAAAAGACTCATTTCTAATGGGTCTCAGCACTTCTGGGCAACCTTTGAAGCTGTACTGCAACAAAATCAAACTCCAGCTATGTCCCCCTATTTTTTTGTTTGTTTATTTGTTTTTAAAAAAGGTTTAAAAACACATTTATGTATCCTGTCATATTACTAGGAGGGGAAAAGAGTAACAGTCTTAGAAAAATTTTGAAAACAACCATCTCTAAAAGTCTCTGTATTCGCAGAAGAAAAGTACCTCACAGCATCTCACATGCTGTGGTGCTGGAGACACCTATAGCTTCTCCCTGAGCGCGGTTTCCATTTAGGAGCCTGCATACGAATTCCCAGTTCTGCAAGGGGCTTAGCAAGGCTCTTAAGCCCCTTAACCAGTGAACAGACAGCCTAGGAACACAAACTACACATCAAAGAGATGTATCACACCCCATCAGCCTACAGTGACTTAACTTTAAAAACCTGGCCAGTAATAGAGTATTAGAGAACACTTCATCGTTAGAGAAGCCAGACCAGAAATCAGTTTTATGCATATTTAACACAACAGGTAACTCATTTTACAAGGGATGTCTTCTCATCAATTATTTCCCTGTGGCTTTAAGCCCTGAAAGTTCATTACAAGAAATTAGGAGCTTCTACTCTAGAGTAATTTACCCGCCTAAAATAAATAAATCAGTAAGAGACTACCATGCCATAAAGCATCTAAGCTGTATTTGTAGGCATGCTGTTCTTTGATGTCTTCTACTTTATTTTATTACCAATAATGTATCACAGAAGCAATTGTAATACCTGAAACTGTGATAATATCAAATTAGACCATTTACAAGCAAATGAATCAGCACATAATCCATACCATCTCTACTACAGATCACCACAGGGATTTGAAGTGTCTGTGTTCTGGATGTTTCTTAATCTACAAAACTGTAAACTCAATTCACGCTTCTATGCATCACCTGTGCAGCTGAACCCACTGCAAGGGCACTCAGAACCTTCTCCTTGGGTTGATAATGTTTCAGTTCTGACATCAGCAAGGCAGAGACTATAAAATAATTTTCCCATATGACTACCAAAAAGGTACAAACTGTCTTTTTAACTTCTTTCAATCAATTTATTTTACTTTTCAAGTATGTGGAGGAAGTATACAAACTTCCAAGATCTCTGATGCTCAAATGCACTTACGTAGAAACCGTTTCACAAGGAAAACTTTTACCATTTATAAAAACGTAATATCAGATACATGAAAAAAAAAACAAAACACAAAAGAGGCTACAAAAAAGTAATTTTCGTTCAGTTTAGGTAGAACAGATACCCTTAGGTGAACAGAAACTAATTTCAATTACTTTCATCTTTCAGTATTTGCAAATTAAATTATACTTAACTGTCCAATTCAGGGAAAATCGGATTTAGTTTAATCAGTCTTGTCTCAACTATGACAGTTTTGCTTTCTCAGTCTCTGGGAAAGCAAGTCCCCGAGGGAAGCTGAACAAGGTTTGACGCCTGAAGGGAAGGTAGGAAAGCTTAACAAATTTAAATCGCTTGTTTCTTTTAACTGGATGACAGACATTGAGTTTCTAAGTGCGCACGGGGCTGGAGATGGAGCTAGGGCAGGGACACACAGCTTTCACTTGAGAAGGCTGATGCGGTAGAAAATGTCCCTGTAAGAAAACCTCAGGGAACGAGGGACAACGGGACCCCAAGAGCCTTTACACACACGGAGGTGCCAACAGGTGACGAGTTCTGCAGCTGGACGGGCTGGCAGAAGAAACACGCGTACGTGTTATGCCATCCCTTTTTCCGTCAAACACACGGTAAGAGCCAAAGCCGCCGCAGCAGACCCGGAGCACAGCACCGCTGCGCGCACGGTGCGGGCCGGGGCCGCGATCCCCGCTCCGGCCGCCGTGTGCCCGCCCGGGGCGGCTGCGGCCCCAGCCCGAGCACGCACCCCCGCGGAAAGCGACCCTCGGCAGCTGCGGGCGCCGCCGCCACACGGCGCTCCCGCCTGCCCGCGCCCCGCCCGGCGGAGCGGTCTGTCGCTGCCCCCGCCAGGCACGGCGCTCCCCCCCGCTCGGACGGCGGCGGGACCTTTCCCTCCTCGATTTCAAAGCGAGCCCCAGCTCCGGGGCGGCACGGGCGAGAAGGGCGGGGAAGGGCAGGGCAGAGCCCGGGCCGGGCCGCGCCTCCCGCCGGCGGCGCCGCGCACTCACCTGCGCTCCGCAGCGCGCGGGCGGCTCTGGGCGCCGCCATGTTGCCCGCGAGGCGGTCACGTGGCCGCGCCGCTCGCGGCGGGGCGGGAGCGCCCCCTTCCCGCCCTGGGCCGGCCTGAGGGGCGCGGGGCCCGGGCCTGCCTGTCGGCAGAGCGGCATCCTTCCAACCTTTCTTTTCTTTTTGGTAAAGGTATCACATGGCCTTCAGAAAATATCCAAAGACCATCTTAACAGTGTTGGTGTGGTAGGTTTCATTTTCAGTCAAACAGAAATCAAACTTAACTTCTAATGTCCATATATCATTTTATTTTCCACTGTCTTGTTTCCTTGGCTGCATTTGGCTTGCCTCTATGAACAATTAAACACATTTTGAACTTATGGTTTATCGAAGTGTGAGAATCACTCTTACAGGACATAAACAGCTAGCAAACTGACAAAGTATTAAACCTAAAGCAATCAAATGACCAAATGAAGGAATGAATAGAATGCATGAAGATAATCATTACAAGAGTAGAGGGAAGAAACCAAAATGTAGAAGTAATAGAAGTATCCTTTCTTACATTCTCACACACATGCACGTGTACACACACTGTTAATCTGTAGGATAAGCAAATTCTCTAATGAGAACTGAGGCTGTTTATCTCCAGATTTATTTAGCTCCTGGTACAGCCATTAGTAGTTTTTAACTTCCCATGTACAAATGCCATGATTTAGTTAAGAACAGTAGACTCAAACCACAAGGTGGGTGGAAGTGCTGATATTACTATTTACCCCCTTGTACTATGGAAAACGTCTGAAAAAAGTATGAACTTAAAAGTTACATTGCAAGCATTTCTGCCTTTAAGGAGCAAATTCGAAGCATTCTCTGACCAAAAAAAACCAAACTGCTGTGATCCTCTCAGTGGTCCTATACAGACATAACTAGCAAAAGTGCATTACTTAATCAGCTGCCACAGCACGATAGCCAGCCATCATATAGCTTATATCCAGACCACACAGTAGGCTAAAGATCAATACAATACCTTGCACTGCCTCCAAAAAATAAAACAATCCACTGCTTATAGCTACATTCTGCATCAACTGACATGTTTCATCGTTGTTATTCAGTGAAGGGAGAATGACAGGGATTTAACAGAAAAATAGAGATAGAAATAAATGTAGAAAAAGCATTGCTAAGCTGCTCAGTTACACCTCATGAGCACCATTACCCTCTGCTCACCTTACCCTCACCTCTCTGGTGAGAGGTCTGCACACATTTAATTTGCAGGGCAGAAATGAGCACGTCTTCATTGTTCCTAATTCTAAAACACAGTATGGTCTTTCAGGAGTCTGAATCTCATCAGGCATCATTTTATCCTATTTTGTACCTTGGCGAGGCTTTAGGGATGCAGACACCCAGCCATTGGTTCTATAACAATGATGTACAGTGTAAAGCAATCACACATTGTACTGCTTGGCCTAAGCAACATGTATTTTGGAGTGGCTGTGCTTGTGTGTGCCTAAAGAAAACACACTTTCCATGAAGGTACCCATGTATGATGAGTAGTACACAATCTTTTCCTGATCTGTCACTAAAGGAGAGAAACAAGAGCCCCCTAATGTAGCCTAAGTCTCACCTTTTCTATTTGAGTCAATAAGCATTTCCTACTCTGTGGAATGAGGCCACTGGTAAAGAAAATGAAGTGAATGCTTGGCTTTTGTCTGCAGCTGTAAGACCCAAATTCCTTATTGTAACAGTCTGGAAACTGGGTGATGGCATAACAAAATGCAGGAACTGTTGAGACAATACTAGTTATGTTGCTACCACCTTTGTAATTACCTTGTCCTTGAGTGTCAGGCTATTTCACAAATACTTGTAGGTATTGGCTAGTGGTTAGACTGGACCAATTCTTTTTGCATGTCAGAAACCAAGAGGGGATCGATCAAATTACGATCGATTACATTTCAAGTGAACTGTGTAGTTTATGCAGTTTCTGGATGAATCTTAAGCCTAACAACAGTCATTATTCAGTAGTCTCTAATTTATGCTTAGATGCAGGCTTTCTCCTTTTATTAAGAAATATAAACAACAGATAGAGGTTTTAGGAGCTTTATACCAGTTAAATGGGGATGAATGTCTCAGAAAACAGATACACCGTATCCTAACACAGCAAACCTGAAAAAGCATACTCCGCCACATTCAAGTTTTGTCACCAAATGAAAATACCTCACTTTTTTCCTTGTGTATAATTGTCTTTTGGTTACATTTGACAAATCCTCTGAAATGTTCAAGGACAGTGATGTCTCAAGCTGTACTGAGCTTCAGGTTGAGAGGGCAGCTTTGGAGAAATCACTTTTCAGCCCAGGGTCTTTTCAACACTTGCCTGTATGTTACATTTTCAAGGAGAGTCTTTCACGTTCCATCTCACTTAGATTGGCTCTCTGTTGTCAGAGCCAGCATGTTCTAAATGTAGAATCTCAACTTTATTTCCTCCCAAGATTGGGCAGGCTGATATTAAAATAAGCAAAAGATGTGCTAAGGAAGACATACAGCTAGGTTTTTACATGCAAGTTTGAAAAAGGCCTATAACAGTCTGTAAGACAACAGAGTTATGCATTATATACACATGAACTCTTATGTAGAACAATATAGAAGTATGCTTCTAGTTTAAGTATAGCAGCTGGATACTTCTGGGGTTAGGCTTAGACTTTCCTATGTAAGGTTGTCTTAAAAGATAATTTAGCTCCACACCAGCTTTTGCTGATGAGGCTGGTGCTGTTTGCATCCAGTGGATTCTTTTTTTTCAGCACTGGTGTTCATCTGATCCACAGTGAGACAGTTTGGAGTCCTGAACTTGCAAAAACCCATAAACCTCCTACATCAGTGATACAAAATATATGTAACTAGGTAAAGCTACGGTAAAGCTACACCAAACTACCACAGCTCTAGGGAAAACAAAATGACAGAGTCCCTATCATATTAAAATCATTCTAGGCAAAGATTTTCTCTTTTCCACAAAACTATGGAAGTCTTAAAGACATGAACACCCCATACAGCTCAGAGAAAAGCTTAACTGGAAGAAAGAGAAGCATCTAAAAATAGCAGCTATTGAACGTGAACACCTCCCTTATTGCCATACCATTTAGAAACAAAAAAGAGGATGTCAAGCTCTTCCCATTGATCTAGATTTTCTTTATGTTCTATCTCTTCAGCTCAAACTGTGCAACAACCACAAATGGAGCACATACCTCCTGTGTGAGGAATGTTTACAGCATTACATGTTCTTTATTTACCAAAGAAAGAAGCTAGTGCTACTCTTGGAAAAAAACCAGCACACAGTACTGCTCCTGCTATATAGATTTTTTGTAAAGGCCAACAGGGGATTCTGAATCCTCTTCCCAAGGCTTTGTCTTCATCGTGTCATTACCAGAGATTCCTTCAATTTGAGTGGGAGCCTTATATCTGAAATGAGCTTTGAAGAGTGGAAGTAGGACATTTCCTCCTCCCCCCCTTTTCTCTCTGCCTCTACTATGGAGAATTAAAAATATTTTAAAAATGGAAATCTGAAAACTGCTAGATTAATGAGCCTTTTTTACACTAGCTTGCTCCATTAGAGATGTAAAAGGAAGCTCAGATACACAGTTGGTAATCTTGTTTCTTGCAATGTGTGTTGCTGAAGGCATTAGTGTAAGGAACAAAGAACCTCGTAAGCACATATTGGAATGAGTAGTTATGGGTGGAAACTGGTATTTGCATTATTTTTCTTTTTAGAGTGTAAAAAAAGATGAGTGATAGGGAGGCAAGCCCGTTCCTACAATTTTCCCACCACAGTAGCATGGCAGAGAGCATGCCCTGCCTGAGCCAAGCTTGCATCTATTTGTTTTGCTTTGTGTAACAGCCTTCCATTTTCACTGGCTGCACTAAATTTTTAGCCTCACAATTCCAAATACTGCCACTGGTGTGGTCAACAGCTGTTTGTAAATGAAACGTTTTAATAGAAAGAACTAAGAGTAAGATTGAAATCTTTCTGATCATTGGAGGAAGAGCTACCAATGTAAACCAGCTAGAATTACTGACAGCATGGGGAAAAAATATTCCCAGTGACTTTAGGTTGATTTCTTTTTCAGATAATGGGAATATCGGCAAGACGTACTTGCTTATGAGATAGAGATTTTAATATTTTACTATACTGTCTTTTTTTCAACTTCAAGTCCAAATTATCCTAGCAAGCAATGTTTCACAAAGCAGTAGCATTAGAGAATAATAATTTTCAATTTGAAAGTTGAAATTCCAAGGTTTTAGGTGACAGGCTTACAAACGTAACAGGTATTCTAGCCCTAACAGTTTGATACTAAAGAAATCAGGTCAGAACTGTGAGGAAAGCTAAAATGGCAAAATATGTATAAGATTTTCAAGCTTTCTAGTGTCTGAGAGTCATAAAATATGATAAAGGAAAAGCATAAGGAGCAACAAAGTCTCAGTGAGAGACAAAAAAGGAATTGAAAAAAATCTATATAAGCAGACACAAACCCTTCATACAGACATTATGGGCTGCTTACCCTCCTGCTGACATTGCAGAGAGAGACAATAGGTCAGACTTGAATTGCCTAAACTGCCACATAGAAGCTTTGTGTGTTGGTTCATAGGAGGCACAGACATTTACTGCCCAAGACACTCCTTCAGCAACACACAGACCTTTATTCCCCCAACTGCAGCAGTTAGTGTCCTTCAAATCCTGCAGCTTCTGGTAGCTTGCTTTCTCAGTTCTGAAGCCATAGGTATTCTGTTGTATTTCTTGAGATTACTAGTTGTTGAGGTAGAAGTTGTTTCCTTGCAGTAGGTAACTTTTATGCTTCAAAACACATGAAAGGGAACAGTTTGATGCAGGTTTCTAAACCATAAACATTTTTTCAGAGCTTTATTTACCTCTTAGGACAAAATCTTGGATTAGCAAGTTGACAACAGCTTTATATGGAAAGAAAACTTATGTGTTCCAGTTGAACTAAACTCATCATTTTAGATATACTACTGAATTTTCTTGAAGTAGATTCACTGATGCTGTGACTGGATTTGTAAGTGATGGAAGGGGAAACCAGCATCATGATGCCAAGAGCATCTACAATGAAAAAATTTTATAAATACTTACAGGTCTTTATGTACGGCCTGAAAAGAATAATCCAATGCAAAACAACTCTCTAATGCTTTATCAGTATGTCGTGCAAAGTTTCACTTGAAATTTGAGTGAAGTGACTGAAGAACCCAGATTTAACCAAAACGTAGGAAAAAGTCAAATTAAATCACATAAACCTATTATTAATAAGCCTGTTATTACTGTTTCCTCCAAGTTCCTATTAGCATGTAATAACTCAAAAGAAGAACAATAGCAGCTTAAGAAACCTAGGATAACAGATTAAATATTTGAACAAAAATATTTTTAATCCAGGATTACTTTAGTGTCATATTGTGCCCAGAGAGGGCTCTAATACCATTCAGCTTCAGCTATCCAGTTCTTACACTCCTAGCATCTAGAGTGAAAAAGTTGCTACTAAGCCTCAGTATTAATTTGTCAGCTCACAAATCCACAAAATTGAACCCTTCCAGTATCTACCTGCAATTCCTTACAGACAGCTATTATTAGTTCACAGGTCCTCTCTCAGCATGCCAAAGTCAGACAACACTAGTGCCATCTATGCTGTCTTCCATACCACAATACAAAGTATTTGTTTAAATACAGTAGGAGGTCCCTGTTCTTAATTATGTTAATACAGAAATAAAAGCAGTACACAAAACTTACTTAACTTTTATAAATAGTATTAAACTTTTTTATTTCATAAAAATGACTCACTGAACAGCTGGTGCTGCTGCTGTATGTGCTTCAGAGACAAGAATCCTGCAGTTCACTTGTAGGTGAAACTTGTTTTCCTCTTGAAAACCATGGACATAGCCAGGCTGGCAAGCTAGGATTTTGAGTAGTAGCATTCTGAAATCTGGGTATTTAGTCAATTTTACCATTAATTCAGAGTCTCTAAAATGTTAGTTTGAACAGATGCACCCCAGAAGAACTAAACTGGCACATGTTCCCCAAGCAGTGCCAGAAGAGCCATCACTGTTTTCTAGCTGTCAAATGAGATTATGGCCTCTTTGCCAAGGGAAAGGACAGTCCAGACAGTTAAGACCACTTCAGGCAAAGTCAGCAAGGCTAGTTCAATTTGCTGGTGAAGATTGCTTCAGATAATTGACTTAATTAACTGTAATGGATTAGGGAGTACTCACATGGCCTTTCCTGGCAGCAGAGCTGCAGAAGCTGTAGGATGGAAGGATTCCATCCTTAGAGTTTCTACACATGTAAGAGGCTGTTTATCTTTTGTGCTGAGAATTAGTAATAAAATAGTTTCTGTAAACCAGGTCATAAGTTTTGCTGTCCACAGGCCCATCGCAACAGCTTAGAATGTTCCCAAGACCATATTGGAATGAGAAACCGTGCTTGGCTTAACACTGCACCTCGTATTTTCTCGAAGGACAAACAGGTATTAGGCAGTGTTTCTTTCTGTCAGCCCTACAGGTTCTTAAATGGTTTAAGCTTCTTTGTGAGTGGCTTCAGCCTTAGCAATGCAACAGCTCAGGGAGTTAGTGCAGGTTTCCGCAGAAGCATCTTGGACCTCTATGCAGGAACCAAATTTAAGCACAATTCTTCAGTTCAGCTTTCCCACTTCTGGCTTATCACCAACATCTGAACATGTTTAATAAGAAACCAAAACCAATCTAACAAAACCAAAAACCTGATGCCAACCCTCCAAGTCCCTCAGATTAGCCTCTGGCTTATGACTACAATCAGGGAAGGTCTTCTAACAATTATTACTATTGATTAGTATGATAGATTTGAATCAAAGACATATCATACAGACAAGATATCCTAACCCAGAAAAATTAAAATTTCTAAAAAGAATTTAATAGAAAATACAACCCCCCCCCTAGATTCTAAGTATTTGAAAAATACTACATTTTCTCTACATCACATCAGGCGATCTATAAACTCCAGTTTTGGAAGCTGGACTTGAATCCCATTAGGATTTATTAACCATGGTTAATAAATTTCAGTGATTCTTATTCTGATTAAGTCCTCTGAAGTCTGAACTACCAGAAAGGATAACAGTTTATTCCTTTGAGGGAGGACAGACAGGATATTTAAGAACTAATCTCTAGTCTGAGAAGTAATAGATAGCAGAATAGAATCAAGAAACTATATAAAGGCACTTGCTTCCTACAGATTTATGTTTCTTCCACTAGTAGAAGTGCTATCTGAGTTCTTACAAGGCACTTACAAGGCTTAAACAGAATGGGTCTGTTAGCTTATGGCAGCAGGATCCACTTTGAGGCAAAGGTAAAGAGCCTGTACTCAGGATGCACCCCAGCGAGGGCACAGAACCACCCTCGTAACCTGCTCGGGTGACAGTAAACCCAAGAGAGCAAAGGCCCTACGCTGTACAACAGCACCCAAGTAGAACAGCCTGAGGAGAATCAGGTTAGGAGAAATTTAAGAGATTGCTTAAATTTATATATGGACTTACTATTCAGGTACCTATTCAGTCTTGATGCAAAACAGAAGGATAAAAGAAAATTCATACAACTGAAGTGACACTATATCTGAGAATCTACTTTGTTTTATTTCATCAAGAAGTGCCCCCAAACCTAAAGTACAACATTTTAAAATCTACAACACAAAAATAGAAAATATTCAAAATGCACAGAAACACAAGTCACCTTTAATGTGATTAAAACGTCACATGAGATTTTTTGCAGTTAAGTGGCAATTAAGGATGTGCTTTCCAACACTGTACAGAAATCTGCAAGTTCCTGTACAGGCAGGATCCTCATGCTTGTGCAAGTCGTTCTAGGACTCTTCGGTAATCTGAAAGGAGCTGTTGGAAGCTGTCTTCTAACTGCTCACGTTGCATGTTTAGGTCTATTTGGTTCAACTGATTAGTCATCTCCTCTGGTCTTAGACACCGTCTCATCTTGGCAAGTTCTCTCTGTTTTTTCTAAGCAATCAAACAAACAGCAGTTTGACACAACAATAATTATCAAGAATATGGTATTAAAATGTATTAAATTTCAGTATCTAGTTCTTTAAGATGTCCCTAATCCCAAGAAAAGCAGTAAGTGTTTGATTAGTACATCTATTAAAGCCTTATAGTTTCTGTATTACCAATGAACTAGTGAATTAAAGAAGTTTCAGTTTTTTTAACTTAACCAATCAGATTAGGTCTAACAGTACACTTACTACTGAAGATGTATGGCATGAAAAACTTGACTGCAGAAAAATGACCAGGATATTTAGTTCTACACTGACATTAATCACACTGGTGTCCCACTATGTGGCTGTTCAGCCAACTAATTTCCCCATAACTATCAAAAATTAATTTTAAGCCTCCTGTATAGAGAAAAAGTTTCACAAATTCTAACAAATTATTCAAGTAATAATTGTCAGGCACTAGCAGTAATAACATTGAAATGAAATAAGATTATTTACAAGCAAAAGTGTATTTGTACAGCAAGAAGATGAGTTATCCTTGCTGTGTCACATGTGATATTTTTACCTGTTTCTTAAAAATACCTCAAAATGCTTCTGTATTTCCTCTTCACAGATATACTTTTATACAGCTGATACTTATTTCTAAATAGACAGTTCTTTAGATACTTTTCATTCTTCATTCTTCTTTTGCTTTGTAAAAGCAGAATGTCATTCAACATTTCTTTAAAAAAAGACATTATGTATGCCTGGCATCTTATCAATAAATCTTTGCAATGCCTATGTGTCATGGGAATCAACAAAATTTCACCAAACTGTTTCTACCATCAGTCTCAAAATCCAACTCCTTCTGTTCTCTGATTTTACAATTATCTCTCAAAGGAATATTTGTTTTCTTTCTGTGGTTGATGCTGAGGGTCAGGAAGGAGTAGTGGAGACCACAGTAAACTGTAAATGAGTAAGATCAGAAAAGCTTTTATAATCTCCCACAGACTCCACAGATAGGCAAAATTCAGTTCAGAAAAGGAGGTTCTGTACTTAAGTCCTTATGAGGCCTCCAGGCACGTTTCTGGCCAATAATCAAGAGACTTTTCCTTGTAGAAAGGATGTCAAAAGCAGCATAGATGTTCAAGCTTTAGACTCATGTTAGGTCTCTCTAGTGCAAATGAGTAAGATACTCAAAACGTGATGAGTTGCCCAAATCAAAATAGAGATGAGTACCTTCTGTCCAAGCTTCCGTCAGTAGAAAAACTAAAACCTTCTTATTCTAGATCAATTCAAAGTCTGCCTAATTAACAGGAATATCTGTTTAGATTATAAGTATTAGCTCTGAAAAAAAGGGTGTCAGCTTTTAAATGTCCATTATATCTGATGGTGTAGCCTTAGGTCATCTCTAAGTTTCAGATTCCTGGTAAAAAGCAAGCTCCCTTTGCATGTTTCAGAAAGCCAGTTGTTCCAATATCCATTTCCCTCCAAATATACTGCCAGCATATCCAGGCACACAAGATTCTGAAACCTGCCATCAGTAACATTTCACCTGGGCAGTTTCAAGCGGATTCTTTGAGAGCAAATTACTGGGCTGGGCAGAAAAGTATATTCTGTTGAAGCAGCAAACCCAAACAAAGTATCAGCACAGCAGTGCTATTTACTTCCACCGGGGATGGCATGAAGAATGAAGACATGATCAAGGAGACACGTCTACCAGCACAGTCCCCTAATATCAAAATCAAATCATCATCAATCAATCAAAAGCAAAGTTCTTTAGAAAAAGAAGAGCCACAGTGAATCTGAAATTTCACAAGCTGCTCACCCTCCAACTACCTTAAAGTGCTGCCCTGTTCACTAATATAACAAATATTTCCTGTATTAGCACTGCTTATACAGAGAGCAACATACCTGCTGTATCAGTCATTCCAATCTAGTGGTGCCATATACATAAAATCTCAGTACTTTTAGCAACCTTGCTTACGTGAAGACTTCAATAGGAATAGATATATTAGATGTTTTTTTCCCTGAAGTTTCCACATATACTTTTATTACTGCTACTGTTAGCCAGGAAATGATTACAGTATTAGAGTATCCTGATTGTTTATTAAAGTTTGCTCCCCCTCCCTCCAAATTACCGTCTATATATTAAAAGTTAGTTTAATTTTATTCTGAAAATTTTCTGAGAACAGCACTGTGACTAAAATTTATTGGAAATTGTTTAAAATGAGTGTACGAGTGAGCTGTCTACTAGGTAGAACTATCACAAACAAGATGACTATTTCAGAACATGAAACTTTAAATAAGGTAAAAAGGTGTTGGCTGTTCTAAGGATTCCTTTGAATCCTAATTGAAATAACAGAAAAATCAGAAATGCAATATTCTAAAGCAGTAATATTACATATCTAGCAATACAAAATACATTAATTATCCGTGCATTTATTGCATGGAGTGACTGAAGTGGAAACACGTGCTGGAAGCACTAGAATTGAAGCTGCTTATGGAATTTTGGATTTCCCCCACAGGACTTCAGTGCTGAGTGAATGAACTGAAGCCATGTAATAGTCCTGTTTCCTGAAAAGTCACATTACTTGTAGTGGACACTGAGTGAAATTTAACAAATGAGACAAGACACTCGTGAAAGAGAAAATGTATTGATTAACGTCCTGCCACTCAGCATGACATGGTGTTATCTCCAGATCAGATAAGTATTTAATACAGTGCTGGGCTCTTATTTCTGCTAACAGCTCCCATAAGCCCAACATGACTACAATCAAAGTTTTGCTATTGTGGTATAACAGGGTAAGTGCTGCTTTAGGAAGGCTTGCAAGCTAATCAAGGTACTCCTCATACTCTTTCTTCAACAGCATTTTGGTTTGCTTAGCAATTACCCAATTGATGAGAGTAGCTAACATGCCAGGTATAGTAATAAATCTGGATTTATTTGTGGTCTTTTTGTATCAAGAGTCAAAGACTGATGCCATTAGCAACTAGGGTATAATTTTTTCAACCTTTATGTCAAAGGGTCAGTTTATGCAACACAGACCAACTATACTGAAGATCCAGGAACGCATAAATAATAGGAACTAAGAAAATTATTTTGTACCTAGTTTAGTATTTGCTTGAATTCTACTGCTGAAATTACTGTATATTCCATCTGCACAGAGTTCTATGCTGATGACTTCTAGCAAGCTGTTTTGTTAAGACCTAGCTAACAAGTAGAACAGGAATCTAAACTATTACCTAGCCTGCAGTATAAACTTACTACAGCATTTACCTTTTCAAATTTTTGGCTTGTCTATTTAAGATATATTTTTAGCCTTTCAAGAAATTGACAATTTTTTCCCCTTAAACCTATGGGGGCATAATGCCACTTGTAGCTAGAGAGTATAAGCTTAATAGTAACCTCCTGCTGGAATTGGGCAGGAAACAGTCAGGAGCTAAACACAGGATCTTCAGCACTGCAATGTAGGAATGATCTCTTCATCTGTACACGTGCCAGTTGAACACTGCATAACTAATAGTAGTTGATTGGCAACATAATTGGCATCAACTACATTTATGGAAATGAAAGTCAAATCAAGTATAATTAGCCTTGAAAAAAGTATTAAATGATACTTAAGTTATATACACCTTATAGGGGCCAATCAGTCTTCTCTTAACATCCAACCGGTAGCTCCTGGACTCTTCCGCATCCCCCATATTTGTTGCACGCAATCGGAGAATTTCATAGACTCGTCTTGTGTGTTGCTAAAGAACAGAAAGGAGAATAAAAACCATGTCTGAATGAAGAGATCACTCAACAGAACTCAAAGTGGAGAAATACTGAAATATTAGAGTAGTTCCTCAACCTATTAGAAGACAATCAGAGGCACGGACAGAGCCCCTGTCAAATCTATCCTCCTATCTGCTGGGTTAAATGAATAAACATTTCTCTTTTAACTTCCAACTATTTTCTTCCATGCAGCCAGTGTCCAGTCTCTCAAAGAGCTGCACCAGCTGTAGAGGTGCTTCAAGGACCTGCTGTTAATGAAAAGCAGAAATCCCAGAAACCAGAGCGCAAAAATACTTCAAAGAACTGAAGGACTGGAACTGGAGTGACATTAAACAACATCAAACAGTATCTACTTTGCTAATTTTAATAATCCCCATATACCTACTGCCCTTCAGAAGGTCCCCTGACATTCTAAATATGAAAATGAAAAATATTTAAAGTTTTTTGTTTACTAGGGAAGAAAATTAATCAGTAAATGGAATAACAGAAGTGCTTTTGGTATCCCTATCAGATAGTATGACATCTGGGGAGAAAAAACCTCACAAGTTGCATCTGTATGAAAGCAGAATTTAAGACCACATTCCAATACATTTTTTTATTAAGCAACTCTGCCATTTCACTACCACAATCACAAAGGAGTTTAATAACTTACTGAGATTACCAACAAATTTAATTTTCAATTTACCTGTTTAGTTCTCCAAGAGTTTTAGAGTTGCCTTAGTAGCAGCTGTTTACCACTTAAGTGTTTATTCCCAAAACAACATTTATTATTTACATAAATACACTTAAAAGACATCAAAACTATCTCAAATTCTATTACAACAGAACTTGTAACTAAAAAAGGCATTTAACCTAAAACCAATAGCTAGTTATCTCCAGATACATCCTACAAAACTGTCAAAATAAGCCAGAGTGTGTAAATTCCATCTCTAAGTTTAAATTGTTATTCTACTACTTCGATAAGAATATGTCCAACTACAACAGTTCTGATTTAGTACCTTATTTATTTTCAATTTTTGTTGAGCTTCCGTCACCATTTCTTGACTGAAACCCTGCATTAACTTCACTGGGGAAAAGCACAGCAAATCTTGACAGAGCTTTACAAGAACAAAATCTCTTAGCTTCACATAGTTTTCCGATGGATCTTCAGCTAGAAAGAATAAAAAAAGCCTATCAGCATTATTTGTTTTCTCATCTCTGGGATGTAATTACAAAGAACTATGGACAACAAAAGCAGATGCAGCATTCATCAGTGTAACACCACGGTTGTGGGTTTGATCCCCTTATGGGCCATTCATTTAAGACTTGGACTCGATGATTCTTGTGGGTCCCTTCCAACTCAGACTATTCTGTGATATAAACAATTGGGCTTAATTAATTTTAAGTACTACTATCAAAAGTTTAGGTGTTTGACAGCAGACATCAAGCAGGTCACAGAAAGACAAACTTGTAATATTTTGTGTTTGCAGTGTTGTACAGTATTATATTATATTATATGCATTTATAAGAAACTGACAACATACATGTTCAATCCCATTTACCTTCCTGGGAAAAGATGACTACACTGTGTATAAAACTTTTTTTTCTTATATCCTCCATCTATTCTATATTTGACAGAGTGACAGAACTACTAAAACACAAACACATTACGTGGACAAAGACTGGTGAAAATATCCTACTGTACACAAGTAAGCTACCTGAAGACATGTATTGACCACGAGTTACAGTCTATGGTAGCAAGGAAGACAGGAAAAGGTAGAAGGACCCAAAGGACACAATTATCCAAAATTAAAAGGCTGGAAGGACCTAAGCAAAAGCTGACCACAATTTCAAGTTACTTCCATTTTGCCTAAAATGATAGCATAGCTATCAAAATTGCTGCTTTAAGAAAAAACACCAAAGCTGAGAACTAGCCTCAGTTAACATCAAAGTGTCCCATGTTTCCCCCCAACCCTCATTTCTGCATGAGGTAGCCTTGTTGAGTTTATTGTTAACCAGCTTATACCCCATCTGTGTTTTTCTTTCATTTTGAGGAACACTGGAAATAGTTGAAATTTGCAGTTTCAGGATGATCAAAAGGAAAAAAAAGTTACCAAGGACTGGGATAGAAGTTTTTGCTATGTATGTGCAGCACTGCACAACTATTTTTTTGGTTGGAGGATGCTTATGATGATTGTATCGTTAAAGTGCTTTGTGTATGAGTGGCCTCAACTGGTATGGCAAACCTTACAGCCTTACTCTACAAAAGAGACTAGAGAAGCTGCACTAAAGTTAATCAACTCCATTCCTTTGAGCTCACATTAGTTAGGAGAAACTTAAGGCAGTTTCTGTACAGTAAGCACTATCAGCACGCATTTCCTTGCGTCAGGATGACAAGGTATAAGCAGAAAGAACAAAATATTTATTGTAAATGTGAAACTCCAAAGTTTTTTAATAAATTGTTAGCTCTTTCAAAGAGGTTACCTCTGTTCAGAAAGGTTAAAGGCTTTACCTCCCAATTTTAGATGATATGTAACTAAATATCCTGACAATATCAGGATTGTCCAGCTGAATTTCCCGCTCAAAAGGACAATAAATAATTCTGTAAGAGCCTTGAATGACATGTAGAATATTGTAAGCTTTCTCCTGCTTCATTCCATAAAAAAAATAAACCCTGTTTTAGTGCACATTTACCGGTTGCTACAACCCTGCATTTAAGGCACTGAGCCATGCATATGTCAAATTATTTATGCAGTACCACGTTAAGACTTTATTCATCCTCTGTTAAAGCTTTGCTACTATTAAAAGGAAAAAGTAAATGCGTGATGCAGATGATTTCCTGTTGCATAAACAAAGTTATACTCCTTGGGTTCCAATGAACTGGATTAAAATTATGAGGTGGGTTACATTTTGTTATGATTATGCTGCAACAATGCATTATGAAGCAAGCAGTCTATTGTGTTTTAAGTAGAATGGGGAGTTATTTCTAACCAAGATGAGACTGCACATAGAATTGAATGATCAAGTTGTGTTTCTACTACATTTCTTCCTATGCTAGACTTGAAACCACAGGATAGATGTCACGCTTGTGGCAATTTCTACTGTTATTTTTGTTATGCACATCCACCCTTAATCCCCTCTGCCATTTCCTCAATAATCTTTTATTTTTAGGTATTTGTGCACACACCTCTAATATCACAGATGCCTTCAGCCAGCAATGTGTGCTCCTAGAGCACAAGTTCTCTGTGGACTTTTACTGTCTGTAAACTTTCATCTTGCACACTAATATTAATATGCTATTTTAGTTAGATGAGTATGTGCCCCCCCAAAAGTCTGAGTTTTGGTTAACAGGAGGAAGTTGAACAAGGCATTTGACAAAGCTTGGTCTCTTGGCAAGCTCAGCTGTGTATCTCACAATAAAATGGCTAATTAGCTGGTAATCCGTTCATGCCAGGGATGGAATTTTCCTGGTGTGCTGTTCTCTAAGTGAAGTATTTAAGGAGCTACATTATATACACTTCTGTAAACCGGGGTACTATTGGTGCTGGACTGAGCGGAAGCTGAATCTTCAAAAGGCTGTGTAATTCTCACAAATGAACACAGAAGTTAGCTTGCGGGCTAACCTGTCAATGCTCCAAGTTGCTTATTAAAAATTTAACACAAACCTGTTATATCAAGTACTGTAGGAGAAGACATGTAGTATCTATGAACTGTTTCAAGCAGCTGAGCACCGTGGCCTTCTCCTTGGAATGGTGGCAAGATCAGCATCTGACTACAGACAAAGGAATGCATTTTCAGTTCAAATTATGCATTTGCAAATATAAAGTCTTAAAAACAAAATGGTATTTCATTTTAGATTAAAGTATGTGAAGCAAGCTTCATGTTAAAATGTAATTTTCAACAGAGTCTTAAAATTGTTAAATATTCCAAACTTGTTTGAGATTCCCTCCGCTTCAAGAAGGAAACAATGAAATAAATCAGTGCATAGACAGCTAATAATGGGGATTTTTTTAAACAAATCAACACCATTATAAACAAGTATTGGGAACTTCAGCAGTTCCCTCTTCTGAAATAAAAGGCAAGGCACGAGTTACATCGCCAATTACCTTACACGTGGCCGGGTTTTGTCTGGGTACACATAGTAATTATAGACTGTCATGTAGCCTACGGTCGCAAAGAGTGTAGCTCCATCCTTATTGTACTTCTCAAATCTGCAGATAAAACAGAAAGCCAAGCAGGTCAATTACAGTCGCGCTCCCATGCAGTGTCCATTTTCTTTTCCATTCTCCAACTGAATTTTCAGTGTCAGCAAGCTACTCTGTGAGGGCCCAATGGGTACACCTGCTATGTTCTGAATGTACAATTCACTTAATTGGTGTGCAGCAACTTGGATAAATCAGGCCTCTTTACAGCACTTCAGTGCACTTGCCTATTATAAAGATGAATAGGTGGCAAGTAAAAGAAAACACAGGCAAAGCTCATTTTACTGTTTAAGCCTACATTCAGGGCTCTAACGGACAACAGCATTTAATTCAGCTCTATTCTCAAGCTTTCTCAAAGCATAATGGAGGAAAACTCAAGGCTCATAAACAATGGTTTTTCTTTCCTGGGAAAAATATCATTATACTGCTCCAATAATTGGCCAGCCACAATTAAAATGCAGGCTTTGTGGAGGTAATAAGGTCCACTGTTGCTTTAGAACTGTACTTACACTAGAAAGTAGTTCCATCTTTCATCATCTACATCAATAAAGCTAGCAGTTTCAATAAACCACATCAAGAACGTCTGAAGCCTTTCATGATATTCTCGAAAGCCTGGACATGCCATGTCAGCCTAGGGAAAAAGCCAGGAGAAGTCAGGTGAAACCTACCACAGATGTAAGAGGGAAAAAAATATGCACAATCTAATTCAATTCTTGGACATAAAAAAAGCATGTTTACAATGATTAATAAATGGATAAAATGATAGTATTTATATACCATAGCTGAATCATTACAGAAAGTTAATCCCTGCAAAATAAAATTGCATTTGGTTGCTCAAAAGCAGAAGTTTACTTAATTTTTCATACCTTGTATATCTGGTATGTTATATCTGCACCAGCTTCCTCATTATGGATAGAGTATGTGTGTAGCAGCATTCCAAAGGGCTTGAAGTTGACCTCCTTCTCCAGCAGAGACACAAAGTCATCTGTGTTTGTGCAAAAACCAGGCGGAATAATTTCTCTAATTTTACTTTCAACATCATCTGCCTGCAGATTACAAAAGGGGCAGGATCAGTGGAAGATGAGAAAAAAAAACAGCACTGATGTCATTATTGTGCTATAAGAAATGAATATGTGAGAGATGGTATGGCCTACCAGTAATTAAAAAAAAAAAAAAGGGAAGCATTACTGTTGTGACCTTCCAGCAAGTAAAGAAGCTGCACTGGTGAAATCAGAAAGGTCACAATCCAGTCACTGTAAGCATCAAAAAGCTCTTGGTTACAGCATGAGTTAATGAAGACTGTTACGTTTAGAGATTGCTACACTTGTCCAAGTTTGCCTAAGAGTGTTGATAGCTATTCTGTAAGTGCAGCACATTCAGAAGCTAAGACTTTCCAGACAGCAATTCTCCAAGACTATGCTATGCAACACAGCCTTGTAGAACTCAGGTTCCCAAACAAACAGCTTGCAATAACTATTAGGTAATGCAGAACTAAGCAGAGAAAAAGGGACAGAGATCAAAAATGGTAGCTCCCAAACAGAAAAGTGACAGCTAGCACACTCTTGCATTCTTACGTCTCCCCGCTTGAAATGCCTCTCTATAGGATCAGCTGCAAAACACATTACAAATTTAGACAACCACTTCCCACATTCTAATAAAAGACAGTTTTGAAAACAAAGTTTGACATAAAACAGTACAATTTAAGAATACTGTCGGCAAATCTGACCTGTAGTCTAACGTACTCTGAAAGACAAAATATTCTGACACCAAAATTTAATTCAGAGATTACTCTTTTCACATAACCAAAGTGAAAGTTAGAGAGTATCAGCTGAGCAGACTTCATAATCCTTTTCAGACTCCAGAAGACCACTTGATTGAATACATTTACTACTTCTTTTTAACCATGAATATTTGATGAAGTTTCACAATAACGTATTACTGCTTCTCACCAGGCAATAAAACTTTATGAATTGGTCTCAACTTAACAAAACCTTCTCCTCAATACAACCCCTAAAAGCCTGACATTACATTCAACAAAATGAGCTTACATTCAATTCAAACTTTCCTCTAGACAATGAATCCAGGTTTTCACTTAATGGAGTTTGCCGTGAGTTCAGCTGTAATGTTTGTATTGTATCTATTTCCACAAGGAGGGACACAAGAACACTTTGTGTTAACTTACTAAGCAGCTCTTTCACACCGTTTACATGCATGATGGGTATTAGTTCAAAACCAAGACCCTTGCTACTTAGCATTCAAAACAGGGAAATTAAGATGCTTAGAACAAAATACACTACAAAAGGCTAATACAACATGCTACTAATTCCTGTCCTTTCAACCACAGGCCCTTAAGTAGAAGCAATGCACCTGCAAATGAATAGCACTTTATCATTCAGTTACAGTTTTATTGTAGAGAAAGATGGATTTAGCTCAGCACAAACAAGTTTTATTCTTAATAGTTTGGTACTACCAACATTTATATTTATATTTGGAGAGAGCGCTATTAAGTAGTTAAAATACAGCTCTACAATACTTGGTGTAAGAACGAAGTTAAAACATCTACAGTCTTTACATCCATTTTATTCTCAAAACAAAGATAATCTATTGGAGCCTTTTCTATTCTTCACAGACCAATATTAACTAAAACATTTTCTTTACACTTACTGATTTAAGTGTATTACAAAAAATCATCCATTTTTTCCGAATCAATGAATTACATTAAAAAACATATTTATATGGAATACATTTTAGAAATTACTTTTTTTTTAAACCATGCAAATGCATGTTTACACAGATCTTAGTCTTCACTGCTTACAGAGCTGTAGGGAACCACCATTAAGAATTCACTGTGACTCATTTTAGATAGCTGAAATAGGCGTGTAAAAATACTCTAGAATTAAAACAGTACTTCCAAGCATCAGTTCAGTATCTCAGGCTATGTGAAAGCTATCTAAAAAAGGTGAATATACAGTATGAGGTACTATATAAATAACGTTTAAGTAATTTTAGTCTCCCTCATATTTGTAAGTTCCTTCATTAGCGGTGAGAAGGAAGCCAAACTTTCACTTGCTGAAAGCCTGTAAGATAACACATCTGTCATTGGCTGCCAGGTATCAGCCAATGCAGGAAAAATCTTACTTTCAAAATAATAGAAAGGATTAAAAGATGACAGAGATTTAGCAGATACAGAACTAGACAACACTTCTTGGCTTGATACGACTACAACATATTTTCACCTACTGCCTCCTAAAAATTCTCTCCCCTTGAAATGGGATCTGACATAATTTAAGAAATGAAAATACAGTCTTTAGCTACTTTTAGGGTTAACAGGATTTCTCTCTCTTACAGAGCAAATCCCAGAATCCTCCGTTTGAGTGGTGGCAGAAGTTTAAGTGATCCAATTTTCAGTTAGTAAGTCCCGGAATACTGGAATCTTGACACATCAACAACATAAAAAATAATGGTTCATTAACAACTGTACTTTTTAACAGAAACATTAATTACTTTATAGGCCCTTTCCAAACCCTTTGGAAGTGCTCATAATCCAAGGAGCTACCAGAATTTGTTTACTGCCTTCCCTTGTGTATTTCCTTGATATTGTTGAGAGTTTAATTCCACTCATATCTTGCCAACAGGAACGGATGCACACAATGGCACGTAAGTTTTTCTTCAGAGAACCAATCCTGTTGACTACTCCAGCAATGTTTAACAGAGGCAAAGCCACATACAATGAAGAATGCAAAAACCCGAATTAAACCAGCAAAGAATTGTTGAGCTTTTGGTTCATGGAAGTGCTGCCTGTGATGTATTACCTTCGTAATCAGAATCATGTGTGGTGATGACAGGGAATTTGGTATAAGCTTGTAACTACACTTGATTTCTAGTAGGACTGTTTAAGTGGGTAATGTCTTTGTACATTGCATTTGAGTCTGGATAATTTTAATACAGAGATTAATCTTGTACAAACAGGCAGCTATGACATTTGTATTCCATGTAGATGTTGTTTCAAAGTGACTGAATTTAAAATAATTATAGAAGCATATTTAAAAGCTGAATTTCTCTAACAATTACATGCATGTATTTCAGTGGGGAGCAATGGAGTGATCAGCAATATTACACAAAAAAAATGAAAATATGCCAAATATTAAAATAACACTTTTTCATTAACTTTTGTATAAAAGTGTATAAATGTATAGATTAGCTGCAAAGCAAGATATATAGAGTTTAGTGAAATACTTTTTCTCCACTTTATCATAAAATGAAGATGAAAAGGAAAATATTCGAACAGCTGCAAATCTCAAAGCAGCAACTCAGAGGTCAGTGCTATTAATATTTACACTAGAAGAAAGCAGCTTTTCTTCAGATATTTGAAAGAATCAACTTCACCCAAGGGAAAATTATGTCTATTTTCATTAAATGAAGTGCCAACTTCTGTTCAAAACATAATCATAGTTTGCTGAGCCTTCCTCAATAAAGATGGAGCTAAACCATGTTGAAATGTATAAATATGACTGGAGTTCTGTCTCTTGACATTTCAGGATCGTATCTTTTCCTCATGTTCAAAAACATCTTGGAAAAAAAAACTGAGGTACTGGGATAAGTATTTCTGTCAGTCCCTAGCAGGGATTGCAGCAGCTGCTTTTAGCAATCAAACCAAACTTAATATCACAGAATAAAACCACCTGTCATTGATGGGCTTGTATGGGTATTGAGATACAAAATCCTTAGCTGTGAATAACTTTGTGGAGCATTAAAACCCACATCTTACTTGTAACCAGTCATGTTAAAGGCAGAAACTGCTGTCCTTTCCTAAACACCATCTATTCACAGCACAAAGATTACCTGTCATGTATGGTGGATAATCTGCCTTAGTATAATTATCCTCAACGAGCAGAGATCAGCAAACAAATAGTTAACTTAGAAAAATAAATGTTAATATGCCTTCAAATTAACATCCTGCTGTAATGACAGCTTATGTTTTAATCTCTGCAAATGCATTCATACCTTAAGGTGGTTAAACTGATGGCAAATACAAATGCAGATCAAGATTGATTACAGCCATGTCTTTTTTTCTACATAGGTTTAGATACAGCAATCTGAGCAGCCTATTTGAACGTACAGTGTTAGTAACACCAAGAAAAGCAAAGGGTAAGCAACCACATTCTTCCCATCCAGTCAAAGCCTGTAAATGCTCTAGAAAGCACAGAAAAGCCTCGCTGACAATGATCCTCTTTTTTGTCTTCATCTCAATCCCTTAAGCAATAAGGGAGGAGGAATAATTCAGTATAGGAAACAGGGCTTGAAAAAAGCAACCATTCTCAGCAATCAAAAGTTTCAGCATGCTTAGAGCAAGACAGACCTTGTTTACCTTTCTTGTACCTCCAGAAAAGTAAAGTGGGTTTGCCATTTTTACAGAAAATACACTGTGAGTAAAAAGGTGCTATGGTGTGGATTCCTGTTGTGATTATTACAAAATCACACTAGTGAAAGGTTGTTCCATTTGATTTTAACGTTTACTACATTGCCAACAGCTTTCCTTTTCCCTTATTTCCAAAAACCTTTCACATGGCCTTTCACTCTTAAGATATGTTGGTCTAGCCTTGAAAGTATTTCAGACAGTTCAACAGGCTGTCTGGACATAAGTATATTCTAAAGACCTTCAGAATAAGGAAGGACAAATCTTTAAAATTCACTTAAAGTAATTCCAATGTATTTTTCCCTTTACAATAGGCCTCTCCTTGCAATTACTTAAATAAACTACAGCGAATTTGAAATTAGTAACTTAAACAGCTTGAATATTCTCAGAATATTCTGAGAGTATACAGACAGTAGGAGAGAAAATAAATCTTTTCTGCAAGTATTCTATAAGCTCAGAAAACCTGTAGGCAAAAATCAATCAAACAAACAGACAAAAAGCCCTGCAGATAATTATATATCATATTCCTTTAAGATGTAAAGCACACATGATACCTGTCCCCAAGTTTTTAATCTCTTTTCTGCCTTACCAATCCTCACATTTAAAGACACACACATACTATCTCATGAAGTGCTTACAGAAATCTCTAATGCTAGTCCTCCTCCTGGACTCAGTTAACGTGAAAATACAGACTTGCCAAGTTGAGGGGTTCTTTGTGGAACTGGCTTTGGTATTAGCACCTCCTGTCTCACTGTACTGCTTGACACAGTTTTGATGGCATTGGAGTCAAAGAAGGGGAAAACACGTAGATGAAGTCCAAAGCTCTTTTACAGCTTAGCAACAAAGGAAGCTTTTTTTGTTTACTTTTAAGTTAAACCATGTTTTGGTGGGATATTACTAAACTTAGAATTCCTGTCCATGCCCAAGTAAACCTTCTAAATGTTGTGTCAAAGGCAGAAGCACACCTGCACTTACCTCCACACAGTCAAACTTCTCGTTTACTTTCGATGTGTATTCAATGCGGAAGAACGTCGACAGGTTACCAGCAATGTAATACAAAAGGATCTTCAGTCCCTTGTAGCCAAAAGCAACTTCACTGAGAAAGGAGAAAAGAACAATCAGGAACTCCACACAAAGAATATTCCCATCACAGTGCTTTCATCTCCCTGGAAGCTCACATCATCTTTCCCAGTAAGGTAGAGTAAGCTTCCTAATAAGAAAAGGGAGTCAAACCTGGATGGGCACTATCCAGACAGAGATAATGACTTACACTATTGCTACCGTATTGCTCCTCTAGTGGAGAAATACAACATGTTTCTGAACTCAGCAAGGCAAGCCTGTGCCCTTCCTGTAACAGCTCAGGAGAGAAATAGCTAATACCTGAAATAGCTAATACTGGGTAAACTAAAAATAGCTAAAACTGTGGTTTTTCAATAGCTTAAACTCTTTAATAGGTATTTATATGAATTGATCAATAACATTTATTAAAAATTATTTAGCAGTGCAGTATAACATTTTGGAATGAACTACTTCAATTTAAACTGTACAAAACACAGATAATGAGACACAGCAATACATGGGCAGTTTTTGGTTGACAGTTTCTATTTAGTTATCCAAAGTAACAGGCCAATTTTTGTTATTTTAAGGCATAGCTGATTTTTTTTTTTACTGGGATTTTTCTTTTATGGTAGCACATTCATAATTTAAAACTTGAAATATAAGTTCCAGAACAAGAATTTGCTTGTTACACTAACAGATTGGAGAATTCTCCCATTACTAGAATTATAATTATTGTCAATAATAGCTGTAGATGTGTAATAGTGTAGCTAATTTATTACAATTAATATACATAGTTAATCCTAACTGGAGTACTCAGAATGCTTTTAAAAGGAAATGGAAATTAAGAAACATAACTATTTCAAGAAGTCCACAGAAATGTGCATCTGGATTTTCTTTAGTAGGTTGGTTTCTTTGTTGTTGTTGATTTTTTTTTTAACTACGGCCAGATTGTTGAATATCACTCTACTGAAAATATGAAACAACACTTCAGCACTAGGGACAGAGCGGCTGACTTCCCTACAGTACTAATGAAGTCAGTACACTCTAAATAGAAGAAACAATACTTTTCTACTTGGACTTTAGTAACGGCTTTGACAGCATTTCTAAAGCATTCTCTTGAAGAAACTGTCTGCTCGTGGTTTGGACATGGGCACTGTTCACTGGGTAAAAAGCTGGGATGGCCAAGCCCAAAGAGTGGTGGGGAATGGAGTTAAATCCAGCTGGCAGTTGGTCACAAGTGATGCTCCCCTGGGCTCAGTGCTGGGGCCAGCCCTGTTTCATATCTTTATCAGTGACCTGAATGAGGACATCAAGTGTCCTCTCAGTCAGTCTGCAGACAACACCAAGTTGGGGGGAACGTTGATCTGCTGGACTTGGGTCACAACAACCACACTGCAGCACAAAAGACCCGGGGAAGAGCAGCTGCAAAGCTGCCCAGCGGAAAAGGACCTGGGGGGGGCTGGTCAACAGCAGCTGAACATGAGCCAGTGTGTGCCCAGGTGGGCAAGAAGGCCAACAGTGTCCTGGCCTGTATCAGCAGCAGTGTGGCCAGCAGGACCAGGGCAGCAATTGTCCTTCTGTACTCGTTATAGTAGGATTTCTTGTTTTCTAACAATTTGGAAGCAACTCTTCCCTTCTGGACCTATAAATTAGACTATAGAAACTTTAACTTACTCATCTCCAAACACCTGATGGCTGTACTCGGGATTAAATGTTGTGCTGTCATCCTCCAAATCCTCAGGAAAGCGAACTGGGTGGAGGGGGGGAAGGAAAAAAAAAAAAAAAAAGAATAAAAGAGCATGACCAAGTCATCAGCTTTGGTTTGTTTCTCCACAGATGCCCCGGTAGCTGTTCATGCATTCTTCTGCTACGGACAACTTCAATTAAGAAACTACCTACATTAGGCTGACACACAAATGAAATGAAAACATTCTGTATAATTTAGGTGCATGTTATTGACGTGAGAACGTCAAATCGCTGATCAGATTAAAACTGAGAAACTGACACAGATGCATATATGTATTTGTTTCATACATGTAACTCCTGAACAGTGCTGCCTTTAACTTCATCTTGAACGCTGAGGACCCTGCCCAGCTGGCTATTCCTACAATAAGGACATCAATCATGTAATCAATGTTGCCTTCTTCTGTCATTCTTCTCCTAGATCCAGGTAAGAACACTTCCCTGTAGGTGATTTTCACGGAGTGATGACTGGAAATAAATGTTTATGTGCATTTATATTCCTGTCAAAATTTTGGAGAATCAGCATGGATATATACAAAACAGCTGCAACAATATTATACTGGTACTTGTATCAATATTACGAAACAGTTAGTGGGTTTTTTTCCTCCTGACTTTTTACTTTCATTCAAAGCCTAGTAATAAACACGGCTTTTTCTGGTAATGTAAAAACATTCACTATAATGGCATCTATTCAAACTCAGAAACTTACTGAACATGCATTTTATTCATGCTTATGGAATTATAGCAGTTGCTCCACAGCAATTAGGACAGAAGTTCTTCCATCATTAAATATATGATTTATTAGTGGATGAAATTAGAGATTAAAGTAGGATTTTCTAGAAAAAAAAATTAAAATACTGAGAAATTTTATTCCTAAACATGCTATGTAATTCTTAACTTAGACATTAAAGATATAGTTCAGTCATGCTAACAAAGTACAGGTAGCTCAAAACAACTGTTACACATTTTTAATGCTGAACGAGTTGATACTGCATTAGCATGAGTGTGCAATGCTGTAAGAGTTAATACTGCTATTAAAGCTTTTTTTTTTAAGCATGTGAAATATTGAACTACAGCTTCATTGCTGCTTTACTCCAGTAAAACTAGAGACAAAGAAAAGTTTTTTTTCTGATAATATTAGAAAGGAGTTATTCAAAGAAAGAAATGTGAATGAGAAGTATCCAAGTGACAGGATAAAAGTCTGACCCTCTCAGGTTTAATTCAGAGAGCAACAGACTTGAGGCAAAGTAACAAATGTTAAAAAAAGCAAACAAAGAAGAAACAAAACAAAAACCAAAGAGCGATTTTCAGGAGAAATTAAGACCCTAAAGATGATAGTGTATGACTGCTTCTGTATCCCATGAAAAACATGTAATGTTTGGTATTTTTTAAAATGGTACAACTTTGTAGCATCTCATATTTTCCTCTTAGTATAATTTGTATATGGAACATCTAAACTCCCTGAAAGAAAAAAGGCAAAAAATTTTAGCTGAAATGGTCAATAGGTACCTTAATCAAAAACCTGATGTAGTAGCTCCTTGGATTTCTAGACAAAATTCATTCATATGTCATTATCTCTCATTCCTTGTTTTGTCTTTAGAAAGGTGGAAGAGAAAAATAAACCATTTGGTCTAGTAATACAACTATTATTTGAAATAATGTTTCAGAGGAAGAGAAATATTCACAATTACAGTGGCTGAAAAATTTAAGTATTTTGCTTATTTTGGCTCACAAGCCATTCATTGTGTGTTGAAGATGCTAATAAGCTGTACAGAACAGATTGGCAATAGTTCTGAAAAGTGCTTAACGGGTTCATTACTTCAACTTTCCTAATAAATTCAGGCACATGTACTGCTCAAGGGAACAAATAGCTGAGGGGCTGCAAAGATTAAAACTCAGACAGATACACCTTATTCTTCAAGTTATTACAGCTGCACGTAAGTTTAAGATGTAAGCAAGTCCACCAAGAGTTCTGTAATGCCAACTGTATTTTAAGTATCCTAGTAAGCAAATTAGCTAGAGAGAGCAATAAACAGTTCTTGAAAGAACTCTCTTCAGATTTTAAACAAATTTCACTAAAACTGTCTTGTGTAATCCAGATGTCATAGAAGGAGGGCAGCAAAAACCCCAACAACGCTTTTTAGCCTTTTCTGGCTTTTATTCCCCTCTCCCCCCCATTAAAGAAAGAGGAAAGGGGAAAATGTTAAAAATATATAATTAGATATTTGTAACCCTGAAGAAATTATTTCTGCTGCTATGGTCACCATGAAGTCAACACATACTTAGGATCACACCATGTCACGAGGATCACAGAAGAAAAGCAAAACTCAAGAATATAACAAATGCTTCAAGAAATAAGATGATGTAATTCCAACGCACTCTGGTAACGTGCTAATAAATTGCTGAATATCATGCAGAGACAGGACTGAATTTCTATAGCTGTACTTGAATTCCAGTAGTCTCAGCAAACCAGACCCTGTATTTCTTTCGAGTTGCATGTTCACATTAACAAGGACATATTAATACCTGGATGAATTTAAGTATAAGGAAGTTTCTTAGGAAGGCACTAAAATACTCCAATATCAATTGTACAGCATTTAAAAAGGGACATTACCTAGCTTCAGCTGAATTGCTTCATTTGTGTTACACTTGTATTCAGCCAGCTTCTTCTCCATAGCAGTAAGTCCTGAAGAAAAAGTTGGGGGGGTTTTAAGGTTTATTAAGAGGTGATCAATCTATGTGTCACCATTACCCAAAGATCACACTACAGTAAGGTTTGTAAAACCAGAGAAAACACACAACACAAAACCACTGAACAAGTAAGATTAAGAAAAGCTACAATGTGTTAACATGCAGAACACAGAAATATACCTCAAACACTTTTCTGGAACTATAAACAAGAACTAGAAAACAGACAAGCATCTCTCCTTTTAGTTTCTGAGAATTAAAGACATTACCATAAAATTATCAAGTGTTATAAGTTATTACCAATTAAACATAGATTTTAAAATGTAAGTATGAAGTTAATAATTCAGTCTATCATGTTATTTAAAAGAAACTGCCTAAGTAACACGTCAGGACATTAAGTGTTTGCATTAAGTAATTTTCACACACAGGTGTTCACGAACTGCAGTGGCATGTAAACCACCGGCAATTATTTGGGTACCACTGCTCTTCCAGAGCGGATGTGGGAGAAAAAAAGCAACCGAACTGCGTTTCGTCGGTTTTCCAAAGCAGAATCCGACACAGAAAACGCTTCACTGATGGCATTCTCCAAGTGCTTTACAAACACAGCCCCCCTTCTCTCCAGAAGTATCACCACAAAGTTCTGATATATCTTACTCCGGTCAGCGAACTTGACAGTAAAAGCAATTTCGGGCTTTTAACTCCCTGCCCACCCTCCTCTGCACGACTGAGATCAGCATCTGTCAGCTCTGATCATGAGTGCTATAAAACTCAGCCCTGTCCCCTT
>JAYRBT010000181.1:20672356-20688613 GCA_036023395.1 Myiotriccus ornatus | reverse complement strand
CGCGGTGCCGCGGGGGGTGCGGGCCGGGGCCCCGGGCGGTGGCGGGGGCCGTGGCGGGGCCGTTCCCAGGGGCCGTTCCCGGGCCGGGCGCCGCGGCTGCCGCGGGCAGCCCGGGGCTGACAGCTGTCACCGGCACGGAGCCCGCTGCGGTCCCGCCGCCACAGCGCGGGCTTGGCTGCGGTTGGGCCTGTGGGTCTCAAGGGACGCCCCATGGCCGCCCTCACAGCGCGGGGTGTCGGCGCTCTGTCAGTGGCACGGCTCTCGAAGCAGTAACTTGCTTGTGTTTATACAGGTGCACTCAACCAAAAGAGCGGACCCTGCCGAACTACGAAATATTTTTTTGCAGGTAAAAAGATCTGTCTAGTGTGGTTGAAGTGGCAGACTTCTGCTTTTTGCCCTCCCAGCAGTTTGCCATGACATCAAACACATGTCGTGCTGCTGGGATACTTAAAACTTCACTTTGCAGGCACAGTGTATTGAAGGGGCTGTCAGGCAGCTGGTGGCACAAGTCTTAATTAACCATTTCCAAATTATAATATTCAGTATTTTTGTGAAGTATTTTCAAGTTTTCTATAAAGCAAATAGTTACAACTAAGTGCTGTTATTTTTAAAATACGCCTTTCCAAGATTAAAAAAATTATTCCGCCTGTATGTTTTGTCCTTGGGGTTTATATATGTTCCTCTTACAAATAGATGAACTGCTGGTTTGGAATTTTAAATTTCTCAAGATTTATGTATTTCATAATATTATCCCTTTCAGGGCCTTATAATTAAGATATATATAAATAAGAGCATGAAGCTTTTTCTACTCTCTTAGTTACAGTAAATCACAGTCAGAAAAGAAAAATCGAGTCAAACCTGTAACTTTGATAATAAGATTTGAATCAGGCATATGGAATAAGAACAACAGCTGTATTCTAGGTCCATAGTTGGGGCACTGATATTTCAAAATCACTAAAATAGCTTCTTTTCCTTTTATACTGAATGTTAGCACAGTAGGTTTTCTCTATGAAAAAGTTAAGAATATAAAATTAATATTAGAGCTAATACTGTAAATAATAAAATCTATTATTTTTGACATGTAACTTCTGCTTTACTGTGTTATCTAACAGTTTCCACATATTACAAGTAGTCAGAGAGACCTTTTTGCCCGAGAGAGAGATGTTATATCCCAACCCTAATTTTGACAGATTATTGCTTTTGTATACTGGATTACCCTGGTAATATTGCTGGAGTGCAAAAACTTAGAATGCTGGCATCAAACTGTGAAAGCCCAGCATTTAATTTCTAGCAAAAAATCTTCCAGCAGTCTGGGGGACAGTCTGGTTTTAAAACAGCTTTTTGGTCTTCTCCATGTCTTGTCTTGTTATCTTCTAAGAAACATGCAAATTAAGTTGGGGATTGTATCCTACTCTGAGGGATGAAAAATATGAACGCTCTTCTCTCTCCCCTGAAGTATTTGAGATTTGCAGTAAAAAGAGCATAGAAAGAGAGTTTATTTGGTATTATATTTGACTAAAATTGAGTTTGAAATTGTGTTTCTGTTTAATGGGTAGCAATCGAACTTAGTTGCAAGCTTCAAAAAAACCAAATGAGAATCATTTTTTCCAAGACTTAAGTTGTAGAGAGTCTTATTATGAAATACTGGTAGTGTTGCACACATCAGGGGTCAGATATGTTGTGCTCTTTGCTGAGAGTGCTGGCCTGTCTGTGAGCTTCAGCTAAAGGTCGTGCATTCCTTCCTAAATTTGGCTTCCCTTGGAAATGGTTAGAAGGGAAGATGTGAACTGTAGGCCTCATCACCATCCACCTTAATCACAGGGAGTGTACTTAAATTTCCTTCTCTTCGTGCATGTCTTCTAAAGTGCTATGTGCCCTCTGTACATCCAGTTTACGTTGCATTTTAGTGGATTTCCAAAAGCTTGCTATATGTTTCTTTTTACTATTTTGAACTGTTAAAAAACTAACATTTTACTTGCATTAAAAGGTGTGCTATTATT
Source organism: Myiotriccus ornatus (assembly GCA_036023395.1). Taxonomy (NCBI): domain Eukaryota; kingdom Metazoa; phylum Chordata; class Aves; order Passeriformes; family Tyrannidae; genus Myiotriccus; species Myiotriccus ornatus. The sequence goes on along the minus strand of JAYRBT010000181.1, from coordinate 20,686,613 downwards.
TCTCTGTAATGCTGTAACTACGAAATGCAGGCTTTGAAATTTTTGGTCTTTGCACCATCAGGTGACTTAGGTGTTTGCTAAACACAGACTTCAGTAACAACCATAAAAGAACATACTAGATAACAAATTATTCCTGAAGGATAGAAGAGTTTGGTAGAAAGACAGTTGCTAGATTTCTTAGTGCACCTTCATTCTTTTTTCCTAGGGAAGACACAGTCAGCCTTTGGGAAATATAGTTGAATTATTCCCTGTCTGCTGAGTTCAAGTGTAACCTCTTCCAGCAAGGTGAAGAAAGAAACAAAAACAAATTCCCAGTTTTAATACAGGAAACTTTCCCCTCATTGCTTAAAAATCTCTTGCTTTTAGAAGCTTAAGAATCTCTTGCTCATAGCTTAGCTTAATTTTAAAAACATGATGTTAATAGTACCTGTAGGTCTGTTCTCTTTTGGAGCTTCTCTTTCCTCTGCCCAAATGAAATCACTGGGATAGGAAACGCCTTTAAATTGGAAACTAACCAATTTTAGAAACAAATCATTGCTTCTGAAAGTGTGGTGTGTACCTAGCACTAGATTGTACAACTAGAGTAGGGGGTTTGTGTGTTCATGTTATGTGATTAATTTTAAAAGTCTCATGCAAATTCATCAAGTGCTTACCCAAGACAGTCTCTAAATGTATAGTAAGAATTTTGTGTTCTAGCGTTCAGGACTGAGGAAAAGACAGATTTAATTGATGTGTTATGTTTTATATTCATATTAAGTTATATTTTACATTTGCCTATTTTGTGCTAAGAGAGTCTTGACTTATGTTGTATGGTGAAAAGGTAACTTGAGGACAAATGTATTTACATGCCTGACTACTTTGTTAAGCCTTAATTTATTGGCTTGCTCCCAAGCTCTTCCAAAATACCATGACCTTCTCATATGGAGCTAAATGTATCTGTCAGTCAATTATTTTTGTCTCAAAATTTTTGTAATAAAACTTCCTAGACACACTTTTTTTGTAAAACAGATCATTATTTATTATAAACTCAGATAAACTGGTATCTGGAGAAAAAAAGATGGTGATGTTTAGATTTTGACTGTCTTTGATTTGCATTGTGCTGTCATACAGTTGAATTCCATTATTCTTGAAGATATGCTCAATACTCTGCGTGTTTGATGGTCCTTCATACATAACATTTTCTTTGGATTTCATGTCTTGCAGCATAATTGTGCTTCGTAATGCATTTTCAGTCACTTGTGTGTACGACTGAGAAGAGAACCTTTCAGAGTTGATTCAAGAAAGCCACAATTTCGTTATGCTGTCATGTTGGCAGCAGTGCTGAATTACAGGATTCGTGTCCACTGTTTTTTGTTCCTATTTTTGTGGAAATAATCTGTTTTGATTCTGCATAAATTCAGTTATCTGGTTTACAGTGCAGCCTTGCAGATAGCTGTCATCACAGCTATAGGGTGGAAGAGGGAGAGGTGATGAGGGGATGTGAGGGGCTGGTATTGTAGAAGGGATACAGGAGATGCTGAAGCAGGCACTGATGCTGGTGCAAGCTCCTTTCTGCTGAAAGTGTGTCCAGACTGAACTGGTGATGAAACAAGTATGAGACATGGGAATGATTCCCTTTACCTTAATGGAGTGTTACACCTTAACAGGTATTGTGTGTACGTCTTATTGTTAATACTCTAATTCCCGTGGGTCCCTGGCAGCGTAAGGGCCTGTTGTGAGAGCTGACACTCTTTCATGTAAAGCTGTGTCAGCTGAATCAAGGTACTGCAACATACAGTGGGAAAGGCCATTAGTTGAAGTTTGAATTCACTAGCATAGATGTTGCACTTTAGATATTTGGAGGCATTGCCATTTCTTTTTCTGCAGAGAATGATTGTTTGCTAGGGCTTAGAAAAGCATAACACATTTTTACAAATAAATTAAAAATCACTACTTTTGCAAATGCAAATCAAATGCAAATGCAAATCAAAATAATAAAATTTTTAATACTGTGATTTCCATTTTAAAATTCAGTGCTAGTAAAATTGAAAGAAATAACATTTCAATTTACTAAAATCCTATTTTTGTGTGTGTGAATTTTAAAAATAATTTGTTTTGGGATAAAAATTAATCTGGAAGTTTATTTTTACAAAAAGAGAAAAGAAATAATATATGTTTTCCAAAATAATTACAGTAACTATCAAGAACAATTATTCAGAAAATATCTGCTACTAGAAATTGTAGGAAAACTTACGTGCTGTGTTTTCAGCAAATGGAAAGCTACATTACATGATTGTAATACCTGACAGTTTGTGAGAATATGTAACTGTCTTTTAATTAGAAGATATTGGTCATTATGTGAACATAGATATTCTCCAGAGAAATCTGGTTGTTGGTAGTATAAAACTAGTACAGTGACACTGATAGTTTAATTGAGCACTTTAATTTTAGAGCAGTTACGTGCAGACAGTTGTGCAACGTTTTAAGTTACATTTATTAAAGTTACTAGTTTGGTAATCACCAATAATTAGCATCTAAATGGATTAATCTTTGTTTGTGTGGTTATGTTTTTTTATTTTTACTGTAGTATGCAAGTGTTGAGAAAGATGGTGAGCATTACATGACCCCAGAAGATTTTGTGCAGAAATACCTAGGACTTCATACAGATCCACATCACAATCCTAAAACAGTGCAGCTGTTGGCTGGAGTGGCAGATCAAACTAAGGATGGGTGAGAATTTTGCTTTCCATTTGAAACTTGTAATGAATTAGTAAATGTGTGAGTCATGAGTTGGATAACTTCATCTTCTAAAATTCATTATTGATTTTATTACCCTTTAAGCTTATTTAGGTAAGTTTTTTTCACAAATACAGTAGACTACAGATTTGGGAAAACTGGGAAAAAAGGGTGGTGCTTAACTTGTATTTTTTTAAGTTCGGATTTATTTTAGTGACGTTTCGATAAAGATGACAAATGCCGAGGAAGTCGAACTGCAGGGAAGCTCAGCATAGTTTGATTACCTTGGAGAAGTTCTTTTCTGTGTGCCCATGTCCATGATTAGATACTGTATAGTGTCTTCAGTACCTGTAATTAAACATGGAAATATGGAAGAGCATTCTTATTTCTGTAGTGTGCAATTCAAATCAAACCACTGAGGATTTTTTTTAAAGTGCTGACTGTTAGAAAAGAGAGGCAAGAATGAAGAAGGTGTTTGCCTAATGAAGATAAGGTCACAGCACATAAAGCTTTTCCAGTGCTACTTAACAGATGATCCTGCTTGCTTCTAGACAGTTCCCTCAAACCAATTTGCGAAATGTCTGCTCTGCTGAGGTGGTACCCACTAACTCATTTGTCTTCCAAGAAGCCTTTTCTTTTGCTGTGTGTAGGCTTCTAGTTTTGGCCTTGGATTGTAGTAGGATGTATGGACATTGCTGAAGTAAATTGGCAAGGTTAAGATGGATCAGAGAAGAGGTCAAGAATGCAGAAGTGAGTGGGTGTTTGATGTAGAAGAAAATGTTGTTAAAATAGTAAACATTTGCAAATATATAGCTCTAACTTATTTTAAATTGAAGGCTCCTTAACTTCCATGGTCACTTAAATTTTTTTGTTTTCCTGTGTTCTGCTTTAAAATATTTTATTAATTTGCTTATTGTCTTGAGCAGCTTGCACGGTCTCTGTGCTATACGAGTGAAATTATATACACTATATACTTTTTACCCTAAGTGACAAAAGTAGGATCTCCTGTTTGATGTAACGTTACGTGATTTTTCTTTTTATAAAGCTGCAGTACTTTGCTAATACCTATGAATGTGCATATATTTTGTAAATCTAAATAACCTCTCTCTGTTTCCAGTACGTGGCTGCAGTTCGTTGCTTTGTTACAGATTGGAAAGGATATTTTGTATGTATCTGTTGAAATAATAGTCTATTTGGTGACTAGTAAACCAACAAGCTTAGTATCTTGTTTCTCTGAAAGCTGTTGGTTATCTTTTATGGTGTGCATTTCTTCAGAAAATGTCTTACAAAAGGATCTTTCTTGCAGTAAGAAATCAATAATTTGTTTTATTGCTAGAACAGAACTTTGAGACATCACTTTTTGTTGGTTTCCCTGTGAAGTGAATATAAAGGGATTTTTTTGTTTGTTTGGTGGGTGTTGGTTTTTTTTTTTTTTTTTTTTTTTTTTAAATCTGGGTAATATTTGAAGTGAGTTAATCAAATATGGGTAAATGTGCTTTATCAGCTTCTGTATGGGAAGAGTGGGATTTTCATTTTGCACTACCATATAGTCTGCAGTGCAAAATGTTTATCTGTTTGAATACTTGTCTGAAGCTTATTTTTTCTAAATGTCTTAGTTATATTTGTCCATAATCTGTATTTCATGTGAAGAATTTGTTATACCCCCATCATCAGTTTATTTATTTACTTCTACACTGGCGTTCTTTCATTTGTGGTGAGTTGTAATATATCAAAATCCAGACACTAATAACTCTGTAATCTGCAGAGAGTTTAATCTGTAGCATGAATAATTATTGTAATCTTCCACTGAATTCCAAAATGCATTGCATCTTTCCAAGGACTTAAAGTTATAGAGAAGTCCAAGGAAACCCTATTCCATAGATATATTTGTAAATTAAATGACAGCCCAATATCATGCACAAGTCATTGAGAAGCTTTGGGTTCTCTTGCAGAATTTCATTTCTGTATCTGCTGTTGTAGTCTCTTAACCTTGCTTGCTCTTTAAATAAATGCTCACAGTGTTTTTGGTTGCTTTCATTGTTAATATTTTTTTATTTCTTTTAGGTTTAAGTTTGGCACTTTACAAAAAGAGCGCGCATTTTGGAACTGGCTCTCTGTAGGCATGTGTTTAAAAAAAATTTTTGTTTTTACTTTTTTCTGATAGTAACTTGATCCTTATTTACCTGTTCCAAAGTACTGTTTCCTTCTCCCATTACTGCAGTACAGGACTGGTTTGCTTTAGTGGAACTCAGTAAAGCAGTTTGTAAAACTAATGACTGTTCACTTTCAAAATGTTTATTCCTCATTCTTGCAAATGTTAGAAATTAACGCAATGACCTCTAAATTAGAATTTCGCCTAAACTTCCTTGTCTGTTGTCTGTTTAATGCAGCAGGATTTCACTGACACTGTAAACATTCCCACGTCTTCAGACTGCCGGCACTGGTTTTGAAATTAGGATAAATACCCTCTCTGAATAATGTACTTACAGATATGTGTATGTGCCTAAACCAGCTTCCCAATTATATGTCAGTTAACATTAGTAGGTATTGCAATTTTAAAATAAAAGATTTTTTTTTCCCTTCAAACCTTCAAAATTTCACAGTAGTAGTTCAGAGTTCTTAATTTTAACTGCTCGTTTTTGCATACTCTTTTTGTCAGCATACCATTCTTAAATGTGGAAATACATTCTTGAGAGAGGTTGTGAAAAAAGAGTTAATATTTCACATAATGGAGAGTCACAGCAGACCTATGCATAACATCTAAAAAGCTGTGTTGTGTGGGGAAAAATGAACAAAGAGTTATAGTAGGATAAAAGGAAACATAGAGAAGAACTGTAAACACATGGGTTACTTGGTGTGCTTTTGGAGGGTAACATGAGAGAGGAAATAGAGGAAAAGAAATTTTTTTAAAAAGTACAAATGAAATGGAGAGTGATTTGATATCATTACGAAGTCTGTAGTGCAGTGGGTTCACTGGATGGTGCTTGAGTAGTGATCGGGTGGGAAGCACCATTCCGTTTAACCCAGTTCCTGTTATCTCCCCACTAGTGGAGAATCACGGAGGGTATCCCTGCTCTTAGACATGGCAAGTTGAATATATGGAAAGGAGATTGAATGTGTCTATCTCCTTTTGCTGTAGGCACTGTTAAAGTGAGACCTCTGAAGACATCTTCTTTCAGGTTCAGGCTTCTACGAATGCATTCTACATAGATCACCACTTGGTTTTGCCGATGTTAAAGCTTCCTGATCAGGGATTAATTTCTATGTCAGCTTTATGCTTGTATGTGAGATATATTTTGGAATGATAGTATTTACAATTGTTTTAAAGGATCATCTGTTTCTTTCATACTAACCCCTTGTTTATCAAGGTCATCCTTTGGATGAGATTGACTTTGTGTCTGAAGAACCAGTCTCATATCTCTGATTTTTGTGGCTAAAATGTGACACATTAATACCACGATTCCGTATTTGCCATTTCTGTATTTTCAAAATTACTAATTTTTTCTGTATTTCCTGTGTAATACGTATATGCAAGGATGTTAACATATGTAACTTTTTTTTTAAAGTATCTCAATTCTGCTTCTTGTGTACTTTGATAGAGAAAGACTAGATAAAGTAATGAACAGTGTGGCTGGATTTTCTTCTGTTTTTTTTTTCTTTGTAGGGAACAGAATTTATACTTGGCTCATTAGCAGTAAGCAGTATTGTGTGAAGTAATCATTATAAACTAATGATGTCCTATGAAGAGTACCAACTTCAGAACAATTGTGTACATTTTCTAGGAAAATGCACCATCTACAGTGATATTCTATGTTTTATCAGTATTTACTGAAATAGTAATTTTTTGTTTAATTAAATAAATGTGATTGAAACTCCTATTCCCATTCATAATTTATTTGATGCTAAAATATACATCCCATCATTTTTGGTACCAGCATTATCCTTTACCTTAGCTTAAGGCTTGTCTTTCTGCAACTGTTTATACATACAGTGCTAGGATCTCTTCTAAATATTTTATTTTTCTCTTAGTCAGAATAAGCTGAGTGCCTCTAGAAAAAGTACTTTTTATTATCCTAAGAAATTATCTCTGCATTCAAATCTGAGTTTATATATAGTGACCACAAGGACTTGGATTTCTCTGCAGTGTTGCAGAGATGATGTGGGAACCTTATCTGGGGCCATCGCTGCTTCCTTATCTTGCACAGAAACAACTTTACTGATGCATCCTGAGTTGAGTTTTTTCTGTGTAGTGACTGTCTTGCATGAACAACTCAGAATCTTGTGATCTGCTGTTACACTCAAGTCCTTGCCTGCCTTGTCACATGTAACTGTCCCCGTGTCCAAATGTTCCTACGTTCTTTATTGTCCCCAAGTTCGTGACTTGGCAGTTCACATTATATTTGAAGTGTAATATTTTTTCCATATAAAGTAAAGTTTAAGTTTTTCTGACCCTGTTTTTGTTTTTTAATGAATGTTATGCATTGTTTTAAGAAAATGTATGTTTTGTAGTATATTCCTTACTTGAATTAAAGTATCCTTTCTTAGTAGAAATATATATATACTACAATGACAGACCTGTAGATTTCATGGTGATAGAATTTCTGTTTTTTTATATCTTAATTTTTAGGTGCTGTGTGCTTACATTTCTAGTTACAAAGTAATGAATTATAGATGTTCAGTGGGAATTGATGATGTTTTGGTTTTGATGGATATGAAGAATTCAATTGCTTTATAGAGGAAGAAAGTTGCATGAAGATTAAGTAACTACTTAAATGTAACAAATACTTTTCAGTTTCTAGAGTCTTAATGTTAGAATTTTATTTGAATATTTGGATCATACAGTTTCCTAGAGTATCAAGTGCAGTTGATCGTTGGTATTATGAATATTTTGTTTAACCTGTGTAACTTCTGTGTTTTCCTTTGTAGGTTAATTTCGTTTCAAGAATTTTTGGCATTTGAATCTGTTTTGTGTACTCCAGATGCAATATTCATTGTTGCTTTTCAGTTATTTGACAGGAATGGCAATGGAGAAGTAACATTTGGTAAGAATACCTAAAGAAAAACAGTTTAAGAAAGTGATTATAAAAGTATCAGTCATAATAATGGTTCCTGACCACAGGTGCATAGAAGTGCAATATGTACTGTTTCCTTAAGAGTTTGCATGAGTAGTTTTTTTTCCAAGTGTTACAAACTTAAGAAGTACACAGAGACAAAATACATTTTGCTCTGTCTTATTGAACCAAGATCTTTCATGTTCCTGAGGTCGTTAATACAATGATGTTTTGCTCAGTGTCATCCTAGGCAAAATTTTATGCCCTGGCCTTTAAACTGCTTCAGTGATGGGGGACTTTTAAAGTACATTCTCGATCTCCACACATCTTTGAAGAATTGTCGTTATATACAGTAAGAGCTCAATATAGAAATTAAGGAGGTCTAATCTTTTGATTTCCTAGGTTAGTGTTCCTTTTCTTGAGGAGCAAATGTTTAATGTTTTGAGTGTAACTTACAACTAGATCATATATTTGAAAAACTAGGAAGAAAATAATGGCCTTCAGTTTTGTTACCTTTTTTCCCCGTAATCACATAAATTAGTAATCAGACAAAATTCTTAGGCTAACTATACTGCTTTATGATATTGCTAAGTAACTGTTACTAACTTTGCAGTTTAAGGAGGGGTAGGCTTTATTTTTAAAACTTCATGTTCATGAAAATTGGATAAATCAATGGTAAGGATTATAATAAAATGGATTGAGAATTAAATGTTATTTCTATCCAAAAGAATAAAGCTCTTAATAAAGAAAATACAAACTACGCTTGGATTTGTAACCACTTGCTGTTTGTACTATTTCATTCTTACGAAAAGTGTTTCAACTTGTTGAAAAAATATGCAAGAGTCGTTTTATGGAAACAAACTGCTTGACTTTCGATGTCTGTTAAATTACATCGTTAACTGAAGAGTCAAATACTAAGCAATTGGGACACACAACATCTTGAAAAGAAAATCTTTTCGAATTTACGTAAAGGTGAAGTCAGTAAATGCAGTCATTAGGAATTGGAGAAACTACTGCAATCAGTGTGACCACTTTAATGATGGTGTATTTAACAGTCTCACAAAACGGGGATTTGAACTTTGTAGCTCTCATGAGCACACTTGAAACTGCTGGTTCCATAAATTGACAAAATTGTGTATATTTCAGATGATACACAGATTGCTCAGTCAGACTGAGATTGTTATTTTTATGAGCATGTAATTAAATTAAAGTCTAAAAGAATAACACAAGAAAAATTGTAAACCAGAAAATTGCATGTTTTTTCTATATCCTGCTGAATTTTTTTTATAGGACTGATAAATCTTGAAAAGGAAATTCTTTAGGGAACTTAAAATTTACTGTTGGTTTCTTGTTTTTTTTATGAAATTAATTATATTGCAGTTATTGCTATATGTTGCAACATAACCTAGTACGTATTTTTTGTGCAACAGTTCCCACATTTAGTGCTGCTTTTTTGGCTTTTTTTTAATTCTTGTTTGTAACATGGGCTGTTTACTTCATAACTCATATCATACAAGCTAATACATGTGTGAAAAATGGGAATAATGATATGTGACATGTTCAGAATTTGGTAACCCTTCAGTCAGTTTCCAAATCAGTCTTCTGGCCTTTAGAGGCTGTTTTATAAGTGAGTCCTGCACTCTTTTGTTTTTGTAGCACATAAACAGACAGGCACAGAGTTTAGTTTCATGTCGAAACAGAGCAATATAGAAAAATAAGTCTTAAAGTGAAAAGTTTTAGTAAATTATTAGAAATATGCTGAAATAGAGTAAGTTTAGACAGTTGGTGTGGAATGGCTATCAGACAAGTCAAGCCTGTCACAGCCCGTGTAATGTATCCAAGTCTGCAGGTAAACCGTGTTGGTTATGGGAGCAAACACCAGTCAAGATTTTCTAGCTCAGGTGAAATGCTCTGTGGATGTGATTGCACTGATGCCAAAGCTAACTCAAACCAGTATGTCTGGCCAGAAGCAACATGGATTTACTGAGGTTTTCCTGCACTGTGCATCTGGAGCAAGGGACAGAATCAACTTGTGTCTGTCTGTCAGACCCAACACTGACCTTGTGTGAGATACTGCATTTTCAAAAAATATTCTCAGCTACTCACATTTTCAGTTATCTGGAAAAGTATGCTTGTTGAACTTTAGAACTGGCTCTGTATTTGAAACAAGTTGCTCTAGTTGGGTTCACGTCTGCTATTTAAGATTTCTTTACTGACATGATTTTGGACCATACTAAAGCACTTCAGCATTTTACAGTCCTCTTGAGCCTCAGTCTGCCACTTGTATCTTAAAATGTTCAACTTCCAACTCTCCAATGATGAAACTATTAATTAAATTGTATTACAGAAGAACTGTCTTAGGAGTGAGAGTTTATGATTCTTTAAAAACTATTTTGTAGAAATACTTGTCAGCTATGCTATGCTAATCAAAGTACTCGTCTGTGCAATATCATAGGTTAGTTGGAACTGTTGAAACCTGAAGCCTTCTGTCACTTTATTATCATTTGCTTTCTTAACGCTGTGAGACACTTTTCCAGGAGTTTTGGACACCCAGAAACCCTGTATGAACGACTTCCATAAATATGCAGTTAGTATTCTGCAACATTTGTATAGTAGGTCCATTGCAACAACAAGAAATTTGACCTACTTTGTATGAGCAAACTGCACAGCATGCTTAGTACACTGGACTTGCTGTCAGCCTAGTGAATAAAAAGCAGTAAAATGACTATTTTAATAACGCAGTTACAGAAGTGACAGTGTAGTTTAAGGTACTTTTTAATGTAACTCTCTTCATGTAGAAATAGAGAAATAGCATGTATTTTCCTGTTCACATGATTCTACATCTTCATAAATGCTTCTTAGGTGAATATTTTATGCAAACTGTATTGCTGATGAACCCTTACAATACTGCATTAACCATAAAATATTTAAAAGGTAACAGCTAAAACTGGTGAAGAAAAGGGATTTTTTTTCTCATGCATTGTTTTCTCGTTACTGGTTGCTGTCTGTAGCCAGAGAAGACTGACAAGTGCTTTGCTCTTTTGATCATGGGATATAACTGACTAAACTGCTTAACATGGGTGAAATATTTGAAAACACGCCACAGAATTTATACTATTGTACTAAGGAATATTATCTCTCTGCTGTTCAGGTCTTTTGACCTGAATTCAGGTTAAAGCACACCTGACTTTGCTCAAGCTATTAGTTTTTTTCCGATGTTGAAGTGGATAATCCTTACTGTGCCTAAAAGATGGAAGTCCGTGACTATGACTGAAACTTCTCTGAAAAACACGTTGTCTAACTGGAAGTAAAAGGATTGTTTGTAATTTATCTCTTTGGCACACGATACAGTGGTCTGGACTACATCGGTTTTCCAAGGCTTTTCCCAGCTGTGCTTCTTTGTAGAATCACCACAAAGAAAGCCATTCTCTGATCGACTGGAGAATTTCAGAGGTGCTTTCTTAGTTAAATACACATGCAGATACGGATAGAAAGATAGAGCTAAAATATGTGATTCTTGTGCATTCAGAATTACTATGGAGATAATTGGAAAATATTTATGGAACTGTACATAAGGCTTTTAAAACCATCCTGCAGCTGAAAATCTAATTACAAATATTTTGCAGAGTATAATAGCTATCTTCTTCAAAAGCATTGGGGAGAGGAAGGCGATCAGATGCCTAGTAATGCCACTATTTGAAAATTACATGATATTGGTGAACTGAAATAATAAACATCTGTTTAGGAGTTTCAGAAGTTGGGTACAGAGTGATACTGAAGTCTTGCCCATCTATTTTCTTAAACCAGTTTTAATCTAGGAGAGAAAGGTCCGGATTCCCCTAATCAGGATGTAGAGTTTGAGAACACTGGAAGAAAGTGAGCGAGAAGAACAAGAGAAAGAAGTTGAATATATGTCGTTACTAGTGCTTTGCTTTTGAGCGTCAGGAAATGTGGACCACTCCTAGTACTAACTCCTCCACTGGTTCTGAATGGGCAGTTGGGTTGAAAATGCTAGGATTTGGATTTAATCTTAAAAGTTCTGCATTCTAAAATATTACTTGCAACCATAAAAGCTGGAAACCTTTTATAATGTAAAGGGAAAAATACAATCACGTGTCTACACAGCTGACAATATAAGAAAAACACTGTTTTTATCAAGTGTGCTATAAACCAGAACTGCTATTTTTTTGGCCTCCTGGTAGCTGTACGTTAGTTGCCTGTTTTCAAGGTGTCTTCTACTTAACACATACAGATAATGTAGGAAACACCACTTTCTTTTGTCTTTTTTTTTTTGTGGTGTGATTTTTTCAGGCTTGAAGCACAGTTTTAAATACATGTGAACAATGCAGGATGGCAACCCCCTAATAATACTGAGTTCAAAACCATAGTTCAACAAGAGGGAACAGGAAAGGAATTTTTTGTTAAGGCTGCGTTAATTTTAAATAGAATCACTAATCCTTTTAAAATAAAAGTAGAAATACTGTGTAACTATTTCTAGTTTAGCTTTCCCACATCAAAGTAATTATTGTATTACTTACATTTGGATCACTCAATATAGTTATGTGGCATCAGGTGCTACAGAAGAGTCTTTCTGCCTTTAACTGGTTCTTTATTTTAGGCTTCAAAGTGAAAATATGCTATTAGCAGAAACAGTGAAAACCAGCAACATAAGCGTTAAAATGCATTATGTGCATTAGGCCTGAAATATTTACAAATGGGACAGTAGATTAGAGTAGACAAAAGAAACTGCAAAACAACCCTGATAAACAACAAACCTTGAGTATGCTTTTGCTGCTACTTAAGACTTACCACTTTTATATTTTTGTGTCCCTAACAAGCATGATTGATGTTTCATCACTGGTGAGAGGCAATGGCAAACTGTTAACAGGTTGATGGCACTGGAATTGTGTGAGGTTTCCGCTCTGCTTCTTGGGGAGCTGCTAAGTCAAAATAAATAGTAGGTACTACCTCAAGGTTTACTTGGAGTACTGAGCTCATCCTTACAGTGGGCCACCAACAAGACATCATAATGTTTGTAATTTATTCTTTCTCCTTATATGACATGGAGTATTGCCTAGAAATTTTGTTTTTCTTATGTTTGTGAGCCTGATAGGTAAGAATGTTTGATGGAGATTGAGCCAGCCATGTGTATGCTGCCTGCAGATAGCTGCTTCAGGCATCTGTAATTTGTTTAAAATGATTGGGTGGGGAAATTCCGAAGCAATCTTGTGAGAATGTGTGTCACTGTGGAGTTAATGTGCTAGTGCACTAGAGTAGTAGGTTTATTGTTCCTGGGCTGATGGTAAGTTGAGTGTGTCATCAGGCTGCTGACTTGTATGCCCATCTGAGAAGAAAATGTGCTCCTGTAAGCCTGGAAAGAAAGTTATCAGCTCGGTAGGAAAGAATTCCACTGTGGAAAGGTGAGCAAAGAGTAGAAGACATGAGTAAATGAGTAGCATGTATTGACAGGGATGATGAATGCATTCTGTAAAATGTCATACTAAAATGAAAGGCTTTAAAAATAATTTGCTGTTTGCCCCCCTGCAGAATATCTCTGTTAGAAGTTTGAAACATTTGTAGTTTATCTTAATTTAGAAACATTACTAGGTTTCTGAGGGAGATTAAAAAAAACCAGGCAAACCCACCATCTGTACCTTAACATTACCTGATTTCTTTGTTGTCAATGCTTTGCTTCTATGGTGGGGAAAAAAAATAATTAAAAATTAAACATTTGATCATAATTCAGAGTGGGGAAAGTGCAGGTGGTGATCACATTATGTGTAATTTCTGAAATGTGATTGTCTGTTTGCTGCTTCTCATCACAAAAGTTGTTCGCTGTGGTGATGGCTATTCAGTGTAAAAGAATAGCCAGAAAAATTGGATTAAAAAGGTATTCTTGATATATGGTGAAGAAAGCACCCATGCTCTTACGTAGACATAGTAAATTTTAGCACCTGTTGAGAGGTGTTTGAGAATCTCAAATGGCTTTGGAAGGTTGTATTTAGTGTTTCTGTGGTTTTATCAGTGACTGTGGTGTGGCACTGGCACAGGTTGCCCAGAGAAGCTGTGGCTGTCCCATGCCTGGGGGTGCTCAAGGCCAGACTGGACGGGGCTTTGAGCAACCTGAAAGGTGTCCTGGCAGGGGGGGTTGGAACTAGGTGATCTTTAAGGTCCCTTCCAACCTAAACCATTCTATGATTCTGTGATTGTTCAGAACAAGTACACAATTTTGCCTCTGTATTCCCAAGTGTTTCATAAACAGAACCAACATGGAATTAAATAAGCATTAAATACAAGAGCACATCTTTAAACTGTAGTTTAAAGACTGTAGTTTAAACTACTGTACTGTGGTACCTGCAGTGTACAGTGCTGAGTGTGAGTGCCTGTGGAAGAGAAATGGATAAGGCAGCGGAGTTTTCAGAGAAGCAGCAGGCTAGTCTGGATACCACTTATTAAAGCTAGTTCGCCATTTCTGAATTCTTCAAGTACTA
>JAYRBT010000181.1:20644144-20672256 GCA_036023395.1 Myiotriccus ornatus | reverse complement strand
TTTTCAGAGAAGCAGCAGGCTAGTCTGGATACCACTTATTAAAGCTAGTTCGCCATTTCTGAATTCTTCAAGTACTAATATGCCTTCAAGTACTAGTATTCAACTATTGCATATAAAGTTATTAATTAGCTATTATTTTTATGTGCTGAAGAATCTTGACTTGTGATATGTTGATGACTAGTTATAAATGTTTTTGTGAAGGTAACAGTTTAAGATTCTTAGTCATTTAAGTAGTAAAAAATTAAATGCTGGAGTGAGTTATGAAAACACGAGGGGCTTGAGTCTTATTAAAAGTAAGTGAAAGATCTGCCTCTGTGAGCATGGATGGATAAGAAAAGAAATGTTTTAAGAAAAAAGACTTTTTTTAACCTTTGTCTAAGGTTAAAAGAAGCAATTATTGGAAACAAGTGAAAATACGATTTAAATTCTCTGGCTGCGTCAGCACATTCTTTCCTAAGTTTTCATTAGGGGAATTTGGTGTTTATTAGAAATCAGTTATACAGACCTGTAGGTAGTTGCTGCTTGGCACCCTGCTTGTACATTAGTAGCCAAGCCAGCAGACCCAGTGAAGGAGGACTGTCTTCTGCGCTGCCCACAGTTCAGTGCTGTTTTTGCAGACTCCACACTGAGCTGCACTGACCTGATTGTGCTTGTAGTACATGAAGATTCCAGGCAGCTTGATCAGAAGCTGTAGTGAATTAGTGGTAGGTGGGGAATATACATTTACAGATCTTGACTTGTTGATCTTTAGCAGCGATGAATAAATCTACTGCACACAAAACTTTCAAGGGAAATAGAGCAAAATAAAATAGTTTAGCACTGTGTATTTGGTGCTTTATCTTTCTTAACCCTCACCTTGCATATTGATACTGGTGAGTAGGTATGAGTGGACAGTTACAAGTAGTCAGAATATTTTTTTTAGGTTTTTTGTTTACCCTAATAGCTTCTTTTGCCTGCCTTCTAGTGGAAACTGTGGTTTTAATTGTAGGTTTTATACTATACTCTGTGTTTGACCTTCAAGTAAGGGTTAAATTACAGTTAAACCACTAGCCACAATATGCCCATTGAGTATATAATCTCAGTCTAACTGTGAAGCAGATAATCAAGCCAAGGAATCCTACTTTGCGTGTGCCTGTTCTGAGACACATATTCTGGACATTTACCTTTGTTTTCTCACTAGAAACATAAAACCATATAGTGGTTTGCCTAGATTTGATTTAGAACTAGTAGAAAGGCTATAGAATTGAAACAGTGAATCAAATAGTCTTTTAGCATAGGGAAAGCAGTAGATTTACTCAAAACAAAAAGCTCTTGATCGAGTTATCAGACAATAATTAAGGGTCTCATTGCATTTGGTCTTTTAGCAGAACTCTTTACACATAAAATGTGTGGTTTCAGCTAAAATATTTTGTACTTTGCTTGAAATTTAAGCTGTATGCCACATTTTATTTTGGTTGTTATCACATTCTAGGTTGATAAAAACAAACCATTTCAGGTCCTACGAGGTAAATTTTGAAAAGCATTCACATGGTATGGATAGATGTCCAGTTATGCAGTTTATGTGGTTGGATAATCTGCACAAAAGGCAGGCTTGTTTGCAGCATGGCAATGCTGTGTATGAATAATGCATGACGTTTTTCAGATGGGGTTTTTGACTAAATTCAGATAATATGTTTAGCATTGGGATTTCATTTCTACAGTATACATGTGGAGAATTCCATAATCTGAAATGGCAGTGTTTTTCTTTACTTCATTTAAAAGAGGACATCTCTATCTTCACTTATCTTAAAACATTTTAATAATGGAGACTATCAATTATGTCTTATAGGATTTGATTTTTGTGCTAAGGCCTTATCAAAAGCATCTAATAATGTGCTTTCTGCTGAGTTAATGATACGTTTTAGATGTCATTTCTTATACCTATCTTCAATAGCCATATTCAGAGAGTGTGATTGTAATAATCAAGTTTCAATCAAACCATACTTAGTATGACAAATATTGCCTGAGACTGTAATGTAGGTATTCGTGCTCTTGATAAAGGGCTTAATTTGACTCCTGGCAGAGACAGAGAACCACTATTGATTTTTATATCAGAATGCAAAATAGCTCCTGTTTGTCATGTATGAGAGAAATTGCTTCTTAATTAAAACAAAATAAAACACTCACTCCAAGGTTTTATGCAGTAATACAAAAAGTATCACGTTGTGTCTCAAATATGTTCTTACAGGTCTGTAAAGGTTCCGTTAGCAATTATGCTTAACAAGCTAAAACACTTCTTAAACAACTGCTGAAATCATCATTTGTTTGTATCCATCCTGGAATGTTTGTAGATTTATTGTACCCCGAGGCTCACTTGTTGTTTTTCCCTCCCCCAAAGCAAATGTCAAAGAAATATTTGAACAAACTCTTACTCATCTTCATATCCCCTTCAACTGGGACTGTGAGTTCATTCGACTGCATTTTGGACATAACAGGAAGAAGCATCTTAACTATTCAGAGTTCACTCAGTTTCTTCAGGTCAGTTATTAACCTTCTTCCAAAGTAGAACTGAAACTCATTTCACTTCTATTAATACACTAATACCATTATAAATTTTGAGCTTATTCCGGTAGTGGTAATCCTTATCTGATACTAATCCTGACAGTTATGATGAACTGTTATTTCTCCATTGTAAGCAGTGTGTACTCATTGTGCTTTAACTTGCATACCATCTTTTAAAAGAATAGGGCTAAGCATACTGTTTATGGAATTAACAGTTTTACTGATTGTTGTTACACTGGATTGAGGGTCTACTTTTTCTGTCATAGGAGTTTAATAGCAAAACTAACCTCTACCAGAGAAAGTTAGCATCCTTAATATAGCCAGTTGTTATTGACCATATAACTTCCCATATAAAAGTTTTAGCTTCTGTAACATTTCATTTTATAAACATTATCCTAATACTTTTCTCACTGGCATGCATGCTACCACACACGTATTGGGAGTTAAGTCTTAAATGCAGCCAGCTTTACAGGAAGTAAATCTGATTTCCTGACATGTTGCTGAAGCATCCTCTAGGGATTGGGCTTTAAAGGATTTCTCTTGTTGAACTGCACTTTGTGCTAAGCCAAAAAGTTAACTGTTAAAACATTATGATTAGAACATTATACTAGAAGGCAGTAAAGGAAGATGTCAGTTATAAAGGATAGAGAAAGAGGAAAGTAGGAGGAATTTACATTATGATTCATGGAAGAGGAGTTGGCAGAACTGTAGGTAATTGCACTGAATTCCATAAATTAACATACAGTGATCACCTCATGATACAATTTTCTGTCTAGTAGACATGAAGAAAAATAGATCATGCACTTCCAGAGCTGGTCTTTGGTACAAAAAATGTTTTGTATGTGCTGTCTTAAAAGTAAGGAGTGATAATGTGCTTTGACATCTGCAGTTATTGTCCAGGATAAAAATAGGTATCACAGAGTAGTTTGGGTTGGAAGGGGCCTTTGAAGGTCATCTAGTCCAACCCCCCCTGCAATGTGCAGGACATCTTCAACTAGATCAGGTTGCTCATAGCTCTGTTCAACCTGACCTTGAGTGTTTCTAGGAATGGGGCACCTACCACCTCCCTGGGTAACCTGCTCCAGTGTTTTACCCTCATCGTAGAGAACATCATCCTTACATCTGATCTGATCTACCTTTTTTTTAGTTTAAAACCATTACCCCTTGTCCTATCACAATGGGCCCTACTAAAAAGTGTGTTCCCATCTTTCTTATAAGCCCTCTCTAAGTATTGAAAGGCCACAGTAAGATCTTCCAGGATCCTTCTGTTTTCTTCTCTCCAGGCTGAACAGTCCCAACTCTCCCAGCCTTTTCTCACAGGGGAGGTGCTCCACCCCTTTATAATTTTTGTGGCCCTCCTCTGGACCTGCTCCAACAAGTCCATGTCTTTCCTATACTGAGCTGTGTCTTGATCTAGAGCAGATTCTAGAAAAACATACCTAACTATAGGAACTGGGAGACTGGAGTTTGGCACAGTTCTTTCAAGACTGTGGTGTAATTTGATACTTTGAAGTAGCAAACTGTCCCATGTTTGATACTACATATTTTAAGTGATCCCAGGCACAAATCTGGGACATGAGCCCCCAGGTTATTAGTGAGAAGAACCTTTTTGTTGGAAACTCAGAGCAAAGTGATAAATATCTGTTCTGTTTTTATGTTTGTTGTTCCAAAATACTGCCATGTAAGATAAACTAAGCTCTTACTGTCATCATGTAATAAAAACCCTTAGTAGGGAAGGCTGGCATGGGTTGCAGTAATTTCAGGATGTACACGAATTGGGTGTTGTTATCCCTTCTTTTAGATCAGGTGTTTTTTCTCATTTGGTCTAACGGCATCTTTTGGAGTTTGGGACTTGGATCAGAGCACATTTGTTGCACCCTGATCTAGAAAACCTTGATCATGAGTTTATGAGAGTTGAGAAATTACTGCAAAGGTGATATAAGCCAGATGGTTTGCCCTCTTCTTACTGTCTGTCAGAACATGGTTATTATTTTAGCAGCTTCTAGAGGTCTGAATGACAGCTGAATGTGCTTTTATTGTTTGCTTGAATAGAAGGAAACAACTTTTTCTGGACATAGAATTTACAACCATCATTATTATCTTGAGGTTGGGTTACCATGGTGTGCTTTATATGAAGGTTTTTACAGTTTGTATAGGAGTTTTAAATTGCCTGAAATGAATGACCATTTTTGACATTTTGGAAGATAGCTGTTTGGGGCAATCTAAATCTATATTATATAATTTTCACTGTCCTCCTGTTTATTTTCAAGTACTTTTCAATGAGTTAGTTTATAATAGCCCGGTCATATCTCATCCTGGGTGTATAAGAGATCAGCTCACTTTGAGTCTTTAAGATCAATACCAGAAGTTTCTCTAGCAGTACTTAATAAAGAAATAGATAACAGACAGGACAAGGGTATATGAAGTTTATTTCTCAAATCATTTAATGAAAGGGTGTGTTTCCTTACAGTTGAATTGAGGCTTTTCTTTGAGAGAGGAATGATCTGTGGATAGAATCAGTATGCAGTCTTCTTGTTTTAGTTGAGCTAGCCTTGAAGTTTAACCTGTAGTTGTGCTGTGGTCAATATGCACCGACCTATTGGAGCATAAGATTATGAAATTAGTGAAAGTTTTGTAAGCAGTGAGTTACAGAATTTGTTTCTAATCTACTGTCTCTGAATATTCATCCTAGGAGCTGCAATCAGAACATGCAAGACAAGCCTTTGCTCTGAAGGACAAAAACAAAACTGGTCTGATAACTGGGCTGGACTTCAATGAGATCATGGTTACCATTCGCTCACATATGCTAACTCCATTTGTGGAAGAAAATTTAGTTTCAGTAAGTGCCTTGAGTTCAGCGTTTTTTAGCTGTAATGCTTTAAGATGGTCCTGCTTCTCTCCCACTTTGTTGTGTCCCTGCTTGTCACTGCCTTGGTGCTAGAGATTATAATCTTCACAACTGAGTGGTCAGGGTGAAACATGGCAGCGTTCCTTGGCTGCAGTAGTGAAAAGGTTGGCAGTCTGCTTTACGTGTTTGAAGTGCCACTGAAAGCAGTTTAAGTTCTGTATGTTCCCCTAGAGCAGGGCAGACTTTGCTTGGCAAAGAAAGAATTGTAGAACCATTTAGGTTGGAAAAAACCCTTAAGATCACCAAGTCCCATGGAAGTAATTTAGGACAAAAGGATCCAATTTTTATATTTGAATATATGACACATCTCGCAAGTTGGAGGCTACTTTCAGTCCTGTCTTTTATATACTCTTTCATTCTTTTCTTTTTCAGATCAGAATTTGGAAAATCAGTATGTAGTTTCTAAAAGTAGAATGGTTATGGCTGTGATAGTTTGGCAAGATCTGTAGGTAAAGTAATGACATGCAAGTTGTAAACTTAAATGGTATGAAAATTATGTAACAATGAAATTCAGATAAAAGATAAAGTAATTACTTTAATCTTACTATCTTACCTATAAATCTTGCCTTGCCTTACTAATAAGGCGTATTGTCTTCCATAGAATGTAGAGTATCTGCTAATTTTAGACTTTGAAGTAGATGGTCATTGGTGTATGTGATGCAGCAGTCAGTTAGTACCTTTATCAAAAGTAGCATTTGCATGCATTTTTTTAGTAGAAAATTACTCAGCGACGCATTTAATGTGTCTATCAGATACACTGAACAACAATCTACTTATGTGATTATTTCTAATCGTTTCCTAATGTTCAATTTTTACTACAAAATAGTATCCTGCCTAATAATTCTCCCCTTGTGTTTCCATTAAAAATATCTTAAAATTACAGGAATAGAAGGATATCTTTAATTCTTTCATAATTTGCTCAAATGGATGTTTCTATAATTTGTAGTAAGATGTTGTAGAAGGGCTTAAGGCACTTAACTGCATTCATTTCATTTTTAAAGGTAGCTGGTGGAACTGTTTCACATCAGGTCAGCTTCTCCTTTTTCAATGCATTTAATGCCCTTTTGAATAACATGGATCTTGTTAGGAAGATATACAGTAATATAGCAGGTACAAGAAGAGATATTGAAGTCACAAAAGGTAAAATATATTTCCTACATGTTTTTAATTTTTTAATTCTGTCAATTTTGTAATCTGCTGGTGGTTGAGGCAAGTCAGCAGCTGCAATAGTATGCAAGCTTAGGGCTGCTTTTTTTTTAAACTGTGAGTGATTTTCATCCTCATAGGTTAGTAAGTATTTTCAGTTAACTAATTAAAGAGAAGATTCTGGCAGAAGTTGTGTTGCCCTTCTTAGTTTTAATGGGTAACTGCAAGTCAGTATGTTATATATATCTCATTGAAAGAGATGCACTGTTGCTTAGAGATAGAATGGTCCTGCGGAATGTGCTAAAATGGGTTAAGTTTGAAAATCCATCATGATTAATCTCTTTGTTGTTTTATTTCTAGTTACTTTATTCATTATTAAATATTTTTTAGAAAATTGGTATGAATTTATAACCTCGGAAGTGCTTACCTGCTTGAGTGGTTTTATATACAGTTTATGTCTGTTAGTACGTGGCAAATCCTCGTGCATGTGAAAGGTTGCCATATCTCAGTCTCGCCACAGGCATGAGTGGATTGCTTTTGTAGTCATTTTATGACAGATTTTATCACCAATTTTATTACCTGTATGGATGGCACCAACCAAATCACTGTGTGTTAAAAACACGCCAAATTATTTTTTTCCTTTTTCCTCTTTGTTTGGCTTATATTCCTGTGCTCTGCATAGGAAAGCATAAAATTCCTGTTTTCATCCTCCACTTTGTGCTAACAAATTGCCTAGCAATGTTTTTTGGTACAGATGCATAAATACATCTTGCTTGGGTTTGTGCTGAGAGAAAAGGCTGCTGTGTTTTCACTGCTCAGACTCGTTAATTTGGCTGGATGAATATCCAAGCCTGGGGTCATTCAGAACTAGAAGAGGAAGAAGTCTGGACAGGATGGCAGTAGATGAGTCAGTTGCCCTTAATACTGTGGATGATGGACCATTGTTCTGTCCTGTTCTGTTTTGCAAAACTTCAGAAGCAAGAATCACAAATTGTGGGTGTCATTTTATTAAGCTTTCTCATATGAGGAGTTTTGTTGTCTTTCATGAATTCTTACCATAAATCAGAGTTGCAGAGTCAGATTTGCTCTGTCTTGCAAAGGCCTGTTTCGGGATAGATGTTCTCCTAAAGATATCTTTCCTCTTTGCATTATGGATTTTGTTTCTTGGTGATAGACTTCATTTTTATGATACTGAAGTTATTTGTGACCATTTAAAGAAGAAATTTGACAAATAACATGGTTGTTGTATTTCTCTTTCCCTTTTAAATCCAGAGGAATTTACCCACTCCGCAATCCACTTTGGACAAGTTACACCACTGGAAATAGATATTCTCTACCAACTTACAGATTTATACAGTGTTACTGGGTAACATAATGATTATTTTACCATTTTGCAATAATTATTTTCCTGTTTTCCGTCTTAATCTTAAAAAGTTTTATGTTCCATTCTGTTTTGTTACAGTAATTCATTCAGTGTAAACTGATTTTGGTGTGTGCAGGGATGTTGTAAGTGGATTGTGTAAATCAAGCACAGTTATTAATTGTTCTATTATAGGTATACACATGAAATATAAAATAGTATTAATTACGGTACTCCCAAAAGGCTGCAGTGCACTGGTTAATGTTTTGCGTGGATCTTTAATGCATGCAAGATCTTAGCTAGAAATAGTTTAACTCGCATATCGTGTTCCTTATTACTAGTAATCAAGAACTCACTTCTGAATAACCCAAGCTGCCTTCATCTCCAGGCGTTCTTTACTGCAGTGTAGCAGACTTCTTAGGTGTGCATTCAAAGATGACAGTCTTTTTTAAAATTCAGATGTACTCTGTGGGGGTGTGGCCAGGAATACTGTATTGAATATGTTTGATGTTTTATCTAACCGTGATTTGCTTTTCTCTGCCGTGTGTAAAGGCGCTTGACTTTGGCAGATATTGAGAGAGTAGCACCACTGGCTGAAGGTGCATTACCTTACAACCTGGCAGAACTCCAGAGGCAGGTGGGTAGAAGAATAAAATTGTTGAAATTATGGGAATGTTTGCATGTACTTGCAAATGAAAAATAAGATTAATACTCTTTAAACAGATTCCTAACAAGTGAAACATGCTGTGTGTATTGCTGTAAGGATAGAAACAGGGCAGACTATCAGACACTGTATGTGTCTAAACGAGGTATTAGGTATCATATTGAAGAATGGCCAGTTTAGGTACAAGCATGTATAGATACTTGCATTCCTTACCATAAATACATTTGTTTGCTCCTGTAAAGGCTTTTCACAGGACACATCCCTCCATGAACTTCTCCAACACGAGTCCTTCCCACGGGCTGCAGTTCTTCATGAACTGCTCCAGTGTGGGTCCCTTCCATGGGATGCAGTCCTTCAGGAATAGCTCCAGCGTGGGTCCCCTGTGGGGTCAGAACCTCCTTTGGGCATATATCCACCTGTACCTGTGTGGGGTCCTCCAGGGACTGCAGGGGGATCTCTGCTCCACTGTGGACTCCATGTGCTGCAGAAGGACAGCCTGCCTCGCCATGGTCTTCATCACAGGCTGCAGGGGAATCTCTGGTGCCTGGAGCACATCCTCCCTCTCCTCCTTCACTGGCCTTGGTGCCTGCAGAGTTGTTTCTCTGACATGTCCTCACTCTTCTCTCCAGCTGCCATTGTGCAGGTTGTTTTTTTTTTTCCCTTTCTTAAATCCCTTTTCCCAGAGGTGCTGCCACTTGCACTGATGGACTTGGCCTTGGCTAGCAGTGGATCCATCCTGGAGCCGGCTGCCAGTGGCTCTGTCCGACATGGGGGAAACTTCTGTCAGCTTCTCACAGAAGCCACTCCTGTACCCCCCACCCCCTAGCATTGCCACACAAACTCAATACAGGTAGTAAAAAATATGAATATTAAGTGCAAAGCTTACAAATGTGATCTTTTTTGAAAATTGGGATGAAATTACTGGCTTAACCATTTATCTGAAATAATAATTGAAGTTTATTCTACTTGTTGACAGTCTGATCAAGACAGTAGAAGAGGAGCTCAAATGTATTGGGACTGATGAAAAGGGTAGAATTAGAAGATGAAAAATATCATAGTAGAATGTTAATCCTTTATTTCACCAGACCTTTATATTCACGTTAGCTAGCTTTGCTTTTATCACAGTTTCCTTAATAAACATATATCTGTATAGTACAGCATAGGAGTTCCAGGCTGTGCAGTGTGATGTTGAATATACATTGTTTCTTACTTCAGTGGCTCTTTTAACAACGGTAAGAACTAAAGATGTAGGGCCAGACATTATGCAGGTGTTCAGCCTATGTTTAGACTTCCCACCACAGTTACTGGATACCACATTGCTCACTTTCGAGAGTATAGCTTTCAAGTTGTGTTAAAAGTAAATCTAGGTTTTGGGGCTTATCTTCACTGTATTTTTTTGTTCAGCAGTCTGAGAGGTTTTCTCTTGCAAGCAGATCCGTCTAATGGTAGTTAGGTTGTGGATTAAATTTTACCTTAACCTTGGATCTGAAGTACTGATGCTATGGAAGCTCTCACCATAATGTAGTCTCTGTTGTCCTGCTAATAGAAATATTCTGTTCTATTCCATTCCATTCCATTCAAGATACATTTTAAGGAAATCATTTTTCTGAAGCATTTTACAGGAGACTGCTCTCACAGGAGTAAATCTGGGGAAGTTAACTGTTAATAATGTAGAGATAATAATGCACTCAAAAAAATCCTTGACACAATTACGCATCAGATTCAGAATGGAAGACATACATACATGTTGGATTACATGGCTGCATAATCATAATATACATAGGCCAGTTGCACATTAGTGGTTATTATGCATAACAAAAAATAGGATCTGATCTTCAAAGTTTCTGATGCGCAATCTTTGATTTATTTTTTGCTGTTAGAACTTCATGAGGAATTGCAATTCCACACTGAGCTGCATGTTCTCGATCAAGACAAGAAAAGACAGTAGTGTTCATCTGAACTGGTGCATTTTGCAAGGATGTCTCCACATCCCCTTTTCCCCAGTAGCATAGAAAGGGAAGGAGGCTATCTAGGTCTTCACATCTCGTATGAACACATGGCATAGTGCTGACTAAGTACATCTTTGTGTACTCAGTAGATAAATATAATTTTTCACCCTGAAGGTTCCAGATTTCTTCCAGTGTCTAAACAAAGCTGTTCCCAATTTCTTCCAATGTCCAAGTCACTCTGAGTCTGTGTTAAGAGTTCATGGAGTGCCTATGAAGGCATCCAAGGGCTCTGATTCCCAAGTGGGTATAGCCTGGCTTGGGCTGGATTCTGCTCCCCGGCCATACCTCACTTGCAGCTCAGCATTTGTGACATGGGCGATGGGTTATGTTAAAATGCTGCTCCTGAATTACAGTGATTCAGCGACCGATTCCCAGGTAGCTCAGCCGCCTGGGCTGTTGGGGCAGGAGGACACACAGCTGGCAGCAATGCCTTTGTCACCCATTCCAAGCCGTACTGTCTCTCATAAAGGGAAATTCAGATTCCCTACCCTGGTGATGCCATTGACAGTACTGCTGCAGGTGGTCTGAGGTGAAGTGGCAGCACAGTGACCACCACTGTGGCCTTTTTTACCACATCAATGTTGTG
This sequence comes from Myiotriccus ornatus, assembly GCA_036023395.1. NCBI lineage: Eukaryota > Metazoa > Chordata > Aves > Passeriformes > Tyrannidae > Myiotriccus > Myiotriccus ornatus. Next base: position 20,661,042 of record JAYRBT010000181.1, on the reverse strand, counting down.
TGTTTGCCAGCAGATGAGGGGTCCCAGGAGTCTGTCTGAAAACGAAAGCTTGCATTTATAGTCTTTTCTTTCTCAGCTATTGCAAAGAGGTTCCTTTAAGTAGTTACATCCACTACAAGATCTAGGATATGTATCAGTGACAGGAAAATCTTGAATTAGTTCAACTGACATGGTTGAAAAATAGTCCTATACAGAATATAGCAAGTCTTTCATATCTAGGATTTTGATTGTATTTTAGTTACTGTTATTAGAGCTGAATTTGATACTTTGATTCTCTTTCAAACTATTTGGTCTGAAACAGTGTCTGGTCTGTTCTTAATGTTACTGCTCAGTTGTCCTTTGTTGTCCTTCGGCAATAAGACATATCTGAGCCAATAAGTGTCCCAAACCTACTTTAGTGCTAACTGTCTTCCTATGGATTCCTGGAAACAAGAATGATGGAGTGGATTGACCCAGAAATGTGTATTCAACGTTTATACAGGCTAATAAGAAATATTTTTGATGAAGTTTTGTAACAACATTCCTAACTGACAACTTTGGTTTTAATCAGTGTCCTTGTACTCACCTTTCTGAGTAGAAAGGCTTGATTTATTTTACATTTCAGAATTAGCTTTATACCTTGGCACTGTTATAAAATGAACTCGCTGGTAAAAGTTTCACTCGTCACTAGAAAAAAAATATACTCTTTTCACAGTCTTGAAGTAATACATTGTATTTTCATCTTACTCTACATTCTGTGTTAAGACCAGACAGCAGAAAGCAAAGTAATTCCATTTTCTTTGATTTATAAGGAACAGTCTTTTATTAGACCTTATCCTACCTGAACCCTGTATTAACTTATTTAACTGTATTGACAAAATGAAAGATATCCCTTCATGAAGAGCAAATATCATCCCACTTAGGTCCAGCTGTCCCTGGAAAATGAAACCAATTCTGTAATCACTTTTATGTGATTTAAAAATTCCTTTGTAAAGAAAATCTAAATTTTTACATAAAATCACTCTATATAGATTTGGTAGAAATGAAAATTAGCCTGCTTTCAACCATGTTTACTTTATTGTCAGGTTTTTTTCATTGTGTAAGATTTTTTTAAAGCCTAGCAGCTGAATATCCTATGGGGATGACAGCTACAGTAATTTTATGTTTATAAATATTCATGATTTGAAAGCTATAGCATTAATTACATTCATTTACATATCCATCTGAACACACAAGTAAACTGAAAACTTTGTGAACACTTATTTAATAATATAAAAGTGACATTTCCTTCAGAAAGAATTTGATTTTTAACATTCAGTGATGTATTCATTAAGATTAATGTCTAAATGCAATGATTAGATTTTGATGAGAGCCATGTGAAGCTTAGTGAAAAAGAATAATCTTAGAACAGCTGAAAGGCAGCAGGTGTGCTATACTAGGAGAGAATTTTTGTGGAAGAACTAGTTCTGCATCTAAGGCTTTTTGAGGTGTATTATTGCATGTGCCTTTCATTTGCATGAATCAAAAGGTTTGTATCTATATTTTATAATTTATTTTTATGGTTTTGTTTATATTATCCTTTGGGTTTTTTTTTAATAGGAAATTATAGTGGTTTTGAAATATTGAAGATATTCTTCAAACTTATTGCTTCTATTTGCTTGTAAGAGCAGTACATTTGATTTATGCTTTTTTTTATGCTGGTCTGCATGTGCAGAGTGCAATTTTGGTGCTACCTAGAATTTCACTGTTCTGCTCTGTGTAGCTGCATTGTGGGGGAGGAAAATGCCTTGTGGAGGGAAGGGATTTTAGCTGTATCTTTATTCTGTGGAAAAAATGTGTCAAATATAATTCATGTTTTTTTTACCGATAATGATCTCATCTTGATCTCACAGGCTTTTGTCCCGCACTGTGTGTGTACAGTGCAATCTTATGCAGTACAGGCAGGTTTTTGCCCACCCAGTGTAACAGCACTCCCAGCAGAGCAGCGTGCACTGAGGTCCACGTTGTCTGCAGTGGGTATTTCACTTGTCAGAGCTTCAGAGGGCTGAACGTACCTTAGATCAGCAGCCTTATGGGTTAGCTGGGAAGTGTGCCTGTGATAATCCTTGGGAAGAATTCCTAATACGCCTCAGAGCAAAGCCTCCTGTGGCAGTCTGGGGTCTGTAGGCATTCCGGCTGTGCTGTCAGGAGCACATCTGCTAACAATACAGGGTACTTTTAAGAAAAACAGGCTTGTGTTTGGGAATCGGACTTTTGTATCTGCTTTAATATGGAATTTAACAGTTCATACCTTGGCCCCTGATGTGACCCAGACAAGTTATACTGCATAATATAAATAATCATCTTCTTTATGGTTGGAAGAAAATTTGGCCCGTCTTGTTTTATAGTACAAGTTTGTGAACACTTGTTTATCAGTTACCTTGTTTCTAACAGCCATCTAATAAGATGATTGTCTCTGCAGATACTTTCTTTGCAGACCTGTATTTATTTAGAATGCTAACACATTTATAGTAGTGCATGTCATTGAAATGAATGAGGCCTGAAAAAGTCTCACGGAGAATTCTTTGGGGAATAATTGACTTTCTGCTTCTTTTGAAAACATGAAATGTCATGTTTATGCTATGCATTAATATATGTGTAATCTAAAATGTGTCCTGTGCTGATGGACCCTGTCTGTGTGATACTGAATTTCTTTTGAGATATTTTGAGTCCAAAGGGGGTTCCGTGCCTTACAAATTCAACGGCAACAGAATGGAAAATAGCAAAGTTGTTTTGAGTTTCTGTCTCCTTTTCTTGACCATAGTTGTTGCAGTTGTACTAGTGTGCTGGTTTTGGCACAACCAGCAATATGAAAGGAAGAATATTTTCTAAAGAGAGTATTTGAAAAATGTGGTTCATTCATTAGGTGTAACAGACATTATAAAGTAATGGGGTTTTTTTTACTTCCTCCTTAACATAAACCTACCAATTTTTATCAGGTTCTTTCTGTAACATTATAAAAGCCAATTCACACATGTCTTTGTTTTCCCATGCAGATTTTCAAGTTGTTTTTTTTCCCCTCACACAGCAATCTTTTGGACAATTAGGCAGACCTATTTGGCTCCAGGTAGCTGAGTCAGCTTACAGGTTCACTTTGGGCTCAGTTGCTGGAGGTGAGTAATATTTCTGCTTTCTGTTTTCAAGCTTGGGTTAGTTTAACACTTTCACCAGACTATTTGATCTCATCTGAGGTGCATTCCTTGGTTATACATGTAAAGAACTGGATGATGGAACCGTTTTGATTGCGCTATTCCCTTTCTTTCCTTTTCACTTGGGTTCTAGAATCCCTCTACAGTCCTTTGAAATCCTACTCCAGTAACAAATTTCCTTACTGGTAATTCAGATTGGTTTTCTTCATTCTACACACTGTTTTTATTTAATAGTGCAGTCCATTCTCCTTGAGACTGTTTTTCTAGACCTTCAGTATTGTTCTTTCTTGCTTCCAAAAATGTTACCAGCTTATGTAGTTTTTGTGTTTAAATAAATGCTGTAGAAAATCATCACAGTAATTACATACTACACCAACAGTGATGTTGCAGAAATAATACTCCAAATGCTTTCTTACAGCTGTTGGTGCCACTGCAGTGTATCCCATAGACCTGGTGAAAACTCGTATGCAGAATCAGCGCTCCACGGGTTCAGTCGTAGGAGAGTTGATGTATAAAAACAGCTTTGACTGCTTTAAAAAGGTTTTGCGTTTTGAAGGCTTTTTTGGTCTTTACAGAGGTAAGTGAATAAAAAAAAGGTGTATATACATCAATGTGGTAATTTTCTGTCCCCTCTCCTTTTTTTTTTAATACTTCAACAGCTAGTTTCCTATGGGAAAATCAGGATGCTTGATTTCGTGTACAGTTTTGCTTTCATTTCAGAGCTCAATATTCATCTTCCATTGAGCACCCTTCATCACAAACAATTGCTGGGAAAAACTGGGCATTTTTTTGTTGTTGTTACTGACTTACTCCTTGCTGCTTAAGTTGTTTAAAGTCCCAGTTTTTGGGGTGTAAGTGTTGTGGACATGATTGTTACCTCACAAACTGAGGACTGCAACTTTTGGCTCGAGTCAAACATTGGGAGCAGATTACCGTGTGAGGAATAAAGATCCATTTTACTGCACGTGTTTCTTTCTCAAGAGACAAAAGACAGTCATTTTGAAATGTGCGTGTAAACTTATTCCTCATACTTCTGCAGGTAGTGGGACTTGTTTTAGGATTTTATCCTGTGAATGAAAATTGCATCCTGCTGTTGAATTATTTTGCTCTATTTTACTTTAAAATATCAACAGTGGAAGTCAGAAAATTGTAATTTAAAAAAAGAATGAAACTCTAAAATACAGGTTAAGAATTCAGTTCCTTATCAGTTAGACTGAAAGCTATTTAATATGTTGTTTTAGCCTAGAAGATTCTGAAAGAGTTTTTATCACATTGGTAAGGTGACTTACATACAGAGTACATGCTTGCCAGTTCTCTGAAATTGATGTTTGGTTGAATTATCTGTTTTTAATTGTAATTTCATATAACTTAATGACGTTTACAATTTTCATAAGAGTCAGTAAGGTGTTATTAATTGGCACACCTTTTTTTTTGGTTGGAGCGAAGTCACTCACTCCTGTGATGGTCACAGCATTTTGCTTTGTAAGGGACAGTATCTACGTACATGTGAGAGTCTGTGGGTTCTGGCTAAAGAGTGTTTTGTAGTCTTGCAGGATTTTGCTATGCAAGTGAGTAAAGGGAGGAATAAGTTGGTGAAGGGTTAATGAAATATCTCTAGTCTCTGTAAATTACATCTTACTGGTAAATCATTTTCCTTTTTTGTTGCTAAATCATTCACAGAAGCAGATAGTCCTTGAGTTACATCTATGAGACTTTCTATAGTGCTGTTCTACAGCACTGATTTCTTTCTCTTGTCCCCCCACTTCATTTTTGCACAGGAGCATCTAAAACTGATCATTAATTGTTTTTAATTTGGTTTTCTAACCTTTCTCAAACACTTTAATGATAATTCCATTGATGAGTTAAAAGCAGTGCTTTACACTTAAGAAAAAAAGTACTTGTTTGAAAGAATGTCAGTTTGCTAAACTTTTTAGTACACTGTTTAGTAATTGTCTTTAAGATTGTTTAGTGTAAAAAATTCGTGTAGTTGTTTAGAAAATCTTTCAGTTAATGGTCAGCATGTTACTAAGATTGTGGGTGCATAGAATTAGATAGTCTGTGGAAGTATGTTAAACAGCAGAAACATTTATGGTTCTTACATTCCTGAGCTGCATTATCCTAACTGTACTGTAATACAACTTTACATATGTACTGTAATGTAATGGTACAATGTAGTTGTTTGCTGCAGTTTAGAAGATAGAACTCAGAGCATACTGGAAATGTTGTAATTCTAAAAACGTATAATTTTTGATCAAGAAAATTAAGATGCTTTTGAGTCCTGGCATCCAACTTCAGAACTAATGAAGTATCTTCTAAGGTCTCTCACTAGACCATGCAGGTCCCAGGTTCTCTGGCACACCACATGTCTGTGCCCAATGAATTCAGCATGAAAAGCCGGGGGGGGGATTGCCTTGTGTTTTTTGTCTGGTAGTTTTGGGTTTTTTAAGCGTAGGCATTGCTGAACTGGGTTGTCTCTTCATGGTAGATCAGAGATTCAGGCTGGGAGGGCACCATTTCTTTTCACTATTGTCAGCCTTTCTTTGTATTTAATAACTACCTTTCCTCAGCATAGTAAGTCTGTAAATCACACAGAAAGTGCTACTTTGGAAGAAAGCACTGCACTGCATACATTAACTGCTGCACTTTCTATTTAGGTACATTTGTTCTGAGCTTCCTTTTAAGAAAGTAGTATAACAATTCTGCAGGCTGACTACTTTGGGAATTTTGAACATTTAAAATTAATTTTTAGGTCTGATTCTTTTTGCTTAATGAATAGTGGAAAGCTGCACTGAGACAGTTTTGTTCCTGTGGGATTTTTTGTTAGTTAACTGGCAAACGCTTTTGACAAAATGATATTCCATAATTATGGAATAACCTAAGGAAGTGACCACATCTAATAAAAATAAGCCTTTTGAGTTTTATGGTCTATGCATATGCCAAAGTGACCGTGAAGAAAATGGATTTAAAAATAGCGGATGTAGTTATAATGTGGTATGTTAGGAAGTTAAGACTGCCATCTACTGATTTTTTTTTTTAAACCTATTAGTTCTTAGAAAAGAGTGTGTGCTTTTGTCAAATGACATTTCATTTTGATAGAAGCTATTTTCCGGGAGCAAGGGCCTTTTCAAAATCAGTTTCTGTCCGCTAATACTTCCTCTTAGTGAGATAAAAAATGCTTAATATGAATAGGGTTTAAAGGAGTTCATGCTACCATGTTGAACTGAAAGGGGAAATTCCTTCATATCCTTAGTTGACTGGAGCCTTCAGAAAACTCAGGTTAGTGAGTCAAGTAGAAGTGATTTGATAAATTATCATAGTTATGTGTATATGTCACAATTACTCTCCTATTTTCAAAAGTCATTGCAAGCCTTTACATGGGACAATTATGTTAAGGGACTAAAAAAGTCAAACAAACTTTTATGTAGTAGGCATATCCAGGGTGTATGTTTGGTCTTTACACTTTTTTTCCTTCTGTACAGCAACAGTAGCAGGCTTGACTTAGTTGAGGAAGGCAAATCTGGTCACCCTTTTCTTTATCATTTTCAACAGAAGTTGTAATATATGAAATTGTACTGGTATGAATATGCAGTGCTCTAGCAGCACCCCATACTTAAATGCCATCCACCTCAAAGGATACCCCCTGTGCAGAAAGGCATTTCTGTACAGCACTTATAAAATACGAATTTCTCTATTAGGAAGATAATGTTGCCTTATGATGTCTTTGTTTCTATAGGCTTGTTACCACAGCTGATAGGTGTTGCTCCAGAAAAGGCTATTAAGCTAACTGTACGTATCTTTTTTTTTTTTCTCCCTGGCATCCTTTTGTTTGTTAACATGCACAGGATTTATTTCCTAAAATGTGTGAAAGATGACCACTTACAAGCACTCTAATATATATGGCTACAGATGTACTTGATATGTATTAATAAGGAGGAAAAATAACTTAAAAGAGTGTGTAATATATTGTATCTTTATTAGGTTAATGACTTTGTCAGAGACAAATTTACTACCAAAGAAGGTTCCATTCCACTCCCTGCAGAGGTCCTTGCTGGAGGCTGTGTAAGTATCCATCCTGTATTCCTAGGAAAAATTGATTCTCAGTCACATGCAGAATAGTTGGAATGACAGTTAATGGGTGTGCTTTATCAATTTGAACAGGAGTGTTTCTTTTTTCTCCCAGTCACAAGAACTAAAACAAGTACTTTTTCTGTTTGGAAAGCTTTGCATACTTCTGAGTTAAGTTTCCTTGGAATTACATGCTTAAACAACTTCTTTTGGCCCAGTATGGAACTTTCAGTTTCAGCAGTGGTTTTATTCCCAAAGGCTAAACAGAGGGTGCCTGTTCTCCCTTTCCGTGTGTTCTACTTGGTTGCTGTTTGTCATTTGTTGGGGAAGATACAGGTACTCCTTGAGAATGGATAATAGACATGATTGAGTTTTCCTTTGGGGGCAGGGGTGGAGGTGGCTAGAATGGTTTTAAAAAATCTTTTTCTTGCTGAAGATTTTAAGAAGGAAAAGAAATATAGTCTTTAACTTCGTATATGTGATTTTTCTTCTCTTTGTGAAAATGTGGAAAAAATGAATGAGGTAGCCTTACCTTCCAGGTAGCAGGTATGAGTGAATTGTCCATTTAAATGACTTTGTATAAAATGTAGCTGTGTTACTCCAGATGCTAATTACATCCCTCATCTAAATACAGTTAAAAAACATGCTGTGTTGTAGTTTAGGTCGAGGGTTAAAATTCAGTGGATGTTTTAGCAATCTGTAAGTGGTTTGAATTGATATTGATGATTTCTTTTGGTTTTGCACATTGGCTAATTTAATTTGTGGGATTCTCCTGCAGTTCTTAACCCTATAAAATGTTTAAGGTCTTTTGTAGTAGAGAACACTAATAACTTCCAGTTGAGTAGGCTGACAGGCTGGTATAAAACCTCCTCAGCTTACCACAAAACCTGGGGCAGAAAGGTTGTTGACCTCTGCAAACTTTTAATTCAAAGAAACAGCCCTGAAGGGAGGCTGCTTATAGTTCTGCCTGATTGAATTTGACAGCTTGGTACATGGTTGAGTCTTCACCTGTCAGTGTACAAAGTTTATTTTCTGAGAAATGTGAGAAAGCAGCTATATTGTGTAGCTAGCAGAAGACTAACCTTTTTCTAGAAAGCTCAGTAACAGAGAAAGCACATACAGGTCATTTATAACAGAAGTGATATAATTCATTAGTGGTTTTTTTTCTGTGATGTGTTTAAATTTGTAATTAAAACCAAACATCAGATAATTTTATTATTTTACATTATTTTGTACTGAAATATATGATATTAAATTCAGTCTACATTAGAAGCTTTTCCAGTTCATGGTAGGCACTCCTTTTTCAAAGTAACTTCATTGTCTGACTGCAGTGAACATGCAAAAATTGGGGAGAAACTGAGTTTCAGGTAAGCTTTCAGAAATTTGGATGTTTCTGTGAAGCTGAGCAGATTTGTAATCTGTCCAACCACAACACTTTGTTCTAGCTGTCTGTCTTAGCTGATATTCTCATCTCCTTTTTCAAGATAATGTTCATCTCACTCAATCTAGGAAAATTTTAAACAGAATTGTAGGAGAGGTGTTGGTCACAGTTTAGCAACCTGGCGGGTGTTCCTTTGTAGCTTCCTCTGGGTCATCTGATAATCTTACCATCTGATAATCTGTCTGTACTGCTGCTTAGTTAGATTTTAGCAATTCCAGTTCTTCCTAAATACCAGAAACTTTATTGGAGCCTATACAGTTAGGACTCTCAAAGTATCAGTTCACTGAAGCAGGATCAAGTTGATCTTAGTCTCTCCTTTTTTTATCCTCAGACCTTTTCATCCTCGTTGTGACAGCTCTTTTCTATGCTGACTTGCTCTGAAATGGTGTTGATCTTTGCACTTTTGGTGTTTGTTGTGTACTGTTTTTCTACAAAATATTATGAGACGTAACCAACAGTTACATCCAAGGAAGTGTCACAAGTAAGCTCAGTCCATGTCCTTGTGCCAGGGCACACGAGGCTGTGTGCTTTGTGTTTGGGTGATGCTGCCTTTCCTTTGAATTTTCCCTTTATTCTCTTCCTTCTCTCTTTGTTAGTTCAAAAGTATGGGTTACTATGGGATTGTTTGGGGTTTGTTTATACATACCAAAATTATTTTCAGCTTCTGGATTTGGGTAACTTGTTTTTTTGTGGCTTTTCTTTACTGTCCAACACTTAAATGTCTTGCTAATAGTGCACTATAAATATAGGCTAAATTTAAAATGTACTTTTTACCATGTCATGACATCAGAAGAAATAACATTATGACTGTATGTAGTTCTCAGAGATGGACTTATTACTGTCTCTGACTGTCAGTTGCCTGTGTTTAGTGTTGAACCATCTCCTCATTAACAGCAATAATGCAGTGTTTCACCATTTCTAGTATGGAACAGCTGGTGGATGAGCCAGATGAGCAAGGTGCATTTGCAGCCATTTTACAGAGTTTACAGCAGAGGCCTTCCATGCTTTTGAAGCCTTCCCTCTTGCAAGGTGTCCAAAAGCACACTGTGCATACCAGAGTCCTCAAACAGCAAACAAAAAAATTCTTGTGAGGAAGTGGAGGCAGCTAGGGAGAGGTTCCAGCGGACATAGCAGTTTTCTCCTCTCTGGGTGGCAGTGCTGTTTCAAAGCTTCTGAATGGTGTTAGAGTCTTCTAAGACCCACACATGAGGACAGGTGAAACCTTTGACATTAGGACAGTAGTGATTCAAGAGACCTTGCCTAGGCTGTTCAGAATCTCAGCTCTGCAGTGTGTGCAGGCAGTGTTGGACCGTCCAGCAAAGGGCTGCTCACAGCCATGGGCCTCATCCAGCAATGCTGATGCCCACAGACTGTATGTCTTTGGCCAAAATCTTCCTTCTCAGGCTCCAATTATTCTCATCTTCTGCAAGCTTGTGGAATGAACTCCCATTCTGATTTGGAGGAAACGTCTTCATTCTCACAGCAGTTAGCAAAGACACCTTCCCAGGCAGTGGCCTGTTCGTACGGTCAGCTCCCTGTCTGTTGTCCTTCCTTACTGCAGGGCAGGGACCTCCCACAGGCAGCCTGTGCCCTGTGCTCCTTTAAACCTGCCTGCTGGCTGCTGGGCAGTGTAAATGTCACTGGGAAGTGAGGGTCTGCTCTGTCAGAGCCCAGATATTCCCAGCTGCTCTCAAGCTGTTGCTGTATTTGAAAACTGCAGAGCAGCTACGTGGGACAGCTCGGTTACAGCAGTCAGGTCATACTTGTCAATGAAAGGGCTCTGGTCCCTGATGGATGAAACCAATATCCCATCTCCTACCTTCCTGAGAGGATGCTGGTTTGTTAATCATCAACGGCACTGTCCACATTTATGCATGTCTGAGCAAACAATTTCTTTCCGTACTGTTACTGCAATTAATTGAATTACATTTCATTACAATTCAGTGATTAACCTGCATTCCTGACTTTGGAGTTTTCAGTTACCAGTAGCTTTGAGTTGCAGGGAGACTGAGTGAGGCTTTGGCAATGCTTTCCTCTGTCCTGACAGAGGCCTGGGAAGCAGAGAGTGCATACCTGATATGGGCAGTGCTTCCCAAAGGAGCTCACATCCATGACACGTGAGTACGTGGTGAGGGCAAGGGGCTGTAGGGCAGCTGCTCATCCCCAGTTGGGAAGTGATGTTGAAGCAGACATCCAGTGCTGAGTAAATGATTCATAATTACTGTTACAGGAGACAGAGATGCTGTGATTCTAGGCTGTAATTCCTATGAGTTACACAGGAAGAAATGGATTGATTCCTCACACCATTGCAGTGTGCATGGTGCTTAGCATTTCAAAGGGATGAACCGTGTTCCATCAGGAAAATGTTTCTGCTTTATGCTGCAGGGAGGAAGAGGATGTGGAGTGCCAGGCAGAAAGGGGCTAGGAACCCTCACTGAGGTGTAGGCAATGCGTCTGTTGATAATTAGGGGTTGGGATGTGTGTGTGTTTGCATATACATATGCAGAGAGGTTCAAATTTACCATGATTTGAAAAGTTTTGTAAACATTAAATTTATAATTTAGTCTAAATATTTTTGTATACTTGTAAAAATAAGTTTCATACATATTTATTAATATATACATACATACAAAAAACATGCATATGGCTTTATCAAGCAAATAGGAATGTGTCAAATATTTATTTTTGAAAAAATAATTTAAAATGTTAGTGGTTTTGTTCAACGAAAACAAAAGTATAGAATTATAGCTGTCAGGCTACTTTTCCTTCAGAATCCTGAAGATATTCTGCTTCTTTTATTATATTTTAAACAGATCAAGTTAGAAGCAGAATTAAACTTTACTACTTTATCTTGATCTCTGTTGTGGACATTTAAAATCCGGGAGAAAATGGTTGTTTTTAATAAAAGAGACAGTAAGCTTACTGTAGGTTCATGAACAATGACAGCTTTGCCTTGAGAAAGAAGTGCAAGTTTTTTTGTTGTGTTTAAACAAGTCTGGTTTAAGTAACATCTTATTTCAGCTGCTTGTATGGGACATAGCTGTGGTCCAGGATGTGGTGGTTTCAAAAAGGAAGGAAGGAAGGAAGGGCTTGAAATAGGCCTCTCCCCCTTTGTAGCATATGCCTCTGGGGTGGAATTGGAAAGGGCAAGAGGTCTCATGTTGCAGGGTCATTTGTGTATTTCCTTCAGCCTTTGGCATGTCATGGGGCGTTTGCTGTGGGATCTCAAACTACATCTCTTCTTTCATAACCTTTGCTGTCAGATTCAGTTCCTTCATTTGCTCCTTGTAGAGTTATTTTACATGACATTAAGGTTAAGTAGAAGCTTTTATTACTGGTATTTTTGATGTGTATGAATAACCTCCATTCTGAAACAAATTTGTCAACCTTTTTTAAAGTGTCTGTTGCAATTTATGTGTGAAGGGAGGTTTTTATGAGAGGGGGGATCTAGATTTAGTGCACCATCTCCAAAAGAAATTCAAGGAGTGCAATGTATACCTCTGTGTGAATGTACACGTGCACATGTATTTAACATACACAGCTGACAGCTGAAGTAAGATACTTTGAAAAAGAGTGACACTGATTGCCAGTGATTTGTACAGGAGCATGGAGATTTGTGTTGCAACCCTGCATGCTTCCAGTTCATTTTTATTTGGAGATCCTTTGTGTCACTCTCCTCTGCATCCTCTTCTGCTCCCCAAGGCAGCATCTCCTCTTCCTCACACGTTCTTTGTCAGACATACAGTCCACCTTTTACTTAAAAAGAAATCACAAACTAACAAAAAGCAACCCTTGCATACATTCATTAAAAAACACACAGTGAAAAAGTGAGTTTTCTTGTGTTAAATGTTCTGTATTAAAGTCAGTGCTTGTCTTACCTGTACCTGTGATGCTGAAGGACCCATCTCATTCGTGCAGCTCCCCTGAACGCAGCGCTCCTCATGGGAATCAAATCACTGCTGTGCACAAAGGTGTGCTGAGCTCCAAGTACAACAGTGTGATGAGTCAAGACTTGGTTAGAAGCACACGTGTTTAACTGGGTATCTAGACAGTTACAGCTCCTTTAGAGAAAGCTGCCTGTTGAGAAGTTTGTCAACACTGTAAATACTCAATGTAATTAACAAGCTTTTCAATTGGTTTTCTACTAATAATATAAACAGAGGGGTTTCCTTATATTTTATTTTGCTCAAATAACCCAATAATCAATTAATATTTTAATATTGTTGGAATACCTAATTCTGTATTATATAGAATTTGTAACATTGTATATATAATTAGTGTTGCTGCTAAATTATTAAAATGTGTTAAGTCTTCTCTTTTCCTTTCTGTATCAGAAGAGGGCTGTTGTTGATTTTGACAGAAAGGTAGGCAGTTGTGCACCTAGGAGAGGAAAATGTTAATTGCTGGAAGATTGAATTCAGGATAGAAAATAGAAACGTTTACAAATTGGCCTATTTGTGTTTCTATTGTGGGTGTTAGGCAAATAGGAAAAGTTATTTTGGCTGCTCTGCAGGATGTTCTAATTTTTAACATTAAAAATGAAAAATGGAATTTCATATATATATATAAACAAATAATGCATATTTAATAGGCAGGGTGGCTGGTAATTGTCTAGAAAGAGTGAATTTCTAGCCTAGTGTTGCAATTTAAAGTGATTTTAATTTTTTTTGTGTGGCCCATTGTGTTGTATAGTCAGAACATGCTGCTTAACGTTTTATCTACCAAAATTATTTTTTAAAATGATGTAGGGAAATGCTAAACATTTGAAATTGGTTTTCTGCTTAATGCAATACAAACAAACAAACAAAAAGGTTTTTTAACAGAACTTGCCAGATGCAAATTTTATAAATTGTATTTAGATTGGAACTTTGTCTAGCAAGACAGCCCTCTCATCTTGCATGTGTGTGTGTGTGTGACCTGGGAAGGAAAAGGTGAGATGAGAAGTGAAGAGAGGCTGCAGAATGCCTTTGGACATGAGTGCTGTCACATGACTGAGTTAACACCGTGCAGTAAGTCCAAGGAACAGAGAAGATGGGAATCATTTTGGCTGGTCTGGGAGTTCTGGTGATCTTCCTGATGGCTGCAGTAAATGTCCACAAAAACTTAGGCTTTGATTTTCTTTCTGAGAGGCGAAGTGAGTGAATAAAATTAAGATCAACAATATATACTGATAATTTGAGTGGAAAGTGTCAAAGAGAGTTACTGCTACAGTGGAGATGATTAATAAAAGCAGGGGTTGATCTCCACTGTTTGGATCAAGGTGCCTCAGTAAGGCTGTAACAGTGCCAGTATTGAGTGGAGTAATAAATGGGGCTCCGTGGGCTCAGGAGCAGCTCAGTGAGGTACTGGACACGTGGCCAGAGGAGATGTTGATGCCTCCTGCCCCCACCCCGTGGATGGTACTGAGGGGCTTGGTCATTCCCAGCAAGAGCTGATGAGGTTTGCAATGCTCTTTAGTCCAGAATAATTCAGGTTACCAACTTGTAAACTGTGCTTCAGGGCTAATCTCAAGTTTATTGTGCCTGCTGCTGGAGAGAGGAAGATGGTGCTAAGGCAGGAGGGATTAGTGTTCATCAGTTCTGAATCAGTTAGAGAGCACCGTGCATGGTGGCCTGGAGTGTCAAACCATTGATTTTACATCACCACGCCCCTGCATGCACACACATCCCCCCACTACAAGAATGGTTTATTTCCTGGGCAATTTGGAAAGTGGTAAAAGTTTTAATTGTAGATGGTGTGCATTTATTTACTTTATTGAAATTTGATGGATTGGAGGGATAGATCAGAATTGAGATGAGCTTTTATATTTTGGAAGAAGTGCTTTTTAAAGTAGGCTGTATTCAAGTGGTTATATGCCATAAATTTTAAGGAAGTGGGTTTAATTTTTAAATGAAAAAGGGTGGCTTAGGGAGAAGGGGGGGAAGCTTAGTAACATGTAGCTGTTTTGTGATGAACCACACACTTCTTCAGAAGTGAATGGTAGTACCTACAGCAAACCAGGGAGAAATCTAAACATGTCATTTTAAATAGGTTTATGTGTCTCTGAAACTGAACTGTCAGATCAAATCCCTCTCAAACTTGAAAGGCAGTTCTTTGAAAGTCTTTGGTTAAAGTGCAGAATCAGAAGCAGCTTTTCAACACTATTGCCAGGAAGTTTGCAAGGTAGTCCTTCAGTGCTGTGAACGAGTATTTCCTGCAAGTAAAATCTGTCATGCTCAGCTCAAAGATATGGCTTCTCTTTCTATCTATTTTGAAATGTTATTCTTCCTATTTAAATTTTATATTTTGTTTCCACTTAGGACAATTAAAGACTGCTAAACAAAACTCCAAACACCTTTTCTAATAATTTAAAATTACACCATTACATGCAAATTTACCTTTTAAACAGTATCACTTCTAAATGCAAATAACATGTCTGCACATTGGTGATGGATTATTATTGAATAAACATAAGGTCTCCTTTATGTGTGTTTGATGCTCTAGTAGCACAAGTCTAATGATTATTTTAATTTAGTATTTCCTGTAATATCTGATAGACTTCTAAACAGAGCCACGACTTCTCGAAAATGATGTCAAGGAGAAGAGAGAAACTGAATTAATCCACCTGTGAACTATAAACATATAAATGTAAAAATTTATTTTGTACAAATACGTGATTTCTGACCTGGGGCTTTTAACTTCCACACAGGTGCTAAATTAAGTATCTCTCATATTTTTACATGAGAATATCAGCCAATGCAGTGAGGAGTGAAGACCCCCAGCACCTTGCAACAGTCAGTACGTCACCACGTGCTCTTGTAACGCAATTTACTTTCTTTTTCTTTGGGTTTGCAGGCAGGAGCTTCCCAGGTCATCTTCACTAATCCTCTGGAAATTGTAAAGATTCGGTTGCAGGTAGCAGGAGAAATTACTACAGGGCCCAGAGTCAGCGCCCTCTCTGTTATAAAAGATCTGGGCTTTCTTGGTCTTTATAAGGTACGTGCTTCTGCTTGGAGTGGCTCCATCATTTTATGCTAAACTTTTGTATTGTTGAAACAAAAACTGTTAAAAACAAAGACATCTTTTGAATTTAAAACCAATCTCTTCCTGCAGGGCAGCCCCACAGTGGAAAACTGAAGAAACTCACTTCTATATTAATGGCAGTGGGATACAAAAAAATACTCCCCCATTCTATCCTTTGGGCTTTTATGCCAAGCTCCAGGGAGTCCTGTATTGCAGACCTGCTGGCTCCTGGCACTGATCATTTCCTTTGGTGGGGTTTTTTGAAAAGTTTCTTTAGCTTCCCCCATGTGTTTTTCGTACATTTATTTTGAATCTCTGTTATCTCTATTGTTGTCTTTGCAGCAGGGTATTCTCTTTGTCTTAATAATTTGATGGCAGTGAAACAGTAGTGGAGTTTAGTAGGATTCAGATTTTTAAGAAGTTAAGTGGTGGGATTTGTCAATAAATTCCACTGAAAAAAGCCCATCCTGTAACGGTACTTCAGCTGAATGCCAGTCAACAGATTCCTTCCCTGCAGGTGTACTTACTGCCATCATTACAGATCAGATGTAATGGAGCAGAAGCCATTAGTTTTCTTAAACAAGGAAGAGTGTTTCTTCCTGTATCTTCTGCCAGTGCAAGGGGTAATACGTAAATTCAGCAGTTATATTAGCTGTGCACTTACAAAACATTGCCTTATGTGATTTGTCCATAGACCTGCAATAATACTATAAAAATGTGCACATTTACTTTCAGAGCTGAAGGGTTTTGTTTTGAATTCAGTGGATGAGATTCATGACCATTGCATTTCCTTACTAAACTGTGCCCATTTCACAGCGTTTTTTCTCTTTTTGTTACCTTTCCAGTGCAGCTTCTTTGGTCAATCAGATGATGACCACTGTGAGGTCTTACAGTCCTCGCTGGTACTTTAGTAGTGCTTTTGTGTTTGGTGGAAAAAATGGGCTGCAGGGACTTGTCTTGCTGCTCCCCTGGCTGTGGGTTGTTGTCAGCAAGACGTAAGGGACTGATCTTTGTCACTTCATTGCCTTTGGACACATAATGTGTAAAAAGTATTTATCCTGGGTAGTGATGTCAGGATTGATGTCACGTATGGCTTACCAAAACTGGACATGAACCTTGAATCTTCTTCATTCCACACAATTACTTTAGATGTACTTTATTCTTAATTTTAAATTCCCTGTATCTTCTGTTTCCTGAGACATTTTATTTTCTGTGTTATTTAT
>JAYRBT010000181.1:20608705-20644044 GCA_036023395.1 Myiotriccus ornatus | reverse complement strand
CTGGCTATGAATTTTAGCCTTATCTACAGAATTTATTTGCATTATGTTTCTTTTCTCTGTGTCAGGGTGCCAAAGCGTGTTTCCTCAGAGACATTCCCTTTTCTGCAATCTACTTTCCAGTTTATGCTCATAGTAAACTGATGTTTGCTGATGAAAGTGGCCATGTGGGAGGGCTTAATCTCCTTGCAGCTGGAGCCATTGCAGGTAATTTTGCAGAATGTTTTCTAAAAGTAATTTTTTTATTCTTTAGTGAGAAACATTTAATATTCATTCAGTAGCCCATATAAAGAAGGGTACTGTACCATTGTATGTGATTTAATCTAAATTTGATCACTGTTATCCTTAGTGGGAGGCGATGTAATTTTGATGAGAGCTAATTACATTTGCATAATGTGGATAAACAGCGTAATGCAGCTCAGCAACTTGTAGTCAAATTTGATCTGTCTGTCTCAATGGGGTTTTACTTGTTACTGAGCTCTCAGAGTTGAAGGCTAATTTGAATCTTTGATGAACATAAAATGAGAGATCATAAGAGCTCAGAAGAAAATGACTTAGCTAGTTTTGGATTCTAGAATAACTAAAAGAAACTTTGTTCAAATGTAATTGGTGAAAATATGGAATTAGTTTGTAAAGAAGCTGAAGTATCATACTCTCAAATTTAAAATATTTTAAGGCTTCTCAAACAAATTTAGTATTAAGACAATATGCAGCTGTAATAAAAAGTTTTTACCGAATGGCAAGGGGTATAAAAATACAAGCTGTAGGGACTGTAGTGGTGGATATTTAAACATGCAGAGAGAGATCACCAGGTTCTGCATTGCCAAGAACGAGCTCACTGGATGAAAACCAGGTATCTGCACACAGCCTCTCCATTGTGAAAGATTGTGTTGGAATCTGCAGTTTAGAAACACCCTTGGGCTGAGCAAGACCCTTTGTTACTTGTTACAGTCACAAGGAATGTCTACGTAGACATCAGTCACGAGTGCCTGTGTGTGAAGAGCAGTGTCCGTATTGGACTCGCTACAGAGCTCGGCTGCACCTGCTCTGGGCCACTTGGTGTGTTCCTTGTGCCAGAGGGAAGGGAGACCAGCTAGGAAATGAGTTACAGATTTGTAGCCCCATTTATCTTCAGTAGCACAGAGCTGCCAGAAGTGGAAAATTAGTCAGCTTATTGTACTTGTACAATACTCATACATGTCTTTTAATATAGTACTAACTTGGGTCTCATACAAGACTTTTAGACTGCAACCTTTACAGCCTCTTGGTGTTTCTACATTGCTCATGCTAAGTGATGAACCCTATTAATAATGTGTGTAAATCCTGCAGGCCTAGTTTTATAGTGTGTACAGGAACCTGCCTTTCTGAATTGCAGATTTCAAGTTCCCCATTGCTCGTTCTATTCCTGTTGCACACGCACAGCCGGAAGAACAGTCTGAATGGATCTGCCTGTAAAGGGAGATCTGCATATGGCTGCTATTAGTGTGTGCTTGCAGGGTTAACCACAGTGCTTCTGTTTTCCTTTAAAACCTCCTGACTTGGGCAGTGACTCTTAAGAGTTTATCATCACTTATGCAAGTCAGTGACTCGTTAAGTTTTTTAATTCAATATTAACCAGGTGTAAAAGTTCAGCAGAAGTCTAAGTTAATTTCAGAATTCTAAGTCAGAAGATGGTTCCTCTCTTTTAAGGGAGTGACATTTTTACAGTATTCACAAGCACTCAGAAATCTCTCGGATAATGCAGTTATAGACTGTGGAGTACATTTCTGAAAACCTTCTCCTTTCCTTTGACTAGAAAGCCAAGAGTGGTGTCTTGGAAGTGGAGATTTGTTCTTCCATCACTGTTGGCTATTACCACACTGTTGGTACTAAGCAGACTTGTAAAACACCTTCACTGTCCTCAGTCTTTTTTATGGCTTGCCTACTGAAGTAAGCAGCATCTGTCCTCCTACAGAACAGTCCAAACAGCAGGACAGACATTTCTGTACAATAGGTGTTTTTAGTAGTAATTCTCTCATTAGCACCTTTAACAAATCGATGCATAGCATTCAATCCCCAAATCAACCATCTATGTAACTTGCAAAATATGTTGTAGGGTATTAATACAGTAAGGCTGCATAACTAATTTTTATATATTACATATAGCCTCTTTTATCTTGTTTTAAACTACTGTTAATGACACACCAGTAGAAGGTGTTGAGAGATTTGCTGTTGATAGTTTATTCCCTTTCCTATCAGTTATAGCCTTTAAAAGAAACACAAAACAACTATACCAAGCACAACAGTTTATCTGAGCACCAAGTGTAGGAACCTGCATTTTTGGTAATGTCTAACCCTTGTAAAAATCTGAAAGTTTGCAGTTGTATTTTTCAGTTAGAAGTGTTTCATCTTTTACAAGATCCTTTGCGCAAATTAAATGTGGTTTTCTCCTAAAAGGTGTGCCTGCTGCTTCTTTGGTAACCCCTGCTGATGTCATCAAGACAAGACTGCAAGTGGCAGCTCGCGCTGGTCAGACAACATACAGTGGAGTTATCGACTGCTTTAGGAAGATTCTGAGGGAAGAAGGCCCTGCAGCTTTGTGGAAGGGAGCCGGAGGTGAGAAATGCACTCTCGATATTAAGGCTGACCCCAAACCTACACATTAGCACTTGCTTTGTTAAGGACTCAAATCAGAGCAGTATTTACAAGATCTGATTGTGAAAAACATAACACCTTGTTAAAAATGTTTAGCTTCTCTCCTGAGAAATTATTTCATTTGTTTAACACTATGATTTGTAATATTTAACAGCTCGTGTGTTCAGATCTTCACCCCAGTTTGGTGTTACTTTGGTCACTTACGAACTTCTGCAGAGATGGTTTTATGTTGATTTTGGAGGCCTGTAAGTCAAGTATTTGCTATTTAGCTTGCACAAAAAAACCTGCCAAGTTTAAAAAAACAATTTTTTTTTTCATGCGTGGGACCCATTAAAACTTGTTGACTTTGAGCACCTGTACTTAAAATTGCAGCATGTAAAAAATCCCCCCTCCTTTTATATAATTGAGGGAAACTTGCATGCTCCTTTTAAACAGACGAGGAAATAAAGACCCATTTCCTATTTATTTCAATACACCAATTTGTATTTCCATTGTAGCAAGATAGTTTTGTCCATTTTCCTCATGTCACTGGAAGTTAAAAGAATTTACAAAACTATCAGTAAAACTGTAACTTTCAGTTTTGGGTTTGATTTAAAATCAGGTAGTGGTCTGACCTTGACTTCACCATCAGAAGTAATTAAGGTCAGCTTTAACAGTCTTCCATACTCACACAAAGAACTAAAGTATTTAAGCCTGAATAACTCTATTTAAATAGAGTAATTTCTCAGTCTAGATTTCATAACAAAAAGGATTTTTTTCTTTTCTTTGTTCAAACAGCAAACCTGCTGGATCAGAAGCAACCCCAAAAACTCGAATTTCAGATCTTCCTCCTGTAAACCCTGCACATATAGGTGGATATAGACTTGCTACAGCTACATTTGCTGGTATAGAAAATAAGTTTGGGTTATATCTTCCAAAGTTTCGAGCTCCTGGCATCACCTCAGTTCAAGCAAAAAGTAGCAGCTGAATCCTGAAAAGATGTTTCAACCTAACGAAGTGATGCGGTGGAAAGAGTTCCCAAGAGTACTACTGTATTTTCCCAGTCAGCTGCATGTGTTCTAGCTGAACTGAGCTTGCAAATCTCATTGCTCCTTTCTAATATTCATACATACCTGCATTTATTTATTTACACACAAGGAACTGACTGAAGCTGTGGTTCTATGCCTTGTTTTAACCGGTGGCATGAAGCTGTAGCCTAGACTTTGCCTTGCACAGCTTGCATTTAATGTTACTGTACATATTGTACATCTTTGTACAGAGACATCAGGGCATCTATACACGTACATTTATATAATGGGTATTGCAGTTCAAAATAGTTTGAAATGTACAGATGTTTTGAAGGCGTTTTGTTAACAATCGTGACAATAAAATGTTTAAAAACACTTATGTCAGTTTACTTCTTTGAGTTTAGAGAAAGTTGTCCAATAGGACAACTTGCAGGGATTCAAGATCAGATGCACCCATTTACTGAATGTGCAGGACAGGACACAGCCTTTGCAGGAATGCACGTAGTGCTAATTACAGCAAAGGAATTAAAATGCAATGTGCTGGATTGTAAGAGGATACAGTAACTAGATGAGCACAGGCAATATTTTATTTTGCAGCACGGCTTTGTTACAAGGAATTCTCTGGAAATACGTGGTCACACTAAATGTGTAACAGATCTTACCTCTATGGTAGCATATTTAAAACACAATGAGAGATTTGCCAGTTAGTAGCAGACTCAAGAACTTTTACAGGGCTTATTACTCAGAATGCTTTTCTTCCAGAATAGAAAACTTGTTATAAAAAAATTGAAGGCATTCTCTTTAACTTTTACCATTGAAAGATTAGGTTTTCCTTTGGGGGTAAAAATAAAGTTACTTTTAATGTTATTTTTATATGCAAAACTGATTGGAGTGGAAGCTGAGTGAAGTGAAAGGAGAGGAAAAAGGAAAAGCTTGAACTATTTCTGGCTTAGTGTCTGCTGAAAGTTTCCCTGGTATAATATTTAAGTGCAAAAATGTCAGAGGAAATAGGGGAGTCTCCATTTCTACAGTCCTAGAGGAAAAGTAGTTACACTGCCCCTGCAGCCAGAGAGGAGATGGGTGGGTTTCCAGCCTTGCTCACTGAAGCACAGGAGCCTCCAATCTGGAGTTTTTTACGTGTTTCTTCTCGGGTTAAGCACCCCAGAGTGCAGCGGATCCCAGTGGGATGAACTGATCCAAGGTTCCATTATTTACTTATTCAGGTGCCAGCAGACCAATCAGAGATTGTCAGTTTATGAAGAAATGGGTTCTTAAAAACTGTACACAGACAAGCCCTCCTTCAGCTTTAGCCTCCAAGCAAGATACAAAATATTCTGGTGCTGAATATTTAGTGAGCCAGAGGTTACAATATGCCTTGGGAGTTTGATCACTATTCTGCATCGTGCATATACATAACCCAGTGAGAAGGCTTCCTGTCTTTATTAGTTTTATTCTGTTTAAGGAATTCCTTGTTCTGTACAGTTCTCTGGACAGAGACAGGCTTCCCAGGAACCCTCTCTTGTGTCTATATATTTTGTCCTGTGCTTTTCTAAATAGATACAAAAGTGGTGGGTACCCACTGGCATTTAATCTTAGTCACAGCTTGTTGACTGACTTGATCAAGGCCTTAGGAGACTTTACAATGCACAACAACATTTGTACTTCTTGCAGCTCTAAAACTTTGGCTCCCAGAATGGTCATTTACAGTACCTACCATCACTGTCGGTCTCCATGTTGCAGGTAGGGTTTGACAACATTTTTAATCTGGACTCAGCTATTCTGACAGGGAGGAACACAAGCAGGAATGAATACAGAGTAGTACTAAATTTAATAAATGAAAATTACTAAAAGGTTGAAACTACACAAAACCAGTGCCATACGACCTGCATGTGTGCAATAGTCATTGGAAGAAAGTCTGATCTACTGGATTTCTGAAAAGAAAAACTCTGAGGGAAACATATAATAAAATGAGAAGTAACAATCTCAGGACAAAAACCCACAAGAACAACCGACCAAAAACCCAAGCACCCCCTCCCCCAAAACCATCAAGAAAACAGACACTCCGCTCATTAAGAATTCTTGTGCCCAAAGGGTACAAACCATCACATGACGTGCCTGTTCTTCATATAGTTCACGGGCTCCTCAGCTGAACAGAGCTGCTGTTGTAAGGCTGAGGAAAACATACAGGGTAAGTATCTGCAAACCAAGCAGCCCGACTGCCTGGGAAAGGGGGGACACACCCACTTCTAACACACCAACACCAACTGAAGCCTGAACACATTTCAGTTTCAGACCCACTGAAAAAAAAAACCGCCCTCCTGAAGAGAGAACTGCTGTTCCTGCTGCCTGTGTCTCTGTAAGCTGCTCATAACAGAACTGAGACGAAGAGAAACAGAATAAAACCCAAACAAAACAGAAAAGTTAAAATACAAACAATGAAGAAACAAGGAGAATACTTCTAGGCATAAAGCTGATCAATAAATATAAGCCTATTTCCTATTTTTAAGCATGTAAAACAACCTCTTCTGGCAAAACAGTAAACTTGTAGCAGATTTAAGAACAGCAGAAACAAATGTAGAATCCTAAGTTAAAGGCATCAATATTGGTTTAGAATCTAATTATTACAACTCAGAATATTCATTAAAAAACCCAAAACCACCCCAAAAGCAAACAAAAGGCTCCCACCTCCACTGCAACCAGCCTTGATGGAATACTTTATAATATGATAAGAAAGAAAAAAATTAATCTTTAATAGAAATTGCAACTATTCTGTTTGAAGCCATTACAAAGTTTGTTTTCAACAAAAATGTTAAAAATCAATGGAAAAAAAATCTTCCTTTAACTTAATACAGAAAATTAGTAGCAAGCCTGTCCAAATCATCATGCCATAGAAATTAAGTAAAAATCTAGTTCCTTATCCTTTGGAAAAAGAAAAATTTGACAACAATAGCCTATTTCCTTTTGGCCAGTGGCTTTGGCAGGAAGTGGAGCTTGAGGGTAGAAGAGAATTCCGTGATGTGTGTAATAAAACAAAAGCAGCAGCTCCCAGAAACTTTAAACTACTGCAGGGACACAGACTAGAGGTCACGGCAGCTGACAAGTGCTCGTACAGTATTTATTTATGAATCAGTCTCACCTTTAAATGCACCAATTCAGACAAAAAGAACTTGGTATTAAATACATATTTCATTAATTCAGGGCTGATTATCAAGTAAGTTTGTAACTACAGACAAGTTTTTATTCACATATATTACCCACTACCAGATTCTGAGGCTTATCTATATATGAACAATGACATTTACTTGGAACATATGCATGCATATCCATGGGTAATTTGAGGAGTTCAAATTAAAGAATGCTTCAGAAATATACTACCTAATGAGGGTTAGTCTGTGTAATACAGAAAGTTTTAGGAACAGAACTTTTACTTTTCAGAAAGATACTGTTTCAGAGTGGAATTTTCAGAAGCCAAGTAGCAAATTTATACCAGGTTAGTGTTTCAGCAAAGTAAGTTCCTTGCAAAGTCAAAGTTAACTGTATTAAAAGTTACACAAATCCAAGAATGTGCTTGTAATTTATATATAAAAAGTGACAATGCAAGATCTGATTTTCAGTGATCTTAATAGGTTTTCAAAGTCCATAGTTGAATCCATATATTCCTCCCTCAAGCTATGATTTGAACCGACACATGCTTGCACTTTTAGGATTTGCATCAAATCATTCCCAAGTCTCCCAGTGCTGCCTGTTTTTAAGCTCTAGGCCGGGATTCGGGTCGCAGCTTCCTCCTCTGCGTCAGCTCTGTTGGCGTTTATTTCTGCCAGCGTCCGGCCAAAGCGAGTCCACTCATCACCACGAGGAACTGCAATTTGCTGTGGACAAAGAAAGTGTTATTTAGACCTACCGATAAGTAAATCTGAGCTCACCTTGAACAGCAGAGCACTTCAGTAATGTTCAGAAGAGGTTCTGATAGAAAAGCTTACCTTTATTTAGTGTCACTTTTTAAAACAGTCTGACCATCAATAGCTCTAACTAATAAAAGAAGCAGAATTTGAGAATCCTGCATTTAAGTATATAATGATATAATTACAAGCTTGGGCTATACATCTTCATCTGAGAGACTGCCTCGATAAGGGAATGCTAATGCTACATCCTCAGCCCATCAATTAGTTTTGTGCTACTGCAGTACACGTACTTGCAATAGCAACAGCTTCCCCGTAGGAACAAAATCAACACTGCTTCACTGCAGTCAGAATTCACATGTGCCACAGGTACAAAGTCTCTACAAACAAAAACCATTGATTCTTTCATTTTAGTTCACCTTTTTAACTGGGAGACAGCACAGTAAAAAGTTATGCTAGAACACCCTAAATAAAACACTAAAAGGAATCATTAATTTGAAAATAAAAATTATACTTAAAAGTTATTCCTGTAATGACAGGAGGAAAAAAGTGAAAAACAGGTTGTTAAGTAAAGGGCAAAGAAATTCAATATACTTTGCACAATACGTGGTGTACATACCTCTCCCACGTCATATATAACTATTTGTCCCTCTGAATCACCTACAGCAATCTCTCTCCCAGAGTGTGTCCATCTCACACGGTTCAGAGCAGGGTTGCCCTCCACAGTGATGCTTGCAGTTGGTACCTATGTGGATTTGAAGCACATCAGGTTTCCTTAAGCTACAGATTACAGAACACACCTCCTCCCTCCCTGTTGTATCAAAAAAAGTTCCCAGCACTTCATCTGATGTGCAGTATGCAGAGCAGAGACTGCACACCACTCAAAGACTCTCAGTGACATGACCAAAACAACACATTTTCTGTCCCTTGGCCAAAGTTCAAATGTCCTCTATCAAAAAGCACACCTGCACTCCTCCTGTGAGACAGGAGGCACAGAGATGCATTCAAGTCAATGACAAGGAGCCCTGGGATCTCAACAAAGATTATGACAGAGGGCAGGGATGAAATTAGATGTTTTAGCAGGTCAAGTCCTGTCCAAAAGGCTAGAACCAGGTAATTCCAATTTGAAGCCAGGGGCTAGATATGGTCTACAACTTTCTTCTATATGTAGTTTAAGAAGGTGAAATTAAAGTACTAACTATCTGTCAGGTTATTCCCTTGACCTATGTTCAACAGGTCTTGGAAAAGATTTATACTATACTGCAGTTCATAACTCACACTGGAAAACCAAACATTCAATTCTCTAAGTTGAGAAACAAATGACACCTTCACTGCAGTATTATCATGGCAATAGGAACAGGTCTGTGGTAAGAAGTTTGTTCACACTGTTAAGCTACAGCCTGACAAGGTCACAGGGTGGGAGATCTATAATCACTTTCACCACACAGATCAGTGTTACACCAACAGATGTTCTGCACTCTTGTTACAGGTAAAACAATTACTGCTGTTTTTCATTATAAGGAGTCATTTGAGTTGCAACCCTGTAATCAAAGAATGCAGTCTATTACACCAAAGCTACTTGAACTACAGGATATGTAAGAACAACAAAAAACTAACCCAAAACACTATGCTAAACTCTTGACTTTTTCTTAAGTGTATAAACCATTTTCCAGCTACATTTGACTGTTAACCTGACTTCCTCACCTCAGTATCATTGTTGAGATTCCACAGGTCAAGTCTGCCCATCCCATCCACACAGGCAAACAAGGCAGGGTGAGTTGGAGACCACATCACATCATAAACATAATCTGAGTTGTCTTCAAAGGAGTAGAGAGGTTTGTTATTCTGAAAAAAAGCGAAGATGAAAATGCAATATCCAAAACCTGCATTTCAAAATTATAAAGCTAAAGGGCAAAACAAAATACAGAACTTCAATATAACTAACAAGTAATTCACATTTTGATTTGCTTTAAAAAAATGCCTCTGCAGAAACCAGCCCCAAATTAATGCTATTATTAAAGGTATGCTTTCCAAAGCATGCAGCCCTTTTGCTAACTGCTACTGGAAAACAATCAATAGCAGTACAACATTTTAAAAGATTGTAAATTTAACGCATTAAGAATCTTGTAAATCAAGCCAATGATAATTCACTGACAACACTTCAGACTATAACTGGGAGATTCTAACTCTGCTTCCTCTGCTTTGCATTCCTCAGGGCATCAAACTGACAAAGAAGTAATTCTGGCAATGGGAATGACATATTTCAATTGTGAGCCTCATGAAGTTTAACTGACATAAATTTTGGTGCTGTCCCTTAGTCCTCCACAAAAATTGTAGCAAAACATTTGCCTTATGAATATATGAAGCAACTGACTTTACAACATGATTTACATTTGATTACATTGTAATCATTGTTGATAACAAAGGGCAAAAGGGTGAAAAGAATGGATCAGAAGTACACAAATGATGTACAAGCTGAAAGCAAAGCTTTATGTTGTTAAATGCAGTTTTGCTCATCAGCTGTCTCCTGTCTGCAGGACTGCAGCTAAGAACCTCAGGGCTTCACAGGATTTGACTTCAGGTTAGTGAACTGCCTTTAAGTGGCTTACATTATAGCACCACCTTGTGTCAAGGGCTACGAAGAAAACCACTGAACTATCTAAGTTACCTTAGTTGTCCAAAGCTTTACTGTCCAGTCAAAAGAAGAGGTGACAAAAAGATGTGAGAAGTCTACAGGTCCAACTGCTGCATGGCAGTTGATACCTGTGATTGGTCCCTGGTGTCCTTCAAACATCTCACTGATTCCAGCTTTGCTGTTTCAGAATATACAACCAAGGTTAATTTATTTGGAAACTGTACATCTGCAGACAGAGATAGCACTGAAATGCAATTTAAACATAGCCACAGGAAGATTTTGCTGCTTCATATGGATGTTACCTCACTGCAAAAGTCTTCACCACAGCAGGATCACAGAAGACCAGGCTTGAAAACAGACCTTAAGTACAACATCTATTTTCTAATAACCCTTAGTGCCAGAATATATCCCAGGGAGAAGAGACTCATTCAGCAGGTACCAGTCCACACATTTAACTACATTGTCCTCCAAGCAATAGCTAAAACTTCCATTCACACAAGGAACAAAATGCAGTCTTCGGGAATGAGCATAAAACTCCCACTGACTTAAGAGAAGTTGCATGTAGTTTATGGACACAGGGTTCAGACATAAACCAGTAACAATATATCCCTAATAGCTTCCTATCAGGAGCAATGAAAAAGAAGGGGGGGAACAGATGGGAAGGATGTTACACAAAAGTGATACAATTTTGGGTATTTTGGAACCAAAAAGCTGTGCAGCGAGGGTGATGCGTATTTGAGATGAAACCTGGACACTCAATTGTATTTAAGAAAGCAATTGATAAGATACAGTCGAGACAATTTCAAAATAGATTGAACAGCAGGAGCACAGCTAGCCAATTTAAGATTTGTGCGTGATGTTACTGTACAATTATCTACAAAACTGATACGAAGTTTGGAATGTTCTGCTACAATTCAAATGAGTAAAACCACAGTGACCTACGCTGTCCTCATCAACATAACTCATAAAACCAATTCAATATTCCAACTTCTCCTATTTTAATGAAGCTCTTACTCAGGAAAAAGTGTGCACTGCAATTCACATACAGCTACTTTGAACTCCTTCAACACAAAGGAGGAAATATGCACTTTAAATAATTTTAGGAGTGTAAAGCATGCAGGGACTCATCCTTTCACTGTTTTTATTTCCTTTGAATAATTAAAGTTTGTATTCACCTGCCATGACGGCATGCAGTGTACACTGAGCCTTCTTCACTGCCAACAACAAAGTTGTTGACATCTCCAATAGGGAAAGACATGCAGGTAACAGCCACAGCCTTGGACTGTTTGTGAACCAGCTCCATGCTATCCTGCAGTGAAAATATCAGCAACTTAATTTATGAAAAGAAATATCAACACCTACAAAAACATTTAGATTTTGCAATAGGAAGGGTTTTTATTTCACTTGTATAGATTGGGCAGGACTAAGGAGGTTTTCTTATTAAAATTGTTTTCACCACTAATACAAGTGCAACGAAAACATACAAAAGGACCAACAGAAAATATTTGATTCCCCAGGAGGGGAAATATTTTATCAAATATCAAGCTACTTTAATGCTGGGTGTTGGGAAAATGATTAATGTTTCTCAAGTTAATTAAATTTTTTACAAAATACTGACCTGGAATAAACACTATATATATCCAAAGTTATCTTACCTGTGGCTGGGAAAGCATGTCCAGACTCCAAGAGCATATTTTCCCATCAGTTGAGATACTAATCAAATTATGAGCATTCTGGGTCCCAACAACATTCACACAGTACACTGGGTGCTAAGAAATGTAAAATACTATCAGAAAGGAATTTACAGGTAATAACTGTTCTGATATAATTAACATACAGTAAAATATACAACTTCACCATTTAACAAAGCACGAAAGATTGAACACAACCAAAAATACAAATACTCCCTTATGAAACTGATACTTTGACACTTTGATTTTTATGACACTTTGATTTTTTCTGAATGTCCAAAATATGGACATGGACACTGAAGCATTATCAACCAGGTGCACTGGACAGAGTTTCCTAGACATTAAACACATCTCAACACGGCACAGTCCTTGAAGATATTTCACCTCCTACCGTGTGAGCAGCAGCTGACAGTGGTGTTCTCTGCACCGGGGTTCTCTTATTGCTGCGATTATCCCACAGCACTATCTGGCCTGAGTATGTGCCACCAACCACCAGATTGGGATGAAATTTTGCAAATGTAGCTGACATCACTGCTGACTGAAGGGAAGAAAAACAAACAACAAAATATACATAAACTATCATTCAATGACACTATGTCTAAAGAAAATGAGGACAAATATCAGAACAAGTTCTTTGCCTAGATTTATTCGATACGCTATTTCAATGTCCAGTGAACTTAAGGATTCACATACCCTTTGTGACCCCTCAACAATCTGTTTATCATCATAAAATGAAGTTTTCCTCCTCTTTTCTTTCACATGCATACATCTATACTGCTCCTAGCATAGTTTGTTAGCAAAGGAAGGCCCAGTAACCTACAAAATTTTAATAATCTTTTGCCACATTCTGTGGTTATTTTCTTAGAGAATGTAGAAATGCATTTTGATACAACAAAGTTACTTCTGCCATCTGGGCTCTGACAGTAATGTGACGAGGTTAAATTTTGATTCAACTATGTAATTTTCCAAAACAACAGAAAAAAGTGGCTATCTTGGGCTTAGCATAATGGAAGAGATTTGCATGTTTTTATCTTTCAGAAAGCTACTAGAAAACTTCCATCTGCCTTTTTCTTGATGCATATTTCTAGTTTTCATCCTTGCTCCATCTCCTCAGGCTGCCTTTATTTTATTCAGTAAAATAATCTGTAGTACTATATACAATCCCACTCTATCCCCTTACATACAAACCTTTGTGGTTCAACCATTACACGTGAAGATTTTTTTTGTTTTTTAAATAAAGTAAGAAAATCAGTTCTCAAACAAGACTGAATTCTGAATGATGTCAGAAATCCTGAAACAGGATGATGTTTCTCAGCCGCAATCTCTAGGTATGAACGTCTGCTGGCAAATAAATGTGACTGAAGTGAATGCCAGCCCAATGAAATTATCACACTGACAAACATCAGGAAGGTACTTGTCCAAATTCATCATCATAAAATCTTGAGCCTCCCAAGACAGAATCATACCTGGCAGTGAAAGACGTACTCTGGAGTAGTTTTCTTGTACTTCATGTTCCATACAAGGGCGACCCCATCAGGCTCGTGAGGCGCATCCTCATTGTTGTTGTAAGAGGCTACGAGTAATTCTGGATACTGCACAGTAAGTGGAAAAAAACTCAAAGTAAGCAAGATGACTGGCTAATGGTTCATATAATCCTAGAATCTTTTGTTTCTTTCACCAAAATAGGGTTAAAAAACCACCTTACATTATAAATGAATGAAAAATTGTCAGTTAAAACCGTAATTGTTACTACTTCAGTTCATAAAACAGCATTAATGCACACATCAGTCTTGTTCTTGCATCATAACTTGCTTTTCACTGTAAAACCCAGTACTTTTAAGTGACCTTTCTTTTCAGTGAAGCTCAGAGTTACCTTTTCAAAGCAGTCCATAAACCAAACGCAAATATGCCAAAGACTTGTTTCATAATACAAACCTTTTGCTACCTTTCACAAAAGATTAACAGCTCTGTCTACTTTTTGCGAACCATGGGAAGAACACACTTAGAAATGCAGCCTGTATCAACTGTATTTTTTATCACAGTCAAATACACAGAACAATTTATAAAGGTAACTGTTAAAGCATTATTTTTTACCTGAGATGACCAGTCCAAACAACTGACAACACGATGCTTTGACCAACGTTCATCAAAAAACTGCCTGTTTAAGGACAATTTTGCTCCCGCTTGAATCTCTCTATAAAGACAATTAAGAGATATTAATCTTAGATCACTTTTTCAATTAGAAGTATTGGGCATTCACAGGAAAGTATTCAACATTCACATTACCCTTCTTTGTCCTCTAAGTCTCTTCCACTGTAGTCAAAGAAAATGTTGATTTGCTCAGAAAGAGCTCTTTCAACAATCCTTGTGGAGTGATCAAAGAAACTTAAAAATTCTTCAGAATGCAAAATTTGTTGCTTTTCCTCTTCTGTAAGTTCATGAGGGGCAGCTGAAAAAAATGTGTACATACATTTTCTGGACTGCATGATTTCACCAATTCTTTTCAAGAAAGAAAAACGAGTATGTATCATGATTTTCAATAATGTCTACATTTTATCTTTTGCTAGCTGATTGATATTGAACACATTAATTTTAAATTAACGGAACAAAAAAATAAAAATGTATTGATGTCTTCCTTTTCAGCACACAGAGAATGTCTTGAGGTGAACAGTACCTTCTTCCTCCTCCTCTTTTTTTAATGTTTTTTCTTCCTCAGGTTCAACTAATGGTTTCGGTGCAACCACATCATCTTCCTCTTCCTCATCTAAGGAGAAACATTATGGTGAGACTGTCAGTGTTTCTAAAGAGTAACAGTAACATTCCATACGAATCTCAAATAAGCTGATGTAAAATGGTATCATGCAGCTTAAAATGGTTGTATTTGTAAAATGCAGTCCCCAGGATAACATTATTACAACCAAAATTTCACTGGAATAGTGTCTACACCTGGGTTTGAGTTGCATTAAATTAAGTAGTTGCATAAACTGAAATAAGACACACAAGAAATTGTAAAGAATCTAAAGCAGAAATCTCTTACAGGCATTTATGATTCCACACAAAACCATGTGGTGGATGCATGTTCTGTGTAACATACTGACACATTAATGCTGCAGAATAAAGAAAAATCAAACGTCTAAGCCTACAGCAGCTGCTTTCTTGTGATCTGAAACCATCAGAGTCTAATGGGTCTGCACATGGCATGAAGATGGCTTACATTAGCTTTCAGGTTGCTATTCTGAGAGGCAAATTTTGCTAAGGGTAATAGCAGAGAGATTACATTTTTTCTGTCATTCTAGATGCAAGTCTCATTATCTGTATCATGTTTGGCAATGAGAACTTTACAGGAAAATGTGTTTTCCCTAATTGCAATGAATAACAAAATGTTAATGTTCGGGAATACTGACAAGGCCTACAGCACTCTCTGCATTTCTACATTTTATTCTTTGAATGCTGTAACCCAGAAAATACCTTTAAATTACTTAGTGTTGTGGAATATGTATTTCCTGGCTTTTCTTCATCCACTTTCTAGAATAAGCTTCTGAAAAGATTCTTTTTATTGGTTAAACAGCTATGTCATCTGCTTATAAGGGAATGGCAGCAGGAGACTGCTGCATGCCTCATCACAAGTAATGAGACAGCATTCAACAGGGACTAGGCTTGTTTGTTGCAGCCATCTCCCTGACCCATGTTCAAAGTTATCTAACACAAAAAGTAAAGGAAAAAAAAAATCCACATGCATGCACACAAAAAGGGTGAAAGAAAATAGGGGGTGGTCAAGGGATGGGAACCAGCTGCCAAGCCATGGTCCCAGCAGCCAGGCCAGCTGACTAGATAGCAACAACCAGATGGTACTGCTAGGATTGTCTCTCTGCTATGAGGTGGCAATGGGATGGCACAACATTTTTCTGCCTGACTGCTTCCAATCATGTCTTTCCCCAATGGCAAGCCTGTGCAATTACCAGCACTCCAGGAGGTCTACAGACAAGCCTTTACCCTGCAAACAAAATACAGCTTGTAGGCCATACCAGCTGCCAAACCACACACATAGTGATAGGTTTAAAGAGGTCTGAAAATCTTTCTAACTCCATAGTATAGGCAATAAAAATATAACTGTACCTGCAGGAAAGAAAGCTTTAAATGACACTGTATAATGCACACAATAATACAAACTCCAACTTAATCAAAATGATAATGACGTATGCCAATCCTACATTACTTGAAATTGAGCGATTTTTATGTTCTGACAAGTTTACAGAACTAGGATAAATGGCATGAATGATTTCAATATATGCTCATACTTTTGAACCAAATGGTGAAGGTTAAAATCTTTCCTTTCAAGGGCCTCAATCAGCCACAAAGGAAAACAGTAATCACTGTCTTTTCAGCCAGCCCAACCGCATTTGTCAGCCCTTTCTCCGTCAATGCAGCCAGAGCAATCAACCTGCCAAACATTCAGAATGGAAAAACAATCTGAAAATACAGGGTATAATGCACCTGCCAGTGAAAATGGCCATTTCAAGAAAAGCTAGTGATCTCAGTGACCCTGCTGAGGAGGCGGTGGTGCAAAGGGGAAAGAACCCGTAAAAGAATTCTTAGTGATCTCCACTCTCTTGCACATTGACACTTCCTTACAAAGCATGCCAATTACAGCTTTTGTGCTACTTAAAAAAAATGAAAGCTTTTTTGGGCAAAATAATCACGCAGAGAAACAGAAAGACACTGCTCCTTTTAGATGGATTCGCATGTACAGCGGACTTGTAACCTGAAAACTGTATAACTTGTAACCATTCCAAAGAATGGAATTCTTAATGTAAAATCACTATAGGTGTGAACAATGGTTAATTAAAAAATGTAATATGAGTTAACGCACATGATTTTAGGAACAACAAATACAGCACCACATATTCACATTACATTCACTTGGATAAAAATCCCCCTCTTGTTCGCGCTGCCAATCAATCCCGCAGAATTAAATGATGCCTTCAAATTTATAGATTTGGGTTTGGGTCACCCTGGATACATTATTCTAGCTCTGAAAATCCCAAATTAGAAATTTCAGCCCAACCCCCCATTAGTCATACTACACTGATTCTAAGTACCATTTTCAGTGACAGGAGTCAAATTCTTGTCAAAGTAGATGGTCAACCCCTTAGTGCTAAGTGACCTTCTAATCTACATATTTTATTCAAAAGATCATATAGTTGATTGCTCCTGCCTTTTAATGTTTGAAACATAAATGGCATATATTATACAGAGCTCTAAATTCCTTCATAGTACTTTCACTGCATATAGCCAGCTGATATTACTGCATTTAAATGCAGGATACAGCACTTATTTTAATATTCTCGAAGTATCAGACTTGAAACTGAACATGTCATCTCACTGATTTATCTGTAACTACATAAATCTAAAACCTTCTGTCTAAAAAAATTAGAGTCATATGCAAACTTTTTCAATAAGGGATCTGTAGGGGAAAAAAACAAAACAACAAACCCTCACAAGTACAAGTTCTTGATGTTATTATCCAAAACTAGAATGCTCCTTATCCAAACCTGGGAGGCTTTCGCACAGAAGTTTACAATCAAAAAGGCAGCATTAAACTGTTGGACTACAAAAGAGGTAAGAAATGTTTGTTTTAGTTACTTTTCCTGTCTCTCCTTCATCTTGAATTTATTTGATAATAAGCAAGATGCTGGAATTTGCAAGGAATTGGCATAATAATAATATACCACCCGAAGACTGAAAGATTGGACATACTATTTCTGAAAAAGTTCCACATCTAGTAAGAACCCATGATACAGTTGTGTACTGCATTTATTTCAAGTCAGCCACCTCAATCTGGAAACCTTAAGGGCACTCCCTAACTTCATCCCCCTTACTCATTACTGACTGTCCCTACTGGCATTTTATGCCACTTCAACTGTCAGTATACCAAATACAATTTCAGATTAAAAAAGGGCTTCTAAGACTAGGAAAAGTCATAGGGCCATGAAGACAGGAAATGGGACTGTCACATCAACATATTAATGAATATTCATTATAATATGCTAAGGGATTAACACCATATTGTTTCTGACAGGCGAACAGGGGATCTAAGGTTACAAACTGAGCAGCAAAGTAGCTGCTATTTTTATGCAATCTTTAATAGCAACAAATTTCTTGTCAATGAATGCTAAAACCAGATTTAATGAACCATTGAATTTTTGAGTTAACATCGAAATCGTGATGTATTTTGGCAAGACAGAAAGAAAAGCAGTGCTATAAATTAGGCTGCACCTAGCAATAAACACTGTAGAGTGGAGTTCCAGTTGTCTGAGTAATCTGTTGCTGCAGAGTAGGTTAATCAAAGTTAAATCATCTGTGAAATGGGTGGCTTTTGTTAAGCTGAATGTCTTCATATCAAGTTTTCCCATCTATATTTCACTGTACATTTAAGGCATGTACTAGATAATACAGAATCACAGGATATTCTGAGTTGAAAGGGATCCAAAAGGATCATATATGAATATACAAGTCTGTTGTTACTATTATTAAAATATTAAAATGCATAAATGCTACATTCATCATAACAGCATCCAAGGAGCAAATCCCATACACCATACTGTCATTACTCTGCTTAATATTTTAATTCTATGTCTTGGAGACATTAGCAGACAATTATTCCTCAAAGAGTGGAGCTAATACATGAATACTATCTGCCTTAATTGTGACAGCTGAGCAAAACCAAATTCCCCTATATGCCCATCTTCCTTTGAATTGATGCCTTCAAGGACTCAGAACACATCTTTACTGGGCATATTGGCGTTTGATCTCTTTCCATGTGATTCTGAACAGTATGTTATCAAATCACATAGGGAGAGATCAAACAGTATAGTAGAGAGCAGTGTAGCAAGATGTATAGATAAGAAAAAAAAGAATTAACAGCAATGATTACAACACTGTGTGTAGTGGCCAACATAGAGCCTGCAGAACATTAAGACATAGCAGAGTTCACATCTGAATTACATCTCTGTTGTTGAAACTATTTCTGCTGCCTGCTAGAAAGAAATGAGTCACGGAATGGAACACAATTTCAAATGTATTTTCAGATAGTAGTTGTGAAAAATCTGTTGCCAAATAGAGGTTAAATAATAGCCCTAATAACCAGCTGACCACACCAAAACTGAACAATGAGGGAAGCAGAAGTGTTACACACAGCATCAGTGAGAAACAGACAGCACAAAAGGGGATGTCAGAACAAGGGTGCTGGGCAATGGAGCAACCTGAACACCGTATGTTCATGTTATGATCATGACAAGTTAGTAAAGTGTAGAAGTGGCACACAGAGACACTCAGGCTTAGTTTATCAAGTAAGGAGAACGGCATCAAGTACGGCACAACACTTTTACCAAGCAAAAAAAAATTTAATTGGTCTCTAAATAAAAAAGATGGTCATCATTACTGTATGTACAGAATGACAAAACTCCCCCAAACAGAAACAGAACATTACAAGAGAACAAAGAAAAAAAGGGACCTATTTTCTCTGCTATAGTCCTCATAACAATGAACAGTTTCATCATTTCATTTCATTTCTTTTACATAACAAATAGAGCTGCTACAGAAAAGTAGGGTCAGAACACTAAAAAAATTTAAGAGAAAAAACCAAAACAACAGTGTGAGGAAAAACAGCCCAACAAGCACTGCAAATTTGCCTTCTAAGTGTACTTTGGATGTGGGCATCTTCCTATAGTGAAACACATATGCCTTCCTATATGAAATTGTTTATTAACTTCAATTAATGGGGAAATTTAAGATTCCATAGAGTTCAGTATACAGTGAGTGACTTCCTGTGGCAAAATACCACTCTAAATAAGATTCAACCTATAATCTCAGTGAAACTGATTTCTATGAGATCCAAATTTCACTGTTTTACAATGAAAGACTCAATCTTCCTAAGACAGGCAGTTTCTCAAATACTTCAAGGTCATAATAAATCAACATAGTACTGCACTAAAATAATGGAAGTTGCAAGAACTGTTAGCACACTAAATGCCTTCACCTCCCAAGGAAGCTGTCACATTTAAAAATTAATTTAACTGTTACACTGAATCCAAAGCAGGCATTTCCAAATGCCAACTTTCAGTTGAGGACATGAAGTCTCTCCTATTTAAATTACTTGGTATGTGTTGCCATTTCCATAACAATTGGAAATGGTTTTAAAACTACTTTACTTCTGTTTCCTCTCTATCTGTCCCTGGTGGGACAGACTGGTTGTAGTTTGAATGTTTCCTAATTCAGATTACAATACAACTACAAAACCACTGTGCCACACAGAATTGGATCAGAGAGAACTGTTTAGTTTGGTGTTTTGTTGTGGGTTTGTTGTTTTTATCCCCCCCCCCAGATCAGTGTCAGCACAAGTGGACCTAAACCTGCAGAACAGCTGCACAGCATATCTAATAAAACTGTTTCTACTTTCCTTTATTCAATAGCACAGCTCCAGAAGCATTTTAAAATCTCAAGATACATTAAGTAAGGGTCCAGTTCACTTATTTTATACGGAGGTGTGAACACTGGATCTAACCCAGCTCAGATGCAACTTGATTCCTGTACAAAGGAGCTACTGAAGGTGTAAATTCAGTTGCAAGCTCCACTTTCAAGTGTACTTTGCAAGGTTATCTTTGTTTACAGTACACGCTCTTAGATAAATAAAAACCACAACAACTCAGATTGTGAGAATAAGAATCTATAAGACACATTTTATAGCATTTAAATTTATCTAACTGCACCCTGAAAATTCAGTATATTGCTTTTGTCAATTGTTTTTAAAGAGTTCAAAGTTTTCTTCCCACAATAAAAATCTCTTACCTAGTGAGTCCTTTTTTGGAGGCAGCACGATTTACTCTTGTTTTAAGCTTATGTCCTGTTTGAGATGTCATTGTAAAATGTGAACATAGACCTTAATTATGAATGTATTCATGCAGATAGACCTTAAAAAGATCTTTGACACCAATATGATGAAAAGGCACCTGTAAACACACGTACACTAAAAAATTTATGATGGCTCTAAAGAAATGAGTATTTCTAAGGTGGAATGGATCAGGAGACAACACAAGTATTAGAGAGCTTTCTGGTAAATGCGGAAATAAAGATGACCACCTTTCCAACTGCACTACAGTAAACCTCAACTACAGCCTGTCCACTGTGAAACTCAGATCATACAATCCCAAGCAATTTCCACTGTCAGCAGGCAGCAGAAATAAAACTCTTCAAGCACATAAACTATGAACTGAGTCTTCAGATTCCATGAACCTGAGAGAGGGAAGGAAAAGACACCTGAGGGATTAGAGAAAGGAAACGTTAAAGGCATGTGAGAAATGAAAGCAGGAAAACCCTAAACACTTATCTGTGCAGAGATACAGATGAAGAATGGAAAAGAAACACCGTTAGCAAAAAAGCATATCCTCTGGCTCTCTGAATAATGAAGTTTGAAAGACACATCCTTGCATAAACACCCAAAAGTTCACATATCAAAGAGCAGGAAAATGCAAAATTATAAATGTAGAATTAGGTCCTAAAATTGCTAGCTCAAAGTCAGTCATACTAAACAACAAAGAGATTGTGTTGTAGAACTACACACAAGGTAGGTCAAGACTAGTATTTTTGTTTGCAGCTAAATTCAAGTATTTCAACATTTTAAAGCAAATGTATTAGCTAACCACATTTTCTTTGGAAAAATTTATTTTCTGAAAAGCAAACAAGTCAGAAAGAAAGCCCATGTTTAATGGCTGCATAAGGTGATAAATAAATTAGTTTCTTCTTTTAAAATTCAAAGTACAAGTGCCAGGTATAAAAATTAAAATTCTCAAGAAGTATGGGGGTTAATTGCTAAGTCTGGTGTAAGGATACAGAGCCTTCAAGTAAGTTCACAGATGGCTTGGGTTGCAAGCAACCTTAAAGATCATCTCTAACCTCCCTGCTGTGGGCAGGGATACCTTCTACTAGACCAGCTTGGTCAGAGCTCCATCCAGCCTGGTCTTAAGCACTTCCAGGGATGGAGCAATCATGGCTTCTCTGGGCAACCGGTGCCAGTGCCTCACCACTCTCACAGTAAAGAATTTCCTCCTAATATCTAATCTAAACTTACCTTCCTTCAGTGTAAAGCCACTCCCCTGGCCACGTACCCCTTTAGGTAACAGAAGGCTGCTATAAGGTCTTCCTGGGGCCTTCTCTTCTCCAGGCTGAACAATCCCAATTCTTTCAGCCTTTTCTAATAGAAGAGGTGTACCACCCCTCAAATCATCTTGGTGGCACTCCTCTATGTGTGTGCCCCCACACACATAGACCAAGAGCTGGATGCAGGACTCTGGGTGGGGTCTCAGGAGAGTGGAGCAGAGTGGTAGGATCACCTCCCTCAACCT
Source organism: Myiotriccus ornatus (assembly GCA_036023395.1). Taxonomy (NCBI): domain Eukaryota; kingdom Metazoa; phylum Chordata; class Aves; order Passeriformes; family Tyrannidae; genus Myiotriccus; species Myiotriccus ornatus. The sequence continues at coordinate 20,621,781 of JAYRBT010000181.1, read as the reverse complement.
GCTGATCTGCTTTTGATGCAGCCCAGGACACACTGGTTTTTCCGGGCTGCAAGTGCACATTGGTGGCTCATGTCCAGCCTCTCATCCACCAGCACCCCTAAGTCCTTCTCTACAGGGCTGCTCTGATCCATTTATCCCCAAGATTGTATTGATACTGGGGGTTGCCCCAACCCAAGCGCACCACCTCGTACTTGGTGTTGTTGAACCTCATGAGATTCCCATGGCCCTACCTCTAGAGCTTGTCCAGGTCCCTCTGGATGGTATCCCATCCTTCAGGCATGTCAACCGCACCACTCAGCTTGGTGTCACCTGCGAATTTGCCCAGGGTGCACTCGATCCCTTTGTCCATGTCATTAACAGAGGTATGAAATAACACTAGTCCCAGCATGGATCCCTGACGGACACCACTTGTCACTGATGTCCACTGGGACTCTGAACCATTCACCACTACCCTCTGGATACAGCTGTCCAACCTATTCTTTATCCAACTGACAGTCCACCACCAAACCCATCTCTGCAATTTAGAGAGAAGAGCGTTTGTGGGGGACTCTGTCAAAGGCCTTACAGAAGTCCAAAGGGATAACCTGTGTAGCCCTTCCCTTGTCCACTGATGCAGTCACTCCACTGTAGAAACCCAGTAGGTCAGTCAGTCAGGACTTGCCCTTGGTGAAGCCATGCCAGTTGTCCCAAATCATGTCCCTGTCCCACATGTACCAAGTTGTGTGTGTATTCTTAAATGTCATAAATGCAAAATATATCCCATTTATTTATCAGTTGTCAGCTAATTAAGCAACTCAGTGTCTAAGCTGAACAGTTACTAGGACTATGAAAATACCATGTATTAGTAGTAAGAGTAATGTTAAATAAGATGCAGAATGACAGTTAGCAAGACCTGTGTGAATTTAATAACAGAATTTATATCAATTATCTCACGTATCAACCTTAATTTACCTTATTAAGTTTCAAGATCACAAATGCTGGTTTTAATTCATCCAGTCATCGTTACTATAATCAAAGAAACCAAAATATAACTTAGGTAGTAATAAGTTAATCATTCACCTTCCTTTGGCTGAGTCATAACAGGTGTTTGTGTCTCCTTTGTATATGTAACAATTTCTCGAGGAGGAAAGTCAACTTGCGTAATTTTGGCCATTCCAAGTTTAACAGGTCCACGTCTAAATGAAGTTAACACAGAAATCAGAAAAAAAAAATTAACTTTATTAATTATTTCACATTTTGCCTAATACCCAAGTCATGCTGTTCACAGCACTGCTTAGTCAAACTTAAATCCAGTGAAAGCTTAACTCTGAAGAAGTCACACACTTATTACTACTTTTTATCATTATTATTTTAAATCAGCTATTTATACATCTGTGACAAAAAAATAATATGTGCATATATAAATATCTGGACTGTAGGATTTAATTTTAAATTTTTGCTCTCTGTTTGACCAGAATACTGTCACATATATGACACACCCCTATTTTCAGTGGAACAGATCTGCTGACAAGTCATGTTTGTACAGCAGCTGTTCTAGGATTTTAAAGTTTGAAAACCAACTTAGTTATTCTGAAGGAAAAAGCATTTCCTAGTCTTTTAACTTTGCTGCCCTTTTTTGTTCACCTCTAACACAGCATTTAGAATGCAGAACCGCAATTCCAACCTGAAATTCACCTTGACAAGTGATTTATCCATAATACATTATTCCAGAGCACAATACTGAAAACCTCTGAGCTTTCTGGCTTTGGTTTATGAAGATCCTATGAAGGTAGATATAGCCAACATCAAACTACAATATATAATGTACTTCCAGAACCAGCACAAAATTAATTCAGTCACTGTAGCTTCCTGTAAAAGCTAACTGCAGTATGTCCTGTAATAATACTGCAATGATCCAACAATTTACCTATATCAAATTGAATTTCTTATCCACTCCTTTCCTAAGATGAAAGTGGAAGAGTAACACCTTTTGAAAGGGTTTGGTGAGCAGAAGCATAATTCTTAGTGCATAATACGGGTTTTAGTAAGTGCTTATAATGAGATACAGCTTCTATAAACATATTTATAACAAAAGATGGGAGTTGTTCTGTTTTTAAATACAGTCATTCTAACCTTTTTATTTTAAATAAATTACATTTTGTCAAAGAAAGACTCAAAGAAAAACACAAATAAGTTTTGTTATTAGAAATAAGCATCTAATGTATATTAAATAATATAAAAATTTCCCATTGCAAGCAAACTGTGATAAGCCTAGGGACAGCAAATTTCTATTACTTACAGAATAGTTTCTTAACAACAACAACTTGAAGTCTTAAAAAAAAAAAAAGTTCTTATACTTATTATCCATAAGCATATGAAAGAGGGAATATAAGAAATCTATGCAATACCCCAGATCGGAATCAGAGTGGAGCTGAAGAACTGATGGATCAGTATCCCAATGCAGCGTCCTGACACCCCAGGTTGAACAATCATGCAGCATTAGCAAAAAAGGCCAGAGATTAGTGAAGCAAATACACACTATAAAATTCTAGAGTTACAGCAAGCTTATAGTTATTTCATTATTCACAAGAAACAAAGCAATGCAACATCAGTTATGGGAAATTCAGCACTCAGTGCAATAACACATGCAGTAATTATAAAAGTTAAGAAGCACAGAATTCAGAGCTATCAGCAAAGAATTAAACTACTTTAAAGATTGAAAGTTAAAGACCTGCAAAAAAATGTACCCTTTATGAAAGGCAAATAAAATTATTTTAAATAATGGCAAGAACCACTAAAAACTTCACATTGCTTTTAAAATCTGTTCAAATTTGTTCATGCCATATGAAGGCAGATTTGTTAACGTAATGCAAATTTGCCCAGAGTAGTAAATATGTGGAGGAAACTGTCATATTGGTAAAGGAAATGAGTCAACACATAAGCCTTTTGGTAGCAGGGCAAAAAAGCATTTCCACTGGGATAGAGAACTGCTAGAGTTTCCAAGATGTGACACTGCAGTAATTACGGGTTAAGCACTGCCTTGGGCTTGTAAGTGTCATCTGAGTTAGAGCCAACTCCATTTAAGATACTTAAAATCTCTTAGAAATAGTGGGCTTTAGATTAATAACACGTTTCAAAGTCATGTGGAATAATGAACAGAATGGATCTATTTCAAGTCGCTTTTGTATCAGGAGAAATATGAAGGGGGAAATCAATATTCCCTCCCCCTTCACTTTTAGCCTTCATTCTTTCTTCACAAATTTTCATGTAATCTATTGGCTGCTATCAGGCTTGGCCAGAATTTTAAAAATGCACTTGTAAGACATCAACAGATTAACATGCATGTTTTTTTCTGACATTCTCAGATGTTATTTTATATATATATATAAATACCATGTTTTTGAATAAAGAAAATAAGTGATTTTACATTTTTAACCCATACATGGAACCTTTCCTATAAACCAAGTGCAGAATTCCTAAAAGCAAAGTTGATCTGAAAAATGTACACACAGTGCCATAAAAGCTCATAAATGAGTGTCATGCACTACCTTGTTCTTGTAGAAAATATGCATTAGAAGTATTAATCATAGTTTAATTAAGAATTACAAATCCACTGTCTTCATATCTAGCAAATCAATGGCATCCACAGCAATAACTTCACACTTAAATCTCCAAAATCTTTTCATATCTTTTGCGCATCAGAAAACACATAATTTTAGCCTGAAGTCAATTACATTGAGTATACTTATTTGTTACATCTCTGCTATCATTCTTGAGCAAAGAGAATTAAGCTTGGAGTTTAATTTGGTACCTGAGACTTCAAGCTGTATATTGCATTTCATATTCAATCATAAGCCAAACAAAACCCACCACCCCAAACTTCACGTTGCAAAGGGTAACTTGGGTACAGATACAAATGCTGCATCACCACAATACTTGTCAAACATTTTCTCAACTCTTTCAATCCCATTTGAGAGGAACTTGGGGAAAGGGCTACAAATATAAAAGGCTCCAAATTTTGCACCTGCTTAAGATCTAGCCCTTAATGAGGTAGCTTTCCTGCTTTCAAAGCACTCTTTTCACTTTCAGCAGTTGTTTCAGTGGTGCCAGGGACGGTCATTCTTTTAAAATAGTTGAAGTCAACAGGCAGTGCAGGATAGACAATTAAATGCTTCGCAGAGATATTATTTTAAAATAAAGATAACATTCTGAAATAAAATTCAACTATTACCTATGTACCAAAATGATGTAAACCACTGTTTCTCTAGTTTTCCAATTGTTTGTTATGCCTAAGTTCCATGAATTTATCTACAAGCTTCAGTGAACAGAAGTGCCCATACACCTGAACCTCCCTGTATCCAGGCACATTCCTAAGGCCTCCTATATCTCTAAAAAGTCTTTTTTGCTTTAGAACTAGTTCTATGAAGCACCTACCTAGCCAAAAAGTAAACCAACTATATTAATTTCTAGTCTTGAATTTACACTCTTAACTGAGGAAGAGGCTAAAAAACAGGCTCAAACTAGGAAATAACTCTTTACTGCTGAAAACAAAGCAAGACAGATGGAAGTAACAGCAGGAACAGTCTGAACACTGCTCTACTAATTACTAAAAAAGTTACTGTCAAGATTCAGCATCACAGAAGAGGTCTTCTAACACATCTCATATTGGTATGAGTCGCCTGTGCAGTGCCAGACAACAGACCAAGTGATATCACAGAGTCCAGCTTTCAGGTTCAAATGTATGGGTAGGTTAGAAACATATGAACTTGTACTATTAGTCTGGGATACAGACACCTCTTTCCCAGGGGGAGGGGAAAAATATTATCCAGTGGTTAGAGAATAAGCAAGGAGACTCTTACAGGGACTCTATTATGCCTTCAATTTAGCTGTACATTCATACCTTCATGCCTTAAATACCACAATCTTGACACAGATTTAAAGTTTGAAAGTGCATCAAGCTACTGAGGTTTAGGATATGAGTTTTCCCAAGGTTTCATAAGAAAATGTATGCATACAACATTGTGTTACTATGTTTGAGAAACATACACAGAGAGCACAGTGCACTGATGAGGAAGAAATAAATTTAGTACACAACATGGTGTTCAGTTACCAGGTATGTGGCCAACACATACTGTTTCATACTGAATTTAAATTAGGTATGAATGGGAAGGAATTATTTTCTTTAAAAGAAGTCATCATCAAATACTTCTTGTTTTTTCTTCCAGACAGTGAATTTAAATATAAAATGACTATTTAATAACCAATAATCACAGATTTAAAATAATTAAAATTTGCTTGTTACTCAGTTAAGGAACAATCACATTGGTTCTTAATTACACACTTGGGCACTGTTAAAAAAAGTTTGGGTTCATATTTGCTGCCTGATCTATTCTCTGTTTTAACATAATGATTTCTACTCAGAAACAGGCACCATGAAACTGCTGTTCAGGTCATTAATATTTTGAATAAGATTAAGACTGTATATAATTAAGAATGCATAACCCACATGTATACAAGATGTTAGTGCAGTCTTAAAAGATGTTTCAAAGTGGTCTAAGTATTCATCCTTTCTCCAAAACAATTGCTCATACAAGATCAAAAGTAATAACTGCTGCAGTTACTGTGCTTTAACTAAACTTCTTCCACAATGCATATTCAGTAAATTTTAAGTACAGGAACTTCATTTGCTGAGAAACTATCTTACCAATATTAAAAGGCAGCTACTGCTCTTATTTGCTGATCATGCACGGGCAACAGTAGAAATACCCTTTGGAAGTAGCGTTTCCCAACTTATCACCCCCTTATCACCACTTTCAATATTTAAAAGAAAAATTCATCTGACTCTACTTTACAGCAGCCTGTCTCGAATCATCATGTACAAAGAAATGGTCAAATAGGTGGGGCAAGTACAGGCCCTGAAAAAAAAACAAAACGACTGGCTGCACTAAGATGGTGTTATGTTTTGGCAAAAGAGAGATTGCAAGTGCTGTAGTTGTGTTACACAGATGGCTGCAGAGTGAAATAATGAGAAATATGGTTCTGAGTAAGGAAAAATTCAAGTCAGAAGTAATGCAAAGTCTGTAGACAGTATCTTTTATTAGATCAACTAGGACTGAGGAGAAAGGGAAATACACTATCATTCATATACACCCTCCTTTAGAAAAAAGCTGGAAGAGCTCAGAAGTTGGACTTTTCCAGTGTGCTGTTGTCCCAAGACATTCATTTTACTTTAAACTTGCAAGTTTAAACTACTCCACATTATTGTAGTTGCATTTCAAATTGTAAAGCACTTCTGCAAAGCAGTCCTGTACACTGTAACCTCATACTATTACAATCAAGTAATTAACCTTGACTCCTTCTAAAGCTTAATTATTCAAAAGATAAGTACTGAGCAAAGCAACATGACAAGGAAAGTGACGTACCTAGATCCAACAGCACCATCTCCGGAGTCCTGGCTCCCAGCCTCACTTGGCGTACTCACAGATTTGGAAGATGGAGAGGTAGGAGGAGGGACTAAATAGTGAAACAGACAGGTATCCGCTGTTACTACTCGCAGAGGTTGCATGGCTTAGGATGTTTTCAAATTAATTTAAAATGAAGTATTAAAAAAAAAAAAAAGTGATGGCAAACAAAAAAGTACATGGATGAAAATGAACAGTAGAAAGAGAGGGGAAAAGACAATGTTAACAATTCATGCTGGACTTTCATGCAGTTGTTTGGTATTTATGCATCTGGGGCATACAAAAAAAAAACATGGAGCGAAAGACATTTAAGAGAAAATGAACTGAAAAAATATCTTTAAACTGAACTTTTGACAAATGATGACATCAATTTTCAAAGGGTAATTTCCACTAGATCATGTTGCTTAAACATAAAAAAGGATAGTTGTTAATACAGCTTTGACATTAGTCTTTGTTAAAAGTTAGACAATGAATGTGTTAAATTGGCAGTGTTGTTTCAAAACACATGATCACTAAAACGTGAACCAAAACGTGGCTTTGTCATGCAGCATGCGGTTATTTTTGTTCTAGTCTGAATCAAATCCACATAAATCTTGTGTACTACAATAAAGTTTCTAGTGTTGGGTTTTGAGAATGATTTTTTTTTTTAACTTGACAGTAAACAGTCTAGTACTGCTATACTGAAACTTCTGCTTACGAGTCAGTTCATTTTCAGCATACAGGTGAGGACTGCACTTATGCTTTAAAAAGTAACGTGTTTTTTGGAACTGATACATAATAGTGAATGATATCATGCAATCTGATACAAACACAAAGTTATTTTGACATTTCTTTCAACTTTTTTTAGAAATAGTCAAATTTATTATTTAATAAAACTTAGGGTTGATACTTAAGAATCAGGAGGTATGTTGAAGCTACTCATATGCTTCATTTTTCAGTAATATGTCAAACATTCACTGCTCAGCAACCCTTAAAAAGAACCTTTAATCAACTGAACACAAATTATGTACATAAATTGGTATCTACTCTGTCAGGGGTCAGCCACAGGAGAACTCTGAATTTAGATCTGCAAGATTTCTATAGAATTTCCTGAAATAACAAGTATATTGTAAATTCTAGAGAATTTTTCTATCCCATCCCAAAACAGAGACATGACTCTGGTTGACAAAAATTCTCCCCTAATTTTACAAAGCCAACAGTGAATTCTTCAATTTTTTTACAAAATTCATTCTTCCAACAGGAGAGATTTTTTTTACAGGTTTAGAGTTACATTTCGTGAATTCACACATAAACACTCTCAGACTTTATATTTATATAAATAGGGATGTATAAGAATACATACATTCTTCAACTCCTCATCGCCATGCACGATTAATTTACCCCAAAGGAAACGCCCACAGGCCCCCCTATCGCTGTTTTTGTGCATTACCAGGCGCGCTGAGAGAATTCTGAGGTCGCAGGACCGGCCCGAGGGACCCGCGCCCAGCGCTGGTGCTGCACCGCCCTCTTGTGGGGAAAGCGATTTTCGGGAGAGCCTTCCCATAACTCAGGGGAACCCCACTGAGGGACCAACAGTCTTAGAAAAGAATAAATGAAATTTCACCTACCCCAACAGACAATTCAACTATAATACCTTCTTGAACGTAATTTTGGTTCACTAACTTATGGCTTCTTATATAACAAGTATGGTAGATATCAAAATCATACTGACATTGTTACAGTCCCTCCTCCCATAAATAGAGCTCTCCCAGTGGCAGTTAATAGGACAGGAATTGTCTTAGGAATTTTTAATACAATTTCCTATGAAGGAATCTAATGTCAAGCCATCCACCTCCACTGATAATGACAGCACAAGCTTCCTGCACACCAAGCAGCTCAGGCACGGGATCACTGCATGTGCCCGTATCCACTCAGCAGAAAAGGAGCCTGGGCCTTAGGCATGCCAATTGCAAGGTACCAAGGAGGATGTATTAGCTTGATTTAGGATCCACCTCAGATCTGGTTATCTTGAAAGGGAACAGAATGAATCCCCTGCAAATCTGCCATTGAAGGGTGTGGTTAAGTAGATGCTCAGTGGAATTAACCACGACATGCAGGGTTGCATCCCAGTCTTGGATGCCAACACCCCTGAGCTCATGGACAGCTACTCTGAGCCTATGCAATAATGTGCTTTGAAGACTGACTATTCTGTGGTTTTTGGATCCTCTCACAGATTTGAAAAAAACCAACAACAGCCATATGTGTTTCTACAAAAGTCTTATCAACTGCCTCGGCAAAACTTCATGCAAGGGAGGTGTTCAACCATTAGTCTAGCAAGCAAAATCAGTAGTAGGTCAGAAATGATTACTTAAAAAGCTGTATGCCAGAGCTAACACAGCCCAAATGCACTCTCCCAACTATGCGAAGAGTTCAAATTACCAGAAATGACTGCTGTGGCTGTTGGAATGGAACCAGCAGTAATGCTGTTTATTCCATGCTTGCTTTTGAACACTTGAGGATTATGCAAAAGAAATTATGAAAATATAATCACAGAGACACTATATCCATAACAAATTATTATTACCTTTTCACAAACCCAGCTGAAACAGAACCTTACCAATAACCCAGACTGATAAGCTTTAAACCTCTTCAATTTCCGAGTTAAGAGACAAAAAGTGGAGTTGAATTATCACACTCTTTGCTTTCACCTTCCAGAACAATGTGACTACGTAAAGGCAAAAATCAACAACCAATACGCTGCACAGATAGCAATCAATCAATTTTTATATTCAGCCTTGCTATTGCTCCATCAAGGTCAGTCAGGTATTTGATAAAAGAAAAACAAGGGTGTAAAAGATTAAAATTTGGCATTATGAAAAAGAGTATGGAAAAAAAGTACAGTAGAATAATGTGCAGGAAAAATGGGGGGAGGGGGAATAAAACACATATGTGATATTTATATATTTTAACTAATATGCTTCAAATAACACACTATGTAAAACATGTATTTAATAAAAGAGTGTTATGTGTACTGAAGCACATCACTTGGCATTTTATAACAGAGATCATGCAGGACAAATTAGTATTAAAACCAGACATGTATACCCCCAAAAAAGCGAGAATTTTAATTTTAGATATGTAAATACCTCAACCCTAACAAAAATAAACAAATCACCACCACAAAAAAACCCCATCAACACAAAACCCCCAAAACCACCTCAATTCCCCCCAAAATCAAATAAAAAAATCTCAAACATTTATCTGAAACAAATATTAACATTCCTACCAACGGGAGACTCAGGTGTTAACCCCATGCTTTGAAGTAATGCTTCAGCTTCTCTTCTCTTCTTTTCAAGATCAGATTCTTCTTGTACAGGAAGAACTTCTTTCTTCTGGTCAGTCTAAAAGTGATTCAATAATTAAGTTATAGCATTTAGCCTTTCATTTATTTTGAGACCTCACAGGGCTTTTTTGTTCTTCTGAAACGTATCATCATATAGGTTAAGTATTTGACTCCAGTAATTCTGATGGTCCTTTTTGTAGATAAAGTAAGCAGATGGGAACATTAAAGTTTTGTAGCTTTGGCACTGTCTTTAAAAGACATATACAAACATCTAAAAAGTTTGCCACAATGAATAACACTTCTTAAGATTAAGAATACCTTTTTTTTTACAGTAATACTAAGCACTGAAATATGCAAAGACTGAAGAAATAATATTATGTGTCTGTGTATGAAAGTGTTTTAGAGACACTATCATATTGTTATAATTTCAAAATTACAATAACTGTGTCAAGGAAAATTAGTTTTCTTGAAGTTGTGTTACTATCTGCTAGATTTCAAAAAAACCCACCCAAAAACCTACACCCCCATCCTCCTTAATTTAGAAATAACGTAAACTCTACCATAAAAGATGCTGAACACTCTGTATCTTTTCACAATCATTTAACTGCTTTTTAAAAAAGCAATTCCCAAATTTTAGAGCGAGTTCTCAGCTGCTTAGCTATTGCATCACATGTGGAATCTCAGATACAGGTAATACCTTGTTACAAGATCATTAGAACATAATTTGAAATATTTCTCTCTCCTTTTTGTCTGAATCACGTAGTTGGCAGCTGTCCAGTCTTCAGTCATATCCTAATTTAGAACAGCAACCAGATCATAACCAAAACACAGAGAAGTCTTGAAAAAGTACCCCAAACACCAAAACATTCCAGCAAAAGTTTCTTTTCTAAGGCATAATCCGCACTCAGGAGAAACAGCAATAAATCACAGACTGTCACATACTTCAGGAAAGAGAAATCCAGAAGACAATATTAACAAACCAAGTCTAACACACAAGTACCATACACATCCTGAGTGTTGATCTGACTTTAAAATTCAGCCTATGGATGGGTCAAAGAGCAGAATACTGTAGCACGGTATTTGTACAATGACAATACCACCAGTCAGACAATTCATATAGACATCCTGTGGACTGTACTTCAGAAATTAGTTAACACCACTCCAACTTATTAAGCAGAGCTTTCAGGCAATAGTTTACAGTGATTTGACTAACGATGCCATGTGCACACAAGAAATCAGAACTTTATACCACTGTAGGATTTAAAAACCCCAAAACTAATATATAACACTGTATGGACAATTCTAAAGAAAACAGTAGGTGTTCGCTCTACTGAGACAATGGAAGTACTACATTTGTATTGACACCGTCCATTAAATAGACACTCCCTGAACTGCACGTAGCAAATGATTATGTGAACCTACCCTTACATTTTGGGCAAGTTACATATGCAAAGCCGAACTTCAAAGAGAAAATTATTTCTTACTTCTTTTTTCTTTCTCTCCTCCTCCTTTCTCTTCTTCTCCTCTCTGATTTGAGCCAGTCGCTGCTTCTTGCGCTCCAACTCCGCCTTCAGTTCACTTTTGTCAGACATGGCTGAAACGCTGATCAACAGAAATCACATCACTGTGTGGGTTTCGTTTTGGTTGTTTGGGGTTTTTTGTTTGTTGGGGCTCTTTTTAAGAGAGCAGCTTTCCTTTAAAGAAGCTATCCTTAAAGAAATTACACTAGCTTACCACAACCAGAAACCTGAAAAGTCAGTAATAACTGAAAAAAACCCAAACACATTCCTGTTTCCCTTCTTCTTTCACTTAAAACATTTTCAAGGGATTGATTCAAACCAATCAGAACTGATGATAATGTGGTGACAGCATCCATTCCTAAGGTAGTTCTGATGCTGTTTGAAGGAACTACTTTAAGAGAAACATTAGGTACCATAGATGGGAGTATTTGATTTTGCCATAGGATTCTGTACAGCTACAGAGCCAGCTGAGACTGAAAACAGCAAGGAGAGCACCCAGACAGTATTTATCTTTCACTTTTCACTTCAACAGCTAAATATTGGCACACTATAACTTAGTAGGTAAACTATATATACTTAGTAGGTAAACTATGTATCACTGTATCTACATATCACTGTATGATCCAAAATATTCATTAAAAGATTTAGTAGCATTACTATAAATTACAAGACAACATAAGTGCAAGTGTGATGGTCAAAGAAAACTGTAAAATATGTGTATTATCAATTTTCGTCCCCAAACTTTTCGTACATTAAGAAATTGGTGGATCTTTCAAGGACAAAAATGCTACAAAAAGTTTGCTACATAACTAACTCAAATAGAGACAAGAAGGTCAACAACAAAAGGTGGAAAACTCCCAACACTGAGAACTTAACAAAGATTTACAGCACAAGTATGAAAAACTGTAAATGGGCTAAATGGAGAACAGCTTAATTTTACTGTTTTTAAGCAAGTCTGAGTCTGCAAAGAAAATGCAGAAGCGGTTCTACAACAAATACGGGAACCATAAATGCTTTTTACACTAAGCTTGACACCGAGGACACAAGATTAGGCTTTAGTAATACAACTACACACTAACTCAAAATGAATACCTGCATTAGCATTGCACACCTAAGCACAGACAAGAATGCAAAACGCTGCATGTCTCATATGTCTACCAGTACTTAAATGTTTACAGAGCACATGAAGAAATACGTACGTATGCTCAGTAGTGTGTATATTGGGGTACACGCATGTATTTCTTCATGTCCTCTGTAAACGTTTAAGTACCAATAAATAAATAAATAAATACTCTACGGTCGGCTTTCTCGAATGGCATTCCCGTGTCACTCTGGCACAGCACCAGGAAGGCGCGCTGTCACACCGCGGGTCTCCGGCCCGCCCGCCTAGGGAAGGGATCCCCGAGGAGCGGGAGGGGCGCCCGCTCCGGCCGGGGCTGACAGCGGCACGAACCTGGTGCGCCAGAACCAAAGCCCCCACCCCAAACCCCGCGGGGGCCGCTCCGGGGAGCGCGCCCGGCAACCCCAGCAGGGGCCTCCCCCGCACCCACGGCCCGGGAGGCGGCGGCACTCCCGGCCTCTCCCCCTCAGGGAGCCCCGGCCGGGCCGCCCCCGGCCCCACCCTGCCGCCCGGCCCCTGCTCCGCAGGGCAGGCCCCAGGGAAGGAGCGCTCGCTCCCCCGGGCGGCAGCGGCCCCGGCGCGACTCGGACCCCGCACCTGCCGGCGCCTCCGGCCCCGCTCCGGCCCCGCTCCGGCCCCGCTCCGGCCCCGCTCCGGCCCCGCTCCGGCCCCGC
>JAYRBT010000181.1:20597372-20608605 GCA_036023395.1 Myiotriccus ornatus | reverse complement strand
TCCGGCCCCGCTCCGGCCCCGCTCCGGCCCCGCTCCGGCCCCGCTCCGGCCCCGCTCCGGCCCCGCTCCGGCCCCGCTCCGGCCCCGCGCCCCTTCCGCCGCCGCACAAAGGCGCCGGCAGCCGGAGGGCGGCGGCCTACGGCGGGCGCCGAAGGACAAACCAGCTCTGACAGCGTTGCGGGATGCGCAGGAACTTACGGGAACTGCGGAAGGACACGGAGACCTGTGCAAGAAGACACCCAAGGCGCTGCTTAGCGAGCGATCTGAAAGCCACTCACACGGGGGACGAGCGCGAACAGAGGCGGGGACGGGGCTCTTCCCGGGCCCGGCGCCGCGCCCCTCCCGCGGGGCGGGGCTGAGGAGGGCTCCGGGAGAACAACGACGCCCGGCATGCAGCGCGCGCCGCCCGGCGGGGCTCGGCGCCGTCGCCTTCCCCCGCGCGCGAGCGTGGCGCTGCCGCGCGTTGCATGACGGGGGCTGTAGTCTCTGTGGGGCGCGGACGCTCGGCGCCTGTGGGCAGCGCGCGCGGCGGATGAGGCGCCGGCGCCTCACGGGGACCGGGCGGGGCTGAGCCCCCTCCGCCGGCCTCGGGTCCCGGGGCAGGGAGGGACCGTCCGCCTCAGCCCGCCCCCGACAGCGAGGATCCACCTTAGCCCAGCCGCCTCTGCCCACCCCCGACAGCGAGGATCCACCTTAGCCCAGCCGCCTCTGCCCACCCCCGTCAGCGAGGATCCACCTTAGCCCAGCCGCCTCAGCCTCCGCCTTGCCGATCACTGAAACGAATCGTGTCGATGCGGGCACCGATTGAACTGCAGGGTTTTCTCTGCGGGCCAGGCGCAGGGCCGGTACCGTACTCACTGCAGTGAGCGGGGGATGAGAGCTGTAAGCCCCTGCTGTGCCGGGGGCGTCAGGCGAGGGACGAATGGCCCGCGCAGAGGGGCCGTGCGCGGTGTCCGCCGGGGCCTTGGGCTGTCCCGGGACGGCGCTGTCCCTCACGGGCGTCGTGCAGGAGTGAAGTTACACCTCATTCGGCTACAGCTACAAACTGGTAGCAAGTGCCGCTGCTCTTCCCCACTCCTCCTGAGTTAATAAGTATATTGTCACTTGCTTCCTGTGAAAACCTGTGTCAAAAGCTTTCGGCTGTTTTTGGTAACTGCTGGGCTGGTGCTGCTGAATGTGTCTCGCTGAAGAGCGTGACACCTCAGCCTGCTGATCTTCCTGAGCTGTGTTTTCCAAGGCAGAATTAATATGGATAATTCTTGTAGTTCAAGTGGAGCGTGTGTTCACTACACCCTACAAAAGGAAGCTTTTGGAGGCAATAACTATTAACTCCACAGCAGGTTAAATTTTCTGCTATTGCAAATTGGAATAATTTATTTGCAATCACTGGATCTACAAATAGTTGTACCTGGTGAGTATATTTTTTGAACTCATCCTGACAAGCACTGGAAAAAGGCCACATTGCAGTCAGGCTTTGTCAGGCTGCAATTCTGCTAGGTATCATAAACTGAACAGGTTTGTTGGTACTTTGCTGGGAGAGCTGCCAGGAGAACTTCAATTACTGCAGGAATCAGTGTTGATTATTTACTGCCATGTGAGTCAGGGTTCATACTGTACCTTAAGAAAATTTAGAGAAACTATCTGTTGTCTAGATGGCTTCTGATCATTGAATAACCTCCATACATTTAGTGAGAGTATGGGTGTTACCATTCACAGAAACCGTTAAATGAAAGTGTCAAAGAAAATTGTATGATGTGCAAGACAAGGGGTTGCATCTTTCTCCAGAGGTGGAAATATGAAGATGATAGTAATGAACTTCCACTAACAGCTGTCGTCCTTGAATTTATTTGCCAGAATTTTCTAATACCACTTAAAATAATGTGTGCACCTTAGAACAGGAATCTGTGTTTTATTTCTGTATTTTACATATGCTTCTTGCCTGGCTATAAAATATTAATTTTGTATTTGATGCTTTCCAGTAATATTTTTCAGGTTTATGTTTAAAATGATGAATGTAGGAACCAGATATCTCACATTTCTAATTAATTTAGCCAATTGCTTGTTGGTAATTGATCTCCAGCGCTGAAGTGTATTTCTTGGTCCTGAACCTACATATATATATGCTAAAGGTCATGTTATTGTTTTTTACATTAGTCCTTCATTTTAGAACACAGAAAATAGAATAGCTAATTTTTGCAGCACTGACATCCCCCTTTTTCTTTGTAAATGACAGCTGTAGTTTTCAAATAACTCTACCCGAGTCAGTTCAGCAGTGACACAAACACTGACAGAATACTAACTCCATACAAAGAAATTTTTGGGGCCTTAGCAGTCATGGATCTCACAAATAACAGCATTTTCAGTTTAAGCAAGCTGGTACATTTTTCATCAGCTGGAAGGCATGATGTCTGTGGTGGGAGGATAGGTTGGAGAAAGCACACAGGTTGTAGCTCTTTATAAGTGAGTGTTTTCTTTCATCTTCCCCGTGGTGGCATCTTGCAGTGTAGCAAACCCCAATTTTATAATGGTTATAATTTGATTCAGAAGAGTCTCTGCTTTTGGTTTTTTGGAGAACATTAGACTCCTCTGCTGCCTGAATCAGAAGGGTAGAGAGCAAAGGCAACTGGGCCATCATCTTGTTCTGTCACCTCGTTGCGCTGCTGGGGAACAGTGATTTGCTCTGGAGCATGAGCCCAAGATCTGTGCTAGTAGTGCTACTCAAGGTAGTTCCTTCCTTGAGTAACTGTCAGTGCTGTGCTGTCCTCTCTGGAAGTACGTGAGTCTGGGAAAAGGCAGCTGGTCTACCTTTCTCCATTGAGGCTCCCTTTTTTCCTCTCATATTTTAGGAAAATTTAAAGTCCCTCCTGCAGACTTATTGGAATCGAAATAATCGGGAAGATTTTATCTCATTATATAAATATATAACTTTTCTAGTATCATTTGACAGTCTGTGCTTTTGCTTAGAAAATTTGCTGCATTGCTAATACAAGTTTTGTTCCCCGTCCCTATTCCTGCTAGATGGGCATATTTTTTTTTTCTGTTGTGTCACAATAAGGTGATGGTGAATGATGGGTCCTTTTTGAGGTGAGAACACTCTTGCCATCTGGTAACCTTTGTCACAAAACACATGCACTAGTGAATGGTCCAGCACTTAAGAATGATTCACTGTTAAGCATTACAGAACATAAGTTTACCAGTTGAAAAATTCCAAGTTCTCCTTCCTCAGTGTGGTCTGGGTACGGTGCTCTTGTTTTTTCTATTAAGTGGTTAAGAGAGGAGATAATGACAGCTTCCTAAGGGATCCTGTAATGCACCAAAACCTGCACTAGTTCTGGTTTTATGAGAATATGAGAACTGCCAAGAGATCAGCCCAAAGGGAAGGTTTTCAGGTGTGTTGTCTGCCAGGCTGTATTCCACTCTCAGCTTGTGCACCTGTTTCCCGTTCACCTTTGTGGAGGTTTTGTTGAGGGGGAGAATATGTTTGAACATTTGTTAAGATGATATCAGAATTCCTTTTGTATGGATTACTTAGTGTTACTAGCGAAATAGATAATAGGATAAATAGGAGAGAGAAAGTGTTAAGTTTTTCCAGGGGCTTTATTTAACTTCGCATTAGGATTTAATTATTTTTCTGTATGTAAGCAAATATAAACTAAGGGACACTAAAATACTGCATTTTACTTAAAGTGAATGCACTTTTCATCCAGTGACATCAAATTATCTCATTCTGGAAATATTAAATAATTGCCAGATCAAGTACATAATTATTATTTACAAATGAAATAAGAGCCTTAAAAAGATGAAGTGACAAGACCACAGAGATTAGCATTTAGGATTCCTAGCTCCTGATATTCTGTTCTTACCATGAAGTAGTATTTATTCTGCTGTAACCGGTAACTGGAACAGTTAAATTTTAATCTTGTCACATTGTTATGAGAATTAGTTGACTCACTGATTCACAGCATCGGTCAGTTCTATTTGATAAAGACTGGTACCATGGAGTCATTTTACTGCTGACAGAGATGTAAGTAAAGATAGAATTTGTTCCTTTTCTGTATCTTTATTAAAAAATTTGCTGTGTGTGTTCCTATGAAAAAATTAATAGAAAAAATTTTAAATTCAAACCACAAAGTTCATAAACATGATTTGGGTAGCCAAACCCATCTACTTGCTAGTGTAGAACTAATTTTAGTTTAATGTTTTATTCTGAAGTAGGATTTCTTTTTTTTAATTTATAGATCTGTTTTCTAGACAAGCACATCATATTGTTTTAAACTGTTGATTTTTTTTTTGATCAGGATTAATTTTTTCTTTCTGCTTTGCTTGACCTAAATTTGATTACATTAATATCCTGTTATTTAATCTATTTGACAAGTGTTTTGGTTTATATATTATATAGTCTGGTCTATGCAAGTAGTTTAGTTTAAAAAATAACATTTATAACAAAAGGAATACGCTTAGGTTTGAATGGTACATCTTTGAATGCCTTTGACTACATTAGTGCATGTGTTTTCAGACAGAAAAAGAGAAAAAAACTGCAAAAGGCCTTCTGTACGGCTTGTAAATGGAATATGTATGTGTGAACTTGCAGAGACCTAAGTGTACATCTTGCCTGTGACATGTGATTTTGAGACTCCAGAAAACCATAAAACAGTGAAACGCACACATTTTCTAATGGTAGAAATTTAAACAGCTGTTGCTTTCAGTTCTTTAAAGGCTGAGAGAAGTATACAATTTTCAACAAATGAAGTATATTTTGCTGGTATGTGTGTGAATAAGTGGATATTCTACTGCTGGCAAATTTTTATTCAATAAATGCTTTTAACCATAGGCATCATCACCACGGAGCTTGATGGCTGTTAGTATTCAGCTTTATGTTGAGTCAAATCTGTTGTTCCTGTCAGAAAAAGTTTTATAAGATATGAGCCTGTTTTTCTTAGAGAGCAGTTTGACAAAAAATAAACAGCACTGGTTTCGTTAGTATTGTGTATGCCAGTAATGCTACCAAGCTCTGACACATTTACAGATCTGCTTTTAGGAGCAAAATGTATTTACTGCTATAAATGTAGCTGGTAGTAAAGCCAGTGGAAGTATGTGATATTTGAGCAATATCATCATTAATCAGGAAAATCATTTTTAATTTCACTGTAGTTAGAGAGAATTGTATCTTTTCCTGCTATTCATTCCCCTGAAGATGGCTGCAATTCAGGAGTGAGGCAAAAAATCCATTCTAGAGGCTGGTTTAAATTCACTGTATATATCCACAGACAGTTACTGATCAGCTGTTGTGATTTATTTATGACAGCCATTTAGAGTCCAAAAGAAAGTAAAAAATACAGATCCATGAGATTTTATAATTTCCTGGATTTCATTTTTACATTTACTGATAAATCTAGCATTTTGTAGCATTTCTTTCTCTGAGAGAAAAAAAACTTGTGGCTAGTTCATGGAACAGTTCATCTTAAAAGGACCATTTTCACAGCTCTTGTCCCTGCTCTGGAATTGTGGGGGCAAGTGACTGAAGTCATGTCTTGAATTTCACCTTGGTGTCACAGGAGGAAAAGTGGTGTTTTGCCACCAGTAGTTTTTGCCACTGGTTACTAGGTTACAGACCTGTCTTTATTTTTTCTTAGTCTCAGTTGTTTAGTGTGTCAAATTAACTATATTTATTTCAATAGCAATATTTCTTACTGCTAAAGCTATGTGATTTGTATTTGAAAGCCTTTTAAATGGAAGGCATCATATATAATTTGGAGTGTTATTAAAATCATATCTGCATGGCATAGATCATAACTTCATTACTAACAAAGAAATCAATAACTGAATCATACCTGTGTGGTTTCTGAGCTTTACTTCCTGCCACGTATCAGAAGCTGACAGAGTTAGCCTTGTGATATAGGTATAAAGGATGATAATACTATTCCGGAGTTTTACAGGAGTTAATTCAAAATCAGTCACAGATACTCAAGTGACGGTTAAAAAGTGCCCTTCCATCTCCTAGTTCCATGATCGATTCAGAAGAACATACTAGTTTTCTTAAATATCAGATAATATTTAGGAGTAAGCGTTTTAAATGACTGCCAAGTCTAAATTTGTAAAGTTAAAAGATTACCTCTATAGGGTGGAAATTTCTGTGGGCCATTGTTTGAACTCCTAAAATGTACTAGAGCAAATTTCATATTTATTTTCATTGAGAAGGCAAATTACTTTTCATAGAAAGGGATCAAAAGCATCGGAGTGGATATGGTATGTTAATAATAGGAGGTGGGACAGTGAGGGTAGAACTGATGGGACACTCACGGTTCAAGGAATTCAGCACTTTTCATTTATGCTGGAAAAAAATGTAAATTATGTCACACTCACCTCCTAGTGCAAAGTTATCAGACAGACATCACTAAGTGATATCTCTGCCATTAAAATGAATGGAATGTTATTTCCTTCTATTTATTTCTTTTGGAAATCTTGCAATATCTTATTGCAATTGAAACAAAAATCCACATATAATGGTGTAAGAAACAAAGATTTGTCTGTAGTTTCAATGCTGGATTATTGCTGTTCTATCTCAAAGCTAATTGAAATCCAAGATGTTTGTATCAAAGCTGTAATGAGACACTGGCAAATACCTTTCTGCCCCAGTGGAAATGTAATCTTTCTATTGAACACTTTGCCCTGGAAAACTCCATCTGCAATAGGAATAGGCATTTTGCATCTGAATCGAGGAGGTCACTACTTTGGATCAGATGATACAGTGCACACTCCACTTGCCTTTAGATGAAATTGATCCTTTAGTGCCTTGAACATGACTGTGCATTTTTTATACCTAATTATCTTGTTATTTCATATAGATGAATTTGGAATGCTAACACTACCACCCCTTTTTGATCTTTGCATATATCAGTGAGACAAATCTCTGAAAAGCCAGATATTCCCTACGTAGGAATACTTTTAAAATACTCAGTTGCTTTTCTTTACTGAATAAAACAGAATAAGATTATAGTGTTTCATTTATTGATAGAATGTTTCATAACATATTCCTCACTTGCAGCACTAAAGCAATAGTTCTATGTGTAGTTACTCAAACTTGTAGACTTCTAAACAGCTAGAGACTAAACTAGGTATTCAACATTTTGGTTGTTTTACTCATAAATAATGCCATTGACTTCAGTGAAGAGAGGCACCATAGAACTGAGGGGCAGTTGCAATGTGTTCACTCTTATGTGTTAAAACTTCCATTACCTTTGGAAATGTGACTTGTTTTCTGTTGGTGTTTTTTTGTGGGTTTTTTTTTGGGGGGGGTGATTGGTTTTGTTGGTTTTGGGTTTTTTTGTAATATAAGGTGAATTGCACTGAGTGTATGTACAAAATCATTATTTTTTTCTTCTTTTTGTTTTGACTTGAATATGTGCTCTTAGTGTTTTCACTTCACATCAAGTGTGTAGATTATTTGTACAAAAAATGGGAAGAAACCTCTAGCTATGGAAGGGATGCTGTGAAAGGCATAAATAACAGCAGCTAGTCTCTGCAACTATGAACCTCTTCTTGTTTAAATCAATGGAAATTTCACTGCTGACTGCAGTAAATGCAGGATCAAGTCCTCAGCTCTTTCTGAAAATCAATTAGATGCATTCTTATTAGGCTTTCATGCCTTTGAAAATCTATCTCTAAATTACTGATAGAAACCAATCAATTAAATCTTGGAGTTCTTTTTTTTAAAATAAATTCCATAATATTGTGTAAAATGAAAGGAAATGCTTAAATTTACTGGATTTTTATTTATCCAAAAACAGTAAGCTGTATCTGGGGTTGTCAAATCACCTTGTTTTAGTTGCTGAAACATGTAGGACTTAACAGAATGCTGGTGTGACTCTTGGTGTATTTTGAATTGTTTCTGCCCTGGGAAGAATAGTGCTGGTAGTAGGAAATTCAGCGATAAGAAATTGCTCTGTCAGGCCTTGGACTGAAATACCTTTTAAATAGACTTTTTATATGGTGCTGTAGCAATTGAAAATTCTGACTCAGTGCCTGCTAAGAAAATATTGGAAATGCTTTTAGAATTTTCTTAGCTAACTAAAGGTTAGTAATAGTGGATAACCAAAAATATAATTATTTGGAAGATTAAGCAATATTTAATGCAAAAAAACTGTGGCTTGTTCTGATTTGTATCTCTTTTGAATCTTTCATTGTTCGCCGGAGATTCAGTGGTGGCTGAAGGGTACGTGACACAAGCTGCCAGGTGGTACAGCATAAGGTTTGCATAAAGGTAATTTTTCCATTTCTCCCATCTTTCTCTGCTGTCTTTCAGGTGCAATAATCTGTTTCCTTAAACTGCATTCCTGTTTTATATATATGTTTGTGTGTGTGTACATATATATATATGTGTGTGTGTGTGACCATGATGTCATAAAATGTCATGTTATACATTATGCCACACTGTGCTGTATTTACCTAGAGAACATCATATTCTTTTGAAATCCTACATACATAGCTTTTACAGATTTAAAATCACAACATTAACATCTGTTATGTAATTAAGCTATATTTTGAGATATTAGACAATCTATTTGTTATTAGTATCATCTAAACTAAAGTTATGTAATGGAGGTAACGTATCAATACATGCACATAGTATGTAACTTATACATAGTTCATATAATAAAGATACTGAAGTTATTACTAGCTTTGTTTAATAAATTCAGATAGTGAGTCAAGTCGAAAGATGCTCTAAATACAGTACAACTTAACAAAACCAGAGAAAAAACAAACTTCAGGAGAATTTCAAAACAAAGTAAGATCAAAAGTGATATTTGAAGTGTTACTATATCGTACTTACTTATAGTTAGGAGGATAAAATTAGATGAACGGAAACCAGGAACTATTGCATTTGCCAGCTGTATCTGTATATAATTGAAAGCCTGATCCTCAAAAATTACTGGGTGCCTTCTCTTCCAACTAAAAGTAGTAAAAATGTAACTGTTAACCCGAGAACAAACATGAGAAGTATTGGCCTAGAGATAATTGTTTTGAAAAGTTATTTTAAGCTAATGAAAAGAAGGTCATAGAAGAAAAGTGTCATTTCAACCATGTAAGTGTAGTAATACCAGCTAAGGCAGGAGTGTGTTCTGGCAAAAATAAATAAGCATTGCAAAGCCTGATATGGCCTGTATGGAATACAGAAATGTATCCAAGTGAGTAAGCATCAAATGAAGGATTATCCCTACTTGTGGAGAATCCATTCCAGCAAGAAATTGAACCATGGACTGCTGCATCTGAAATTCGTAAGACTCCCTAGAGAGCTGAAAGGGAATCTACAGGTTCTGTCATCAGTATGCCAAAGATCTCTGCACTGTACTGTAGTGCACAAACGTAAATGTTCCTGAGATTTCCCTTTTTAAAGGACTTCTTTCAGAATAGTAATCAAACCTCAGTGTTCTGAGTTTTTAAAACTACAGCTAGATTCTCTTTGTTGTTGCTTTGTATGTGAATGCAGGAAAGAAGTTCTGATTTTCTAAAGGTTCCAAAATAAGAGCAAAAATATTGAGATGTTCTGAAATGGCTTGAAAGGTAAATAGAAGGTTCTAAAATGTTACCAAATGTAACCACATGTGACCACAGAGAAAAGAATAAGCATTTAAAGCAAAATATTTTATTCCATATTTAGCTTGAATTGGAAAGAGAGTGTCCAAAGCAAATAACAGAAAGACAACCAGATGTGCAAAACTATGTGTCAGGAGACTGGGAAAGTGTGGAGAACAAAACTTCTGAGACTGCAGGATGAAGATGTTGGGTATTAGAACTGATTTTGTACTGGAGGAGCTGCCAAAGTGATGATGCTAGAATATATTGGTGCAGGAACATCCTATATGTATTGCATATATCTCAAACAACTTCCAGAACATCGTGCCAGGGCACTCCAGAGCAAAGAAATTATCCATGGATAGTGAGCTAAAGAGAGAAAAGATTTTTACATACCTTTGTTAGTATGGTATAGAAAATAGAACTGCTGAACAAGAAAATGACAAACTTAGATTATTAACTGTAGGAGCTAAAATAAACACCAAGAATGATAATGACCTCAACAGTCAATTATGGGTGTTCAATAGTTCTAAAAAACTAAAACCCCATCCTAACACATCTCAAATAGACAGACTTAAATGGACACATAAAAAATCAATAGTCTCCTTAAAAACTGTGGTGAAAAGCACAACTGTCCTTTACTTGGACACCTATTTTGTTTGGAAAAGAATCACCTTATGAGGTTCTGTCTCTGGCCTCAAGAGATAATGGGATCTTTAGAACTGATACTGCAGAAGACTTTACAATTTTACTGGATTTTTGTAACTTTGTGTTCTGTGTTTCTCCTTGCACATGTTCAGATGGTAGGCTCACTACAATGTGTTATACTTCTCATATCATCCGGAAACCTGTGACAGATATTTTTTTTATTTTAGAAACGCTTGCTGATTCATTCTGCAAGCCTTCCTCTCTTGATTTTGATTCAGTCCTGTGTACAGCTGGTGGATTAGAGTCTATCAGACACAAAACTGTTCTGAAGAATCAAGAGATTTTAGCAGAATATCCCAGCAACCAGAACTGTGCAGATGAGTCCAGTTAAGATACTATTTTTGCCAACCTTTAATGAAAAACAGTGTTGTAAAGCTGACAGGAACAGCTAAGAAACATAAACATATATTTAAGTCAATGAAAACTAATTAGATGAGCTCTCTGACATCAACTTCAATGTGATTTGATTATAAATCCAGAAAGGAAGCTTCATGTTTATGAAAGATTTCCAGTGACATTGTAATGAATTGCAGCACATGTTTGCCAATGATTTTTGACCTGATGAAACAAAAAAAAAATTCATTTTGTTTATTCTAAAACAAATGGCTGCATGTGTGTGATAACACTGTAAAAACCAGCACTGACTTGTGGAATGTTAAGCATAGAATGAGATTTTTCATTATTTCAAGCAAAGCAGATGTATTCATAATTTCATCTTTGGCTGGATATACAGATACTTTTACTGTAGAAATCTAGGCTTCATCCCCTTAGACCTTCAGTTTTAGAACTCAGTTGAAGTCAATACTTCTCTGCTGTCCTCAGTGAAAAGCTTTCTTCTTACATTTGTATTACTGATATAAATTGGCTCATAAATTGAGCACAGAGGGTAATAGTGCATGGGGTGACATCAGACTGGTGACCTGTCACTACTGGGGTTCCACAGGGCTCCATC
>JAYRBT010000181.1:20585075-20597272 GCA_036023395.1 Myiotriccus ornatus | reverse complement strand
TGGGCACCACAACATAGGAAAGATATTAAGGTATTGGAGAGTGTCCAAAGGAGGGCCATGAAGATGGTGAAGGGCCTTGAGGGAAAACTGTACGAGGAGTGGCTGAGGGCACTCGGTCTGTTCAGCCTGGAGGAGACTGAGGAGAGGCCTTGTTGCAGTTACAACTTTCTCGTGAGCGGAAGAGGAGAGTCAGGCTCTAGTCTCTTCTGTGTGGTGACCAGTGACAGGCAGAACCTGAGGGAATGGCCTGAAGTTGTGTCAGAGGAGGTTTAGGTTGGATATGAGAAAGGGGTTCTTCTCCTAGAGAGTCGTTGGGCACTGGAACAGGTTTCGCAGGCAAATTGCCAGAGCACCAACCCTGATAGAGCTCAAGACATGTTTGGACAACACTCTCAGCCACGTGGTGTGACTCTTGGGGATGGTCCTGTGCAGTGCTCGGAGTTGGACTCAATGATCCTTGTGGGTCATTGTTCTTCGGTGGTGCATCCAGTAATCCAAGTATAAGATAGGTTGGGCAGAGGTAGACAGCTTAATGTTAAGCTTAGTATTTAAAAAATCCAAGACAGTATTGACTAGTATAATCAACAGTGATTTCAGTGTATTGGTGAAGCACTGTCATGTTTTGGTAAGCATCAGGGAATAAGACAGTTTTTAGGGAAGAGCTCTGGAGAGCTGGCAAGACTGAATCCCAACAGCTTAGACAGCTGCTTAGGCAACTGCTGATAAGTCTATTGGTAAGGGACACTTGAATCAGGTCATATGTTTGTATGTTTTGGCTGACTTTTTTACTACATAGAATACAAGGATGAGTCCTCTCCAAGTGGTAAAAGCTAACCTATGGTTAATATACACTAAAACTCTTGAAGGGCTTTAGATACATCTTTGAATATGTGTTAGTTAGATTTTATTATTATTTTATTATGCTTTTAAGGCATCAAAAATTAATTACTTCCATTTAGAAGCACAGGTGGTTCCATCAGTGCAAACAAAATGATGGCACATAAAGCTGCCCTGCTAAGTAACTCATATGAAAAAAATGTACTCATTCTGCAGTATATATATACATGTGTGTATGTATGTATGTACCTGCATACACTTTCTCACATACAGACACACACAGTAGTCAAGGCTCTTCCTTTTTCAGAAAAACTTTCAGTCTTACACCATTTCTAAGCTATTTATGTAGTATCTGTAGGTCAGGAGGATACACTTTACAGAAAAAACCTTTTTATTTCCAAGAAGAGGAACAGAATTTTCTAATTGTGCAAGCCAGCTATCTGTGCCTTTCTACAGTTGCTTATGCAGTTGGTGGTCATGTATTAGGCCATTATTAGACCTGTCATTTAGAAGTCCAAAATAACACTCCAAGAATTTGGCAAAAATAATAGATTTAGCATGTACCCTGTTTATAGATAACTTTTTTTAAAGTGTTAAAGTTAATCCTTAAATTTTGGATCATGACAAATGGTAGTTTCAAATGCTAGCTTTTAGATGTCTTAAATTACCTACTGCCTGTGGCAAACCCCACCATTTTATGTGCACCTGCATGACGTGTAGCCTATTACAAGAGTTTTACTTGGAGAGCGTCAGAAGCTGTTTTTAAATATTTGAACTTCAGAATGTATGTCTGTCTCCTACCACGCAGCTAACACCAGCTGGCCATGTGCGTGTGTTTGTGTGTGTATGCACCTGCACTGCTCTGTGTTCATTCTTCCATGCAAAAAGATGTCTAAACTCACCGTAGATAGGCAGAGTTCCTTCCTTTAGCTACTCTTCATGGGAATGAATTGTTTAAATATTGTCAGGTATGCAACTATTGTATACAACCCAAAGGCATCTAATTTTCCTTTTCAAATGACTGTATTACTGCACTATCCCTAGATCAACAAAAATTGTAGTTCTATTAACAGAAAACTTACATGAGCCAAGGGAAATATTTTGCTGTATTGAGCTGTGGAAGCTAGTATACATTTAAAGCAACCAAACAAAACCGACCAAACAACAAAAGATAAATAGTATAAAAGGAATAAAAAGCGTGATATTTCTCTACAGTCAAGAAACTGTTGGAATATATGACTTCACTTGACATTTGTCCTTTTTCTTTCTTCATTTATTGTATTGTTAGTTTGATTACTTGTGAAGTACAGGTATGTTTAAGGAGCTTTTATCCATAAACTTGGAAGTAACTCACATTTCCTTAACTTAATATTTGGTGTTTATAACTAAGTCAGACTTTAATTTCTTGTGTGTTAGATATATGAGAGAGCCTTAAATGCGACAGAAATAAAGTAGTCCTGCACTTGGGTCACAAGCCCATGTAATGCTACAGGCTTGGGGAATAGTGGCTGGAAAGCTGCCTGGTGGAAAATGAGCTGGGGGTGCTGGTCGACCATCATCTGAACGTGAGCCAGCATGTGCCCAGGTGGCCAAGAAGGGCCAGCAACATCCTGGCCTGTATCAGATATAGCGTGGCCAGCAGGACCAGGGCAATTACTCTCCCCCTGTACTCAGCATTGATGAGGCAACACCTGGAATCCTGTATTCAGTTTTGGGCTCCTTGCAGTTAAAGAAAGACTTTGAGGCGCTGGAGGGCAAGGAGTTTTAATACTTGGAAATTTCAATCTAAAAAGTAGTACCTGTCTGGCTTTCTGTATGTTTCCTCCAGTGTCCTACAGTGCATTTAACTTAACACCATGTGCTGGTTTCAACTGCAAAAGAGTTAGTTTTCTTCCCAGTGGCCGGTGTGGGGCTGTGTTTTGGATTTGTGCTGAGCACGGGGTTGATAATATAGAGATGTTTCTGTTGTTGCTGAGCAGGGCTTACACAGAGCCAAGACCTTTTCTGCTTCTGTGCTGCCACACCGGCAAGGAAGGGGGGTGCGTGGGAGGTTGGGAGGAGACAGAGCCAGGACAGGTGACCCCAACTGACCACAGGGATATTCCAGACCATATGACATCATGCTCAGTATAGAAGGTGGGGAGAAGAAGGAGGAAGGGGGGATATTTGGAGTGATGGCATTTGTAATCCCATGTAACTGTTACATGTGATGGGGCCCTGCTCGCCTGGAGATGGCTGAACACCTGAGTGCCATGGAAAGCAATGAATTAATTACTTGGTTTTTGGCTTTTGCTATTAATTATCAGTTTGCTTTGGAATTGTAAAGCATCATGGCACTCCAAAGCAATATTTATCTCAGAGAGTAGCAGCCTCTGGAATGGAGAACAACTGTAAAAGTTGCCTACCTGTCTACTTCACCTCATTGTCCTTCCATGTCATTCTGAATTATCCACAGACCACCTGCCTATGTACAGATAGGGTTGCATATTGCCTGGGAACCTCAGCTGTGAGGTTTTTCATTGCAAAGCTTTTTGATAAAAATCCATTAAGTCACAATGGGCAGATAAGCTTGTTTTGTGAGAGACTATCCATGCTTGTACATTTGCGATGAGGAGTGTGAAAAATTACTAACATACTCCAGGCATCTTTGACACATGAATATTTGTTTGGTGGTGCAGAAATCTGTGTGTTCCAAATATAGAAGAAAATACACCTAAATCAAGCATGTCAGGAAATATGTATGGAAGCACTACAGTGGTTTATCTCTGCTACCCATTTTGTGTCTCTGTGAGAAACTGGAGTAGTTCTTCAGTCCAGGCCTTGAATACTCAGTTGCCCCTGGCAGTGGAGGAAGCCAGACCTACTTGGTAGATCACTGCTACAGCCAGGCAGAGAAAGAGGAAAATGGGACAGAGTCTAGCAATCAAGAGCCATTTGATGAATTGTCAAATGAAACTATGTCAGAACAAACAGCCTTTTGCCAGAGTATGTTGGTCATACAAAGCAAAATTAACACAGAAGATCTGATTAACCTATGACATTTACATAATTAATTGATGTAGCATCATTTGACAACTCTAAATTTCCAGCTGGATAGATGATTGATACAGATGACAACGGTGGTGGAAGAAGGCATTATGTACTTTCAAAAACTCATGTTTACCTTCCATGTACTTTTTACCCAATATGAAACAACATACAGTAATAGTCTTGAAATTATTCTTGGAGTGTATATTTATTTATATTTTATTATTAAGTATAGGAGCAATGTTCTTGTCGTTTTGCAGAAACAGCTCCATGGGACTCAGTTAATAAAGCAGCAGCCTGGAAAGCTGGGAAGCTGCCAACAAGACTTCTGTTTTTCTGCATAAAATTCACTTTGCATTTTTTTCATATTCTGTAGGAAAACACTATGTTTTTAGTTAGTTTTCACTGATACTGTGTATATATAGTTGCATCCACTGTTTCCATTTCATAGGCACTTTTCCCTTTCCTCTCAGAAAGTCTCTCCTGGTTGTATTGTGGTTAATCATGACTGGTTGGTTGCTTTTAAAAAATCTAATTGGACAAGTTCCTGTGTTAGGTCAAAATAGGATATGATGTTTTGTCTTTCTGATCAGTCTGAATCATCTTCATAACTTCACCTCCCTGACTTGTACTGCAAGTGTAGAAGAAAACTGAGGCAAAGAACTGCTGTCAGCTGCTGGTAGTTTTGTCCCAGCCCTGCACTGAACTGTGTGAATGAATGAAATGGCCAAAAGAAATATTGGAAAGAAGGTGAGCTGTTACTCTGTTAGGAAAGTCAGTTTCATTCCAAATCTTTACAGAACTAAAGCATAGTTTATTTTTCAGATGAAATTGTGAACATTTATGTGAGCCCATATCTCTCAAAGAAGTCCTACAGCCGCCTTTGTCCTATATAGGATAGTTTTATATTGTATTTTGTAGGAATAAATGAGAACTTGCTCTGTCACTGCACTGAGCCTCTTGGACTCTTTTGCAACACAATGAATATGGTGACAGTTTGAGCTGGCAGTGACAAGCCCAAACTTGAGCTATTAAAGTTTTGTCTTGGTTATAGCTCTGTGGAGTCAGTTTTGTGAGGTGGGTTCTTTCATTTTGGGCAGAAGAATGAACATTTACCATCTACCTTCCTAATATGCAGACTTCCCATTTAGCTTCATAGAAAAGATAACGAGTCATAATTATAAATGCCTATATCGAAGGAACACAGCTAATAGCAGAGGATCATTTAATTACTAGATAAAAGCATAAAATCCAATGATCAAAAGTCGAAGGTAGATAAATTTAATATCTTAATGAGGTACTTAAAAAGTTTTTGTTAATTACAATTTGGAACAATGTATCTATCACCAATTCTTTAACTGCCTTTTTTTTTCCATATGCTTACACACAATTTCTGAACTGATATGGGAATTATCGATTAAAGACCTACAACTTTTGATTTGTAGAAGATCAAAATAGCTCACAGAGGTTGGACTTCACACTCTGAACTTCCTGGTAAGGCGCCTTGCCCTGAATTTCATTGTTAGAAATCTCATTAGCCAACCCTGAAAAATAGAGAGGGGAGAAATAAGACACTTCGTGTTCTCTAGTGCTCTCCTCCCCATGCAAGAGGAATTAAAGTCAAATGTGATGTAGCAGAAGACAGAAAAAAAAAAAAAAAGAAGTTTTGAAACAAAAAATCTCTATGTCAACACTCCACTCTAAAAGCAGAGGGGGCAAAATGTAAAACCCCAGATCAAGTCTCAATTTACCATGTTTTGAAAAGAAAATAAATGGTTCTGAAAGGTAGATAAATGTTAATGAGTCTATACCATAACCCTCATGGTAATTTTGTAGCTACGTATCAGGTTATTAGGTTTCTCTTCAAAATAATTCTGTGTTCAGGGGAGTCTCAGTAGAATGGTGGGCTCACTAAGGCTTTGAGCGCTCACATAAACTTCTAAACTCCAGGAAGCTTGTCCAAAGATCCCAAATTCAAGACTTCGCTAAAATTTTTGTTCAAGAAACACTGATACTAAAGGTAATCTTTGGCATATTCAAAAATACCAAGCAGTTATATCAGTGGCCCTAAGAGGACATTTTTTTTGCTAAATGCCCTTTGAAGATTTTGCAGGTGATAACTGAGTATCTCAAGTATGCTATTTCCTAGCAGCAAAACCAGCACTGCAACAGGTTCAGCTTAAAGGATCAGTTATTCTTAATAATTGAATTTTGCGAGATAATCATAACTTTGTAATCAAGAAAGTGCAAAATCATAAAATCAGTCATTGCAGTTAGATAACCTGGTTTTAATGTCAGAATAAATTGTTGTTCATGTAACTAACTGAACAAAAAGGGAACAAAATTAATTCTTACCCATCTTTCTATTATATACATCTAGTTCAGGAACTCCAGAATATTTACCTCAGTAATATGATACTATCATCCAGTTACTGAATTTAAACTTTTAGATTAGGTAGATAATATTTATTTCTAGTTTGTTTAATTACTGACTCATTGTAGTATTTAGTTTTATTTATTTATTGTATATTATTTAGTTAGAAAAATTACTAAAATTTGGTTAAATGATCTGTTAATAATTACATTTGAAAACCTATACCCTCTTAGTGCCAAACTCTCTCAAACTGCCTTCTACCCACAGTACTTCTTGTGTGCTTACTGTGGAGTCTTGTTTTGCTTATTAAGTTTCCTGCATTTTGATGCAAACTTTTCTCAGTATCTCCAAACATTGCATTTTCCACAGGTACTGTAGGTTGACGGAAGACAACAGTCTGCCAGCTGGCTGTAAATGCACAAGTCTCACAAGTCTGCCTTACAAGGAAAAATCTTAACCCCTGTTTCAATGTTCAGAGCACGTAATTCAAAATTAAAGAATGTGCAAAAGACTGTACAGACAATGAATTGCTAAAATAACTGTAACGATGCACAGTTCTACACTCACCCTTTTCTCTCTGCTGAAGGACTCTGCATATCAGTCACATCACCACCCAGCAAATTCTGATGAGAGTTTTTGTTAATTACCTTTATATTACAAGGTGTGCTATGGCAGTTCTATATAAACCCAGTACATTGCTTCCATTATAGTTGGACATTTGCATTAAACCACAAAGAGGTTCCTTCCTTATCTTGTTCCTGGCTTGAGACCAGTAGCTTTCTTGCTTTTTATTAGTTGCAGCATAACCTAAAATAGAGGCTGAATAAAGTAATTGACCAAGAATATAGCTTCAAATAATATTGTCTGTGTGCCCCACTCTGTCTTTCCCTTTTCTGTCTCTCCCTAGGGGAAAAGCAGTTATCTTCCTTATGTTAAATCCAGTTTCCATCCACAGCAATCATGTAAATCTTGGCATCAGTCTCACAGCAGAATAGAAAGTCAAATCAGCAGGAAACTTCCTCATAAGAGCAACAGGCAACCCCAGGAGGAAGAAAAAAAAACCCAACAAAAATATCCTCTCAAACTCTTCCATTTATTTTCTTTCAAAAAATAAGAGTTCTCTCATTAGAAACACTCAGGTTTTCTTGTATTTTTAAAGATAATATGCCTTCAAAGAATAACAACTCATTGTTCAACCAGGCTGCCAGCCTTTCAAAGCCTTTTATTTCAAAGCTTCTTTCTGAATAAACAAATCTATAAAGAGAACAAATTGAAGTTTCTGCTTCTCCTAGTGTTTTACATAGGGGCTACACAAGCTGTCTTCTCTCCAAATGAGTCAGACCCTAAATTATAAAGTAACTAAAAATTGTTGGATGTAGCTGATGGGATGGATTTTATATCTTTTTACATACAGACTGACTCTAAAGCAACAAAAATATTTTTAATTGAAAATTCAAAATATTTGAGCGAAACCCCAAGATAATCTTTATTATTACAGTCCTTAATGTTAAAAATATTATTAGTAATTTGATTAGGGATGTTTTAAATATTTAGAGATAGGCAAAGGAAGACTAAGTATAAGACAAACAACTATCATATAAACAGGTTGAGTATAATACAAATAACTATCTTATAAGCATGTCAACAACATAATAAAACTAAAGCGTGGTTTGTAATATAATTTGAATTTGTATATATTGGACTGATGTACAAAATATCTTTTTATCCAATTATTACATTCTACAAGAGCTGATTTCACTTCCAAGTGAATTAGTCCTTTAAGGCATTAGGAGGAATTGTCTTGCTCATACTGAACTGAGCTGTGCTCTCGAAAATGAGAGATTAGTTACTAGGGTTATAAACCAGAGAAAACATACCCAGAGATATAAAGGTTTCGTTTGCTAGAGCAGAGGTTCAGAGAATACAAGTATAGGAATAAAATGTCCTTAGAAGAGATGGAGAAAGGAGTTTGGAATAAGAAGGAAATGTTAATTAGTGAATGGAGCACGTGTAACTCAGTGGCTTGGAAAGCATAACATAGTAAGTACAAAGTCATGTGAAAGAAAGTGATATGTGAAGAAATGTCTGAACTCTCACGGGACAGTAGTCACTTCTTCACTTAGAAGACCTGGGCATCGCTGTGGAGATCTCAAACCGTGTGTAGGTTCCTTGATAGAGCTTCCTATAGTTAGAACCTGAGTAGCAACTGGAAGCAAGAAAGAGGTTCAAACAGAGTACACAAGACTCCCCAGTGACTGGTGTAGGCTTGCAGAGGAAGAAATCAAAAGCAGCACTCTATGTGATTCTGTGCCAGAATATTTGACTTCTTATTAAAAGTAGGTACAAATGGAGTACAGGTATAGTCAGAGACTGGAATAACAGTGAATTCTGCTGTCTCTGAAGTCAACTAAAATCACTGGGAGCAATTCTTACTTAAAGATACTTTTCTTCAAAGTGGAGTAACAGTACTGTGGGGGATTTGAACAGCTGTTGATGTGCCAGTGGCTGACTGCCTGTACTGCCTGTGAATTTTATGTCATTTATTTGAGGATAGGATGGTAGTGCTTAGGTCTGTATGCAAATTCAAATAGTGCTTGTGGTTATACACTTACAGTCTCATGGATAGGCAAATTCTTCCCAGGCTTTTGCAGTGCCATTGTCAGGGTCCCACTGCTTGGTAGCCGAGAAGAGTTCAGCCAAATCCATGTATAACAGTGCCTTATTTGCAGGGCTCCAGTTGTTATTTCCAGTCACCAGCTGTATAATTATCAGTACATTTTGAAAGCTGCTAAGGTTCTGTTTTGCAAGGCCCTTGCAGCTTCTTATAGTGTGCAATAAAGTATGTAAATGCAGGGAAAAAAAAGCTTTATGGACTAACTGTCCAGGAAACATCTTTGTTCACTCCATGCACCTCATCCGTTATTTGTGGATTATAACTAAAATGTAATTTTAAAGCTTTTTAAGCACAGTATTTCCATAAAACAATATGAAGAGAAGAAATAGTTATAAATGGAGAAGCCACTGCATGTCTACAGCAAATACTCCATTTCTGAGTACAGGCTGAATATGCAACAAGATTGCTGTGAGGGAGTAATGAGGGCTGGCTGGGAGCAGGGCAGGCATCGAAATGGCAACCAGATTCAACTGCTGAGGCAGGTCGACAGTCATGCTGGAAAGTCAATCCACAGGTCATAACCCAACCCACTGAGGGTCAGAGTCCTGTGATCACTGGGCAGGTCCTTGGTGATGGGGTCAGGCAGAAGTCAGGCCAGGAAGTCAGGTCCAAGGGGGCACAGGCAAGCCCCCAAACACCCAGATGGAGCTTAATTAGAACCCCTGGATTTATGGGCTGGTATGTCGGGGTGAGCGTACCAGGTGAGGTCGATCAGGGCTGTTAAGCCCCATTAGTGTGTTCAGGACCCTGACAGTTTTAACATTACATAAATTAATATCTATTGTCAGTCTTGCATTTGCAACAGACGAAAATGATTTTGGGGGGCTGTGCTTTACTGAACTTTTGTTCAAATTCCTCATTACAGATGCAGTAATCATAGTAATGAACAGCCATGTAAATTTTCTTGTATTTTTAATCCTATTCTCTGTATCTGTTCAGAAACTGGAGCCAGACAGTATTAGTACTCCCATTGCCACAGTGATCTATGAGCTATCCCTTAACTGCAACAGCAATTGCTGTTTTTAACAAAAAGATCAAGCACTCAATCTGAATTGCTAGGATATTTTAACCTAGTATTTCTACCAGATCCAATAGCCATAGCAATAATGAGAGTAATGTCCTGGAGAATCAGAATTACATTGAGTTTTGCCACTTTGTTGACCTAAACATGAATAGCAAGCTTTGTGAATAGCTACAGAGCCCTGTACCTCAGTACTCCGCTGTCCCTAACACTATGAAACCACTGCCATAGTTAGCTATAGGAGACAAAATATTTTCCAGTGTAGCCTGAGAGAACAGGTAAGCAAGTAAGATCAAGTGATAGCACTAGCATACCATGTGCAAAATAGCTCTCAGTAGTACTGAAACTAGTATATTCAGTGGAAAATATCAGAAAACAAGTCAGCACCCATAAAGGGAATAAATTAAGAACAGAAGCTGTCAGCATGTATCAGAGGGCAGAATTGTACTTTTCCATTATTTGAAATGGGCATTAGTGCCCTTTTTCAGGATAAAATTTTATGTGAGACTGCAAGATCAAATGGCAAAAGTACTGGAAGTTCCTGTTTTTTTTCCAATTCTTGCAACTTTCGTATCTTGTATATGAGCTTATTGCTAATCTTTCATATTCCCTTTGTTGAGCCTTTTGACCAAGATTGTATTTGCACAGAAGTTACAAACAAGAGTTTAAGAGCTCTGAGGTAGAGCACAATAGAGAACAATTTCCAACATCAGGGATGAAGAAATACTGTATTTTAAGTGGGCCCCTTAAAAGAATAGAAAAGTAAATATATAAATTCTGACATGACTGTGTGTTTTATGTCTACTAACTTTGTAATTTTATTTTGAGGCAGATGACTTATTGTATCATCTAAAGCAATGCTAGACTTGCATCTGCCAAGGGCCGTTTTGGTAGTGCTTGCCACCTAGTGGATTACTGCTTGTATACACATATGAGAAGGATCATCTGCCACCAAAATACTTGAAAATCACACTATTAATCACACTATTTAATAGTATCCTGCAGAATTTGAGTACTACTAGGTGGATTTTTTTGTTGTTGTTGTTGTTGGAATGAAATGATAGTGAAAATTGAAATAGAAATTGCAAATATCTCCATAACTAATATCCATTTTCTGATAGCTCTATCAATAGCTATGGCGTGACTTGATGACAAGCAATTGGAATTTGAGACCCAGTGAGTAGTCAGTATATGTGGCCACTGTAAACTCAAGTCCCAAGCTAACACTCTGACTATAGTTAGTGAACATAAGTGAGCTCACTGAAATTTATACCAGTTGTTTCTACTTCTTCTGTAAGAGTTCGCTGTGGCCTTGTCATTTTTTAGATTTCTGGTATGTGTCCAGTAGTAACTGGATTTTCTCAACTTTACCTCTTGTTAGCCAAATTGCTTGGAATGGTTGTCATCCGTTTTGTTGATCTGGACTTGAGTTTCTACCTGTGTAATAATTTACCTTTCACTACTGCCCAGTAGTCTTACAGAGATCAAAAGTGTTACTCGCACCGTAACACAATGCAAAAATCTGTACGTAGGTTACAAGGTTCTATCAGCTAGTTACAAAACCCACAAATGCAGCCCTGCTGCCAAAATTTGAGTCCCCTCTTTCAGTTTTGAATACAATTGAGCTTTTATTGAATTTTGTAGTAATCAATGTATTTAAAAAACATGGACTGTTTTACCAGAATTCTTCCCAACACATCCAGCCTACAGGTGACAGTTAAGGGAAGTTGTCAGCAACGGAATTGTTGGGTTTGAATGCAGCAGGTTTTCAACTGATGTTTGTAGTAGTATTTTCTGCTATTCCATGATGATGACAATGTCATCATACTGCAACAGTATTCACCAACACCTGTATGGTATTCAGGAATATTCACTTTAGGCTTTTCACTTTTAGAAGAGTTTCCAATTAATCTTACTAAGCTCAAGAACATACCTTAATTCTTACTTGTTACAGATATGTTCATATGGATGTTTTAACCTAATTTCAAACCCGGGCAGATGAACTTCAGGAGTAAAGGGTGGGACCAGTTCTGCGCAAGCTGAGCCTCACCTAAAAAATCCACTGCACAGGCTCGAAGGTTATACCCACACTTGTAAAGCCCTGCAGCAACAGGTGTTTAGCCATCAGCGTGCTTGTAGCAATCTTCGTTTGCGGAGCCTAGCCATGGTGATGATGTTTTAACCATTTATAGCATTTTATGATCAATAACCTACTTAGGAGCAACTTGATACACAGCTGTTAAATTGGGTCAAAGATTCCATGG
>JAYRBT010000181.1:20572129-20584975 GCA_036023395.1 Myiotriccus ornatus | reverse complement strand
AGGTGAAATACAGATTGCTTATACATTCCTTCACTTTCCATTATATACTGATTATCTTTCTAACACTACAGAGTACATCAGAAAGATCATCATAAATACTTGAAATTAAGAAGTATTTCAGAAACTTTGTACAACAATTGTCCTGTTTTCAAAAAGTAGTTTAGGAATAATTTCATCTTTATCCAAATTTAGAAAGTTGTATTTTAGTACTAAATAAAAATCTGTACCCAGTATCATAAGCTTGAAAAGTCATTTTTATTACATGCAAAAAAAGAGTAAGGAAAATAGACATTGTAATTAAACATTTGCTTTCATCTACAAATAAGTATCTTGGGAACAATAAAATATTTTTTTAAGTTCTCATGAACAGTTAGAAACAGAGGAAGGAATTTTCTGAAATAAAAGAAAGAGACATCTGAAATAGAAAATATTTGACAATATCTCTTAGCCCCTCAATAAAATATCCGTGTAAACAAATAATCCATATTTACAATATCACATGCGATATTCTTGGTTACATGTAGTAACAGCATACATGTAATTACTGTACATTCAGTTTTAAAATCTAATTTGCGTCATCATTTCTCAGTTTCATTAATGTTGTAAAAAAACACTGTTCTGCTTCTGTGCGTAGTACTGCATGACAGCATGTAGATACATTAATTTTTTTTCCCCCAGGCATCTTAAAAAGATACACTATGAATGTTAGGTTTTGTAACTTCCTATGTTTTTCTAGGAATCCAAGCTTGGAATATAAGCTCTACAATCATGTCCCTGTAAAAACAACAATGTAGAAGATTTCTAAACATGCAGAAAAATCCTGATAAAAAAGCTTCCTTTTATATACTTGAAAATACACTTTATTTCCTATGTTGCTACTGTTACTCATAAATACAGGCAAGAAAAGTTACATGAAAGAAAGTTAATGGAAGGCCACTTTGAGAAGCAGATTTAGGACTATTACTCTCCAAAGGCCTATGTATTTTAATTTAGCAGTTGAACGAATCTCGTATTTTGCAAGGATACTTAAAGACCTTTTTAATCAGTTTAGAATGAAGCCAGAAGTATGTTTGGTCAGTCTTAAACTAAAGGTGGATCAAGGTTTAGGAGCTCACAGCTACTGCATCTCACGGGGACTTTCTACAGAGCAGTAGCCAGAAGCCCACAGTTCATGCACATGACATATGACTGATTATCATGATTTCCCCAAATGGAATCTTTCAGCTTCCACTGAGTTTCTACTATTGTGTTTAACCTCTAAGTTGAAAAACAAGCTCCCCTCAAAAGGTTGCTATCCTCAATTTTTAATTAGTTTTATGTCATTAGAATAGAGAAGTAAATTCTTTTTTCAAGTATCCTTCCCCTTGGACAGTACATGGGATGAAATGTAAATCAGAAGGCATACTGGTTACTGTAGCTTAAATTTAACACCATAGAGAACCAATCACCTAAAAGCTGTTCATTTCAATACATCCAAGTCAGTGCTGTAACAAAAGAAGTCATGGATTTTGTGGGGCTTTTCCTAGTATACTGTACAGATAATTTCTTCCAGAACAATCCTTAGGCAACTGACTACCTTCCATACAAACATACACGTTCATTAGATGACTTAGTACCGTGCAAGGACTGAATAAGCTCATTTTCCCAGGTGGATGAGACACAGTAACAGGCTGAAACCCAAGTTACAATGCTGTTGCCTGGGTGAGTGCACTATACAAAGCTGCACAGTAAATTACTGCGACAGGCAGGTTCACTTATTCACTTCCCCTGTCATACTTCACTGTTTGACTCACTGCACATAGTGGGACTGAAAGAGTGCTCACACAATAGTTTAGTATTCCTTCTCTTATACCTGAATTCTACAGTAAGGCATTTAAAAGCAGGTATTTTCCCCAGTGAAAAAATACACCAATGCTAGGTTGGTCCCAGTCATCCACAAACATGTAAGTGTAAGTATAGAATTCTGGGATGTAGTCCGTGAGTACCAAATGGTACAGCAGAAAGGTTTTTAAAATATTTTATGATGCTGGCTTTCTCTACTGCATTCACCAAATAATTAAACGTTATTACAAATCAAATAACAGGAACTGCTTTTTGTCAGAGATCCAAAGTAACTCATGTCCAAAATAGTTTGTACTGACACAACACTGAACTGCAAAAATGGCATATTTGTTGAAGTTTAATGTGTTTAAACATTTTTAAAACCTGAAGTAGATAAAAATTTATGTAGTATTTAAAAAATTAGGAAATTATATGCTGTCTGAAACTGTCTGTATTCCAATATGAACAGTGGTAAATTTGGACTTGTAGTAGGCTCTACAGCTTTTACAAGAGATTATCATAGAAAGGCTTATCATTTTGACATGTGCAGTCAAAATAATCTGCTATACTTATTCTTCCATAGTAGTAAAAATATAAATATTGTTCATATCTGTGAAATTATTGAATGATTATAATACATTAATACTTCAATTATTAGAGCTATAAAAGTAAAGTGCCAGTAGAGACTCAAGCTGCATTATTTAACACTTTAATTTCAAATTAAAAAGTCATAGAGTTTAGATAGTTTGCTTACAGACTCAAGCATGTCTTCACGCATGTGACAATGATGATTGTGTCAGTGTGGAGATGTCCAAATTGGCTTTCAGTTAATAGGTAACACTTCAATCAAATCAGCAAAGCTCATCTGTTTCTCTGAGAAAGCACTTCTTACTTCAGGCTCCTTTTTTTCTGACAGACTGATAGTAGTCTTTTCTGGTTTCTAACCTAATTTCTAGTCTAGTGGCATAAATCAACAGAGCTGTGCAATCAAATAAAGCTAGTAAAATGTTGCCTTCTG
The DNA here is from genome assembly GCA_036023395.1 of Myiotriccus ornatus. Classification (NCBI taxonomy): domain Eukaryota; kingdom Metazoa; phylum Chordata; class Aves; order Passeriformes; family Tyrannidae; genus Myiotriccus; species Myiotriccus ornatus. The sequence continues at coordinate 20,582,136 of JAYRBT010000181.1, read as the reverse complement.
GGATAAAAGGAAGACTTGGTTTAAGTGATATATCTTATTTCTAAAAGTGTGTTTCTATAGCTTTTCAAATAAGACAGATTCTGCATTTGGATTTCCATTCTGCGTTTCCTTAGATTTCAGTAATTGCACATAAGGCAAAGCCAAATGTTGTCTGTATACAGTATATTTGGTAGAGTTTGTTAAAAAGTCAACAGATATGTTCTGATTAAAAAAAAAAAAAATCACAAGTTTGTAAAGGAAACATAACATTTTATGAAGTTATCAAGCAAATTTTTAATTTCCCGTTTTAAATAAAAAATTTTAGACTAAAATTGGAGTCATTTTCATGGAGCAACTCTTCAAAGTGCTGAATGACCTCAAATCCCATAGATCTCAGCAGCTAGTGAGGGGATTAATCGTCTAGAGAAATCACAGCTCTAAACAAGTGAAAATTACCAGAAAGTTTATGTGTGAACAACTAAATTCTTCTGTCTGATATACTTCATGACTGAATCATAACCTGCAAAATCACTCAGAGCAAAATTTAGTCTCAATCTTGTTAATTTTTCATGGCTATAATTGATATAAGCACAAAATTAAGAAATTATATGGAAAACATTTTCCAATTATGTGCTTTTCCCATTGTGTGATGTCATTCATGCTCTCGTTTTTTAATGGAGGGCTGAGCATGAACCAATATAATATGTTTGGAACTTACTGGAATTTAAACTCATATGCAGAAAACTTGAGTCTCTTTGAGCAAGCCATAGTGAAAATAACCCCCCCAACCTATTTTTATATCAATATTAACTATTAGAAGGAACCCCACCAGGGGGAGGGGCAGGATTTGGCAGTATAATAGTACTTTTATTTGGTGTATTTTCTTTACATAGTTGATCTTTGGCCTGCTTCATCCAATTTGAGGTTTTGTTTTCTGGCTGCTTCAGTATTGATCCTCAGATCAGATTTATCTGCATTACTCCTATTTGTCATTGTGGATTCCACTTCTGTGCCTTCAGGAGTCCCTCCAATGGGCCGCAGGACTTTAGTGTTCTCTTCTAGGGGGCGCTTCCAATGGGGCCTGCTGGCCATCCACAAAACAAGTGAACCAAAGACGACAAGCAAAAGACCAAGACAGTTGACCAAAGTTGCTTCTGGTGGGGATGCACTGTATGCGGGATTTCTCCTTTGAAAGGGGAAAAAGAAAGAAGTCAGAAAAGATTGTTTTAAAGACAATCCTGGTCTAAAACCAGTAGTTTCCTGCTAGGCAGTCTTTTTAAAACAAAACAGTGTCCCAGTACTAGGTGGCACGCAGTATTATTCTGTGCATACGGAAGTATAGTTTCCAATTAATAACTTTAAAAACAACTGGAAAAAGTACTTACAATGAAAATATAAGCTTTTCTGTGATTCCCATGAGAGCGGTTGCAATCACTGTTGCAAAGATGGTGAGACCCGAATAAACGTGTATTGGCATGAGAAATGCTCGGAGATAAACTGGAGCAAAAGGGAGCAGAAAGACAGCAAAACCCAAGACGAGCTAAACACAAAACAGATTTATAGTTAAAGTTATAAGGAAAACAAGCAGCACTTCTCAAGCAGAATAAAAGGAATCATAAAAATTCCATTCTCAGATGTCATCAGGTAAAAATTTGAAAAGAATTGGCGTTTCTATTTTTTAATGTGTTTCCATGCAAAACCAAAGCAAAATGCTGGATTAGCACTTAGGAAGCAGACATCAAATATTTTAAAAATAATCCTACTTAATACCAATGTCCAAACTTATTGGTAGTGCTAAAACTGCAACCAAACTAAGTACTGAAAACACACAAGTTTTCAGTGTCACTAATACAGTAATATATTAAAGGTGTGAGTAGCTACTTTTTTACAGTCTCTTCAAATGCTGTTCTCTGCTCCTGTTACAGATCTATACATAAATGAAGATCAGAAGGCAGTCTAACCTTCTGACTCGGGTGGGTTAAATAATTTTACTTTTTTAGAGTTTTAGTTAAAGTACATATCTTTAGAAGGGGAATGGTCTCTCAGTGTATCATTCAGATAGCATTTACAGAGATGTGTATGGGTGGTGTGAAGTTCTTCAGAGGAAATTAGTCCTCCCATTAGCACTAATTTTGTGATGGAAAATAACCCATCGTGTCACATGGTTGCAGTCACAGGCTTGCTCAGACTACTGAGGTTGCATCCCTTCTTTAGGTTGTTCTGCCATTACTCAGCCCTGCTGCTAAATTAGAAATAATGCATGAATTTGTATTTCATATTGCTTTAACTTGCTGTCTTATTCCTTGTTTTGTCTTTCCATGATGGATTAAGGAGCCTGATACTTTCTCCCTGGAAAGCATTTTAATACACTGTAATCAAGTCATCTCTTAATCTTCCTTAGATCTGCTAAACAGTTGCAACTTTTTAAGTCTTGCACTGGAAGATAAGTTTTCCCAACTCTCAAATTACTTTTCCAGATTTTTTTTTTCTGGTCATCCTTTTTATATTTACAAAAAAAAATTATTCCATAGTATTTCATATTAGTTTTGCTAATGCCATATTTTTCTTGTTACAGCTTTGTGAGAAGTCATTTTGAGATTCATGTAATGTTTGAGTACTTGATTCCAGAGACATTGTTTTCCAAGACACAGTCTCCATTTTAAATTTCTGCCCTATTCTTAAATTTATGTCTGTGTGCTATACTGTGTTAACATACATTTGACATAAATACATTTACACTGTTGTTCCTGGAGGCAGAGTATGTGAGCATATGACTGACATGCCATTCCTGGCAAATGCCAGGTGTCTTCTCTGTTAACAGAGATGCTACTTTATGACTGTTTTTAATAGTGCTCAGTCACTTAACAAACCTCAGTCTCTGACTGGAGATTTACACCCCAGCTTGGGGGAAGTAACACCAAAGATCTATTGATGAGACAGGCAATGCATTAAGTGCCATTGACCATGTGTATAGTAACAAAATGAGAAGTAGAACAAAGACCTTATTCTTTATTTAACCATTAGAAAAAATGCCAATACTATAGTGGTAGCACAGATTTCCCTGAAATAACTGCATTATTAGGACAATGAATATTATAACATTGTTCCTTCTTATTCATACTAATTTCATTAACTTTTTCAGCTAAAGAGAATATACTCAACTGCAATATGCTTTCTATTTTTTCTAAGTGTTAAAACTATTTCAACACTATTTCCTGTAGCTCCTAGCTTAAGCAGTGAAAGATAAAAGTCCAGAACCCAAATCCCTCAGCTGATGATTTTCTGTGCTGGATCACAGATAATGAAGTCTTTTTTCTTTTTAGTATTTTGGCAAAAAAAAACCATTTGAAAGAACAAAATAGATTTCTTTAGTGTAATACCACAATACAGGGAGTTCAGAATGTATATGCAGAAACATCCTATCTGTTTGTGTACTGTAAATGTCAGGGCATGCCTGGTCCCCTTCTATGCCAAATGCAAGACATGCTAAGTTAGCTCATTTTACATTATGATAAGGCTAATTCTCTGCCAACAGGAGCACTTAAAAGCATGCCCACAAACATCTATCAAAGTTTTGCTGATTCAGGAAAACTGCTCAGCCAGTATAGGTTATTCAGATCTCTACTGCTCCCTGCAGCACTTGTTCTGCTGATAAACAGAAGTCTTGAGGCCAAGAAGTGATTACTTAAAATTATGACAGCTGAAAAAAAAGCAAAGCAGTTACTTCATTTGAGACTTCCTTAATAAAAGCTCTAACTGTATTTAAATGTACTTCCAACAAACCAAATAACTTGCTTTAACTTCAGGAGTTAGCAGAGCTTAGAAACACAATACTGTGTAACTGTATAATAAATAAATGGCCACTATCCCAGCAAATAAACAAAATATGCTTTAAAATGCATTTTTCATCAAAATCAAGGATCCGGTATTTGCACGTTTACATGCTAATTTGCCAAATCACGGAGTGTCAGATGACTATCCCAGTAGTTACAGTGTACTTACCAAGGGCCTATTGTGCCTAAATTACACAAAACATTCCTCAAAGTTACAACCCATTTATAAATAGTTAGATTCTGACCTGGAGAGAATAAAATATAAGAGCAGTCAGCCCAATCCAGCTGTGCAGACTGTACATGTTAGGAATGTTCTTGGCATTGTGGTATTCAAACACGGCTACCATAGAAACAATTGCAAGAATCATAGCTATGGTATTTAATCCAGCGTGTATGAACTTCATTAGGAGTTTGCTGCACTTCCAGGTCCAGGGCAGTCTGTACACAATAATAGCTGAAGAAAGAACAGAAACAAGATTTTATGCCTTATAACTTCTCTCAGATGTTAATAATTACACATAATTCACATCGTTCCATGGTAAATTACAGCAAAATCCAACCTTTAGTCCTCTATAAAAGTCTATTAAAAGGCTTTTTCTTATACACAAAGCATAGCATATTCCAAATATACAACTGAGGCTTAAATACAGCTTTTAGGGAGATTTTTTCCTAATTAAAAAATCCCAAATTTAAGCATTTAAAAAAAAAAACAAAACCAAAAACCGCAAACCAGTAAACAACTTGGTGCCATCTTTTCCTCAGTCATTAAATTGATCTAACAGGGATTCTGCATAGGATTTTGATTTTTCTCCTACTAGTCAGATTGGAGGAATAGAGCCTGAGTTTTCTATTTAGAAAATCTCACTTGCTGAGAATGTGTGTGTCAGATTATTTTTCTAATATTTATTCTCTTTGCCAACTTTGGATAATGCTATTCTCAAATTATGTAAATATTTATATGACTGGCTATTGCACTGATATTAACAGGACTGCTTTAAATGGAAGAGTGCTCTTCAGCATGAGGGAATCATAATCTTACTTGTAAGAGACAAAAGCATTTGGCACATACAACTCTTCCGCCACTGTTAGATGAATGTAGGGGGTTTTTGCCTGTACTTGCATTAATAACTGTAGCAGACAGTCCAGTCTGAACAAAACACCAATCCAGTGTTGGAGCCAGTGATCCAACACCAGATGGTCCATGAGAATAACTTAGCGTAGAGCTGCTTCTTGCCAAGTTTTCTTCAAGATCCCCACTGCCCCTTCTCTGCCACAACTGTCCCCTGCCTGTCATATGACCCAGGTGCTTTCCACAGCAGATGCAAACAGGCCAGATTAGATCACTGAAGCCCCAGGTACATCTGATTACAAACCAGGTAGAAATTCTGGATGTGTGACAGCACGTTAAGTATATTTAGATAAGAGGGGTCAAATATTTATGAGGACAAGTGATAACCTGACCAATAAAAGCGAATGCCCACATCCATAATGTCTTGGCTGAGCAAAAAGCTCCATTCAGTGATTCATCACATCTTCCTTTAAGGTTTCTGCTTATGGAATTACACTAAAATCTTTACATATAATTAGATATACCAAAACAAAAGAACAATAATGTATTCAGGTTTTTAAAAGCTTCCTGTTCCAAACATAGAAATAGAAAAGTATTACCTTATCAATGCAAATAGGAGTTTTCTTACATGATTCTCATGTGCCTTACTCATTACTCATGACTCCTCCATAACCCTAGCTTTTTAGGCAAAAAGCATAGATTATAAATAGTATATTCTTTCTATATGTAGTGGTGAACAACAATAATAAATGATTAATTAATTTCAAAGTTCTGTTTACATTTTTTTTACTTGGATGCATGCCAGTAAATACAATACTGCACTAAATAATTCACAAAGAAAACACTGTTCATGAGTCAAATTTCCAGACTGTGATCTGATTTTAAATCAATGTATGCTTTTACATACTGTGTGAAAATATAATACTGGAATGAAAGTGTCCCTTAAAATATTTAAATATATTCAGCACTTGGGCAGTTCTCAGCTTTCTACTTTAAAAAGCAAGAGTAGTAAATCCTACAAAATCAGGAAGAGATTGTTTTTAGGAAGGTTTTACTGTCTTATGTAAGTATGACTCAGCACACCAAGCTTACGATCACTTCCAACAGTTCCCTAAAAGTTAAATGGTAATGTTAGAATCATACAATCATTGGGTTGGAAAAGACCTCTCAGACCATCAAGTTCAACCATTAACCTATCGGTGCCATGTTCACACTAAACCATATCCCTGAGCAATACATGTGCACGTTCTCTGAACACTTCCAGGGACAGTGATTCCACCTCTTCGCTGGGCACCCTGTTCTAATACCTGATCACCTTCCGGTGAAGAAATTCTTCCAAGTATCCAGTCTGAATGGCACTGGTGCAACTGGCCGTTCTCTTGTTACTTGGGAGATAAGATCAATTCCCACTAGCTACTATCTCCTTTCAGGTAGTTGTAGAGAATGATAAGGTCCTCCCTGAACCTCTTTTCTCCAGGCTAAATGACCCTAGCTCCCTCAACTGCTCATCAGACTTGTGCTCCAGACCCTTTACCACCTCTGCTGCCCTTCTCTGGACTCACTCCAGCACCTCAATGTCTGGCTTGAATCGAGGGGCCCAGAACTGAACGCAGCACTTGAGGTGCAGCCTCACCAGTGCCCAGTACAGAGGGACAATCACTGCCCTGGTCCTGCTGGTCGCACTATTTCTGATACAGACCAGCAGTCTGTTGGCCGCCTTGGCCACCTGGGCACACTGCTGGCCCACGTTCAGCCAGCTGCCAATAATATCCTGCATTAGACTATTATTAAATCAACTTAGAGTTGATGATAATGATTTCTAATTTCATAAAGCAGATATGTCAAAGGGCCTCAAACAACTCTCAACATCCCATGAGGATATTCCCAGTAAATCCTCCTTACCATATGGCCCATAGTACTGTCAATCATTTATTCAAAGTGCAGCAGAGTACTGGACTCTGTATGTCTTAAAGGAAACTTCATGAGCATAGGTTTTCAGTCTTATTTTTCAGTCTTTGATCTCAGACAGACAAGTCTGGGCTAAAATTTTTGTATAACATTTTTCTGTTTTCATCTAGTTATTTTTAACTTCAAAAATCACTATCAAATTCACCAGTCCACATAGTCCTTGTCCATGTCCCTTGTCCACACAGTCTCAGATCTCCATCTGGGCCTTGAATTCTCTGGGCTGTTTCCCCTAAACAGTATAATAAAAAACCAAGGAATACAGACTAATGGTCTGGACACTTGTTAACAATACCGTGCATTAGTACGTTACATGCCCCAGCCCGGGACATATGCATGGTAGTACAATTTGTTTTAATCCTCTTTCTGTGAAGACTATGTGTGAAGTTACACATTTGCAACTTGAGCAGATCTGACTGTTTATCAGTGTGAAAAGACACAGTCTGATTTTCCCATCACCTCTTCTGTGTGCTTTTCCCAGCTTTTCTCATAACTAGTGCTTTTCTGACCTGCCAGAGGAAACAAGACAGTCTGGGGAACAAAGGGGAGAAAAGGAAGATTTGTCTTTCAGTAGTACAAGCTCTTAAAACTTACTCAGATGTGATGTGTAATTTCATCTCAAAATTAAGGCCTGGGTTAAAAGCACATACACAGTTACAGAATTTTAGTGGGAACATAGTAAAGCAGCTCTGTGAATAACTTTATCTAGGTACAACATCTCTAGTAGTGTTAAGAGATTTGATAGTCTAGGCATCCTAGACTGAACTTTTTCACTCTGATCTCACTCCTGTTTTGAGCTATGATTTTGAAAGACATCACACAGGGCAGAGTGATCTTGGAACATCTTTATGTGGCATGGGACACCTTTCTTTGACAAACATACAGGGCAGAATTCTAGAGTTAGCTCTCTAGTATTTCTGGCATGTGCTCCACATGCTGTAGGGAAGTGTCATGGATTTCTCATGAGATGCCTTCCACCTTAGTAGGTACATAGAATGGCTCTAAGTGCACTGGGGCTCCATTGCACAGCACCTCACAGCTGTCAGAAACGAATGGTCCTCTTCATTCTGCCTGTTTCCTCTTCTGTTCCTTCTTGACTGATCCTGTTGCTTACCTTTGGAAAGTTCTGAATGCCCACTAGATTCTTTGGAAACCACTTTAACACCAGAACCAAGAAGTGCCCATTTATGATTTCAAAGGGAGTTAAACTAAGCTCATCAAGGGAGCAGCCTCTTCACAAGTTGCCTCCGATGAGACCCTTACAAGTCACCAGTCATTTGCCCTTCCAGTTCTTGAGAATTCTGCAGCCCTTTGGATGTTAGGAGCTCCAGCCTTTAACTGTCTTTCCTTTGAACAAATGTGTTGTTATGTTTGAAGCAAAAGTAATCGTGTGTCAGATAGCTCAGAGCAAGCATTATCCTTAGCTGTGATTTCAAGATGAAAGACCATGCTTGCTTCAGAATAGACTTACACTCCTCCTTGCTCTTGCACATTGTCCACCATCTCCCTTCTCCCATCTGCAGCAGTTCAGAGACCCTTCATGCAGGCAATTCAACTTTTTATTCGAGCCAAAAATGTACTTGAGGGGTGTGTGTGTTAATTTTCTGCTAGTTGAGTTAATTCAGTTTATGCATCTGGCAAGGCCCAGCTGTCTGACAATGGCCAGAACTGGCACAAATAAATGCGTATGAAGATGAAGTCTGAGTCAAGGAGAAAGCTGAAAGGGAGAAAGAAGTAGAGGAAAAAAGTAGAAATATTTCAGTCATAGTGAGCTGTTGGACTGTCTCACCCACCTAGGTAATTTCATCCATGCAGATGAAGTTTAGTTGACTCTATAAAAGCACATGGTGATGTGGCAGACCTGGATTTTCCTTCTCTTTCCTGTGTAAGCACTCTGAAGTAACTGTTGTATTCCTTTATTAATATACTGCTGATGTTAAGCAACTGCTGATGTTAAGCTACACCCTCATGTATTAAGACTATTTAAAATACGAGTTATATGATGTTTATAAATCATATATGATGAGGAATATTAATTTTCCAAGCACCTTCCAAGATTTACAGTGTCAACCTACAGCTTTATTGTATAGAGCATACATGTGACTCAGAAGCAGTAAAAGACTGATCTGAGGATGGGAGACAGGCTACCCCACCTTCCTTGTTCTGACTCACTCTTTATTCAATCTTCCACCACCCCAAAAGCCACCACGCTGTTCCTCAGTCTCAACAGAGATTGTCACATCTCTGTAGAAAAAAAAAGATATTCTTTTATAAGGTGAGTAATGGGAAATTCTCAAAAACCATTTATATCACATTATATCTTGATGGGTTTCTTAATTATTCCTATAAGAGGACTAATCATTTGCAGGCCGAACATGAATTATCATGCAAATATTCCTTTGGATCATGTCCTGAGTCTACAGTAACTTTTCAACAATTGCACATGTAAATTTATTTACTTATTTAACCCATTCTATCACACTACTATCCCTTCAAGCTCTTCTTAAAACTCATTTTTTCATCATTTTTTTTCTTATTATTTTCAAAAATGTTGCTGTACTGATATGCAGACAGTTTTATTGCCTCTGTTTTTCCCACTTTAAGTCTAGGAAATCTTGTGGACAGTTACTGTGCACTGACAGTGTTTTGTCAGGTATTGTTTACCCATAGGTGCTGATCCACAAATGTTAAATCTTAATATTACCATGCCTACAGCTTTTCCATTTGACTGACAACATATATACAACACTTTTATTAGGGCACATCTACTTCCCAGTATGCACATTATATTATAGTCATCTCTTCTACCTCCTACAGACAATACAACATTTCTATCCTTTGAATAGACTAATAAACTCAAGAAACAATTGGTTTTGTTATTATTTAAAATCCTCCACAAAAATTTACCCAAGATTTTTTTACATACTCCTACTTTTAACTACTTAAAGACTTGTGTTTCTTATATGTTTCCAAAGAGGCATCTGATTTCCCAGTCTCATCCAAATTACTTTGACAGTGGCAGACTTTTGTCAATCAAATTTGAATCAGATTCACAGTGGTATCTTATCTGTTGATATTTTATCTGATTTACTACCATACTCCTTCAGTCTCTAACTTTGCTTTTCATGTTATATAACAGGATTTCCTCCCCAGATAATGAT
>JAYRBT010000181.1:20541632-20572029 GCA_036023395.1 Myiotriccus ornatus | reverse complement strand
TCCGCGCACACTGTAACTCACCTAAAAAATCCAATGCGCAGGCTGGAAGGTGTAAAGACCTTCCCTGGTTCTTCGTTTGCGAAGCCTGGCCATTATGAAATCTCCATTTACTTTACATCTATCCTTACCTACAGAAGGTTTGAGACAACACCCTTTCTCTGTGACACAGGGAAAAAACTGAGTTTCAAAGGGAAAAAATATAAAATGCATTGGAAAAAGCTGCAGAAAACCTCCCCCTATTTTCTTAAAAAATGCTATGCTTATATAAAAAAAACAGTAGCTTAAGCACAGTAAGTAGTATAGATCTTAATGAAGTCAACAGGTGAATTTCACTGCTTATTTATAGCTTCCTATTGAGCAATATTATGTAGAACAACTTCAAAATACTGTTTATTGCTCAATAGTAGTTTGTAACTTGAAGCCACAAAACTGAGAACACCCCCACTCCCAGTGGAAAAAAAAATTTACAGTGTATGTTCAAATTACAACGTTCCCTTCATCGGCAGAACTAGACAGCCTTCGGCATCTTCCAACCTCTTGACTGGTTGGGCTTCTGCTCCAAGCGAGCACACATGTGATACAAACAACGTGTTCCACTGAAATGAACGCTGGACAAGTTTTCTGGCTGGGCGAATGCAATGTATCATTCAGCAATGAAGCAAATGTAAATAAGGTTATTAAAAATTAAATTCTAAGTTTGTCTAGATAAAATTTGAGTTTATCTGCTATTACAAAGAAATACTCCTGCTTACATTTATACTGTACGTTGCCAGAGGTTCTTCCTTCCTTAAAAACAGTGAAATCTTCCCTATCCTCTCCCCCCAAAACTCAGTGGTAACACTGTGGGAGCATTTCCAGTGCTCTGTGCAGTAGTTATTTGTCCTTCGTGGGCCCATTACTATTGTTTCACTTAGTTCTCCTCATACTGAAACTAGCAAGATTTGTGTCACTGAGTTTATAATAAAATTACTGTTGGAAGCTGTTCTCTCTGTCAGATTTTCCCATTACTTTTTAATGCCATTAGCATAAAGTTACACTCTCAAATTTCAGGATTTAAAAGGTACAGTGCAGTGATGTTATTTTTTGCAATATTTAGCTGTGGTTAGAATATATTCACAGGGTAGATAAGCACTTCTGTGGCACTCTGTCATTATCTGCATTTCAAACTTTACAGAAAGCATAGTATATTTCTTTCATAAATTGACAGTTTATCAACTACAGTGTGTCTAATTTAGTTGATTTATTGGAATTACCCAATTATGCCAACAGCAAAACACAGTTCCGACTCCAGTATTCCTGCTGGCCTCAAGAAACAACCCTTGCACAGAAGACCCAACGCACTAATTGCGTGGGATGGGAAAAAGGATACTGTTCATTTTCTAATGGGAAACAGTTAAATGTCAGAATAAGGCTGAACTCTATGAAGTCAAATGTTTATACACTTAACAAACAACAAAACAAAACAAAACGGCAACACTGCATCATAATAATTGGATGTTACTTAGGCAACAGAGTTAAGAATTAATTTAAAACATATATTTTACAAAATAACTTATGCTAAGTCTAGACTGAAGAACTGCATTTTAATGGTGCTCATGGTGCTACATTTTCTCTGGCACAAATCCCATTCCTGGATCAAGCTTCTGTGGTATTGAACTTTCCTTTCTCTTCTGGGGACATGGGAGAGAGCCAAAAGAGAAACTTTCCTAGGGCAGCATTTCTGGCATTTAAGAGTCTCAACCCGCATAAAGTCAGGCTGCCTAGGAAAACACACCTCTCAAATATTACTCAAAGTGCACGGCAATCCCAGGCCAGGGTAAACAAGTGCCTGAAGGAAAAAAAAAAATCCCAAACCGATACGTAGCAGTTTTGGCTTATTACAAGGGACTCTTTGTCCCTTCTCGGGGAGTGCTAGCTTCCCCGGACCGCTCCGTCCGTGCCCCAGGGACCGGCCGCAGCGCTCCCGCTGTCACCGCCACCGCCCGCGGGCCGCCCCCCGCCCCGCTGCCGGCAGCGCCGGCCCCCTCCGTGCCAGCCCCGCACCCGGCACCCCCACGCACCGATGCCCTGGATGAAGACGAAGCCCGTGATGACGAGGACGGGGTGCCAGTTGAACTCCCCCAGGCCGCCGTCCCAGCTCAGCCCCTCGCGGTAGTGGAAGACCCAGACGAGGGAGAGGATGACGGACACGAAGCCGACCAGCAGCGTGGAGGCCAGCAGCGCCAAGAATCGCCCGTAGTCCTCCATCTTCCGCGCCCCGAGCGCGGCAGCGAGGGCCGCGAAGGAGGGGCGGGCCGGCGGCCGGGCGGGGTCGGGGTCGGGCCCGGCGGGGACGGGACGGGGAGAGACGGAACGCGGAGCCGCAGGGGCGGGAGCAGGGTAGCAGGACGGCACTCGGCGCCCCTCCGCGCCCCTCCGCCCTGCCCACCGGCGTCCCGCGGCCCTCTCAGCGCTGCTTTTTCACGCTGCTTTTTTTTTTTTTTTTTTTTTTAAAACAGTTTTCACAAGCTCCGTGTGTCCCCTCGCATTCAGAACCGCGCCTTAGAAAAGAATTTTCTGTGTCAGCCTGTCCCTTTCCAGGGTGGCGGCCCCACTGCGCTCCCCCCGGCAGCGGAGTCAGGGAGCTGACGGTCGCGGGTTTCGTGGGGGAGCTTGTAGCGGACGTTGGGGAATTTACAGACCTGCCATAAAGATAAGCCACTGCAGCCATAAGCACTTACAGATAAAGCAGGAGCGCTGCTTTGACGAAGAGGCAGACGGAGCATACAGAAAATATAGGGTAGGAGGAGCGCACTTAAAGATACTGATGAATTTGCCTGTACTTGGAGCACGGCTTGCCATCATGATCGCCCCTTTCCCACTGGATTCATGGAGTGCTGCAAATGTAGAACAGATACTAACCCGTTTTATATATGGAGTCTGGCCTAAGTGCACAGGAGGGTGTGGACATTGGTCTGTTGAATAGGATAAGTATATCAAAAGGGAGCACATGAAACTTAAGACAATTCCAACAGGTATGGAAGGACTCATACAAGGAAGTTAGAGAGGAAAAGAGGAGGAAATAAAACAGAATTGCAAAACAGACAACAGGCATCACCTGCCAAAAATATAACATGATAGATTAGATCAGTTTTGTCAAATCATGTATTCAGTCACTTTTTGCTTTGCTTAAGAACATTCAGCTGGCTCTGAAGCCTGTCAAATGCAGTAGTGATACCGAAAAGCAATAGAAACAAACTTCTTAAGCCCAATCTGTAGGTATTAAAAAGCAGTGTGCTGGGTGTTCGGAGGATAGCTCCTCTAATCGAACGTGCCAAATGACAGACAGGCAGGGCTTTCTATTGTACATCACATATTCATTAGCTATTCTCGCTTAATACATAGTCATTAGTTCGCTTTACATAGTCACACCCCCATTGGAAGTCCTTGTTTGGTCCTGCCGAGTCGTCTTCACTGTCTTGACCTCAGTTCTTGAGCAGGCACAGCGTCATTGTGTTTCACCACCAAAAACTGTAACGTTCGTTCTTTATCTTATTTGAGGATGCAGAGCTTAGTTTACATCCTGTTTGTTTGAGTACATCCCTTATCTAATTCTCTAGGACTTCTCTAAGATTATATTGTTCCTTATTTGGGCGTTCTGGAGTGCTGTGAACAATGTTTCTATTTCTCCTATGAGTAGGAGGCTATGCCCAAACATATATTCAGCACTACTTTTCCGGTATTTGATTAGCTTACTTTTAAAATTACTTAGAAATTCATTAACTGATTGAGACGGAAAAAACTATTTTTTTTTTTTTACTCTGGCTAATCTTTGAGCTGTCTGGTATCTCACACTCAAACTGAGGCCTAAAAAAAAATTAAAGGAAACAGTTTTATGGAACTAAAATAGTTTCAGTAGAATACTGCCAATTCAAACTCTGTCCTTGCTAAAGTGCTGGAAACATCTACATAGAGACATGAAGACCGGGCCAGATTGGAAGGGGATGCAAATATGTTCTTCATTGTCCTCTCTAATCTCTTAAAAATAGATGCTGGGCTCTTACATTTTAAAGAAAAGCTTCACTTGGGCATCAACTGTTTAGAGATGTTTAGCTTTAATTTGCATGGATTTGGTGTGACCTGCCCTCAGGATTTCAGTGGTTGCTCATTCTAGTCACAATGGGAACTAGAACTGATAACACTGATACTGTTAAGTTTGACAAGTCACAGCATCTATGAGAAGGCAAGATCTAAGCCCTGAATCTTCTGATGAATGCACTTCCAAGGATGCCAGATTGTGGTTAGCTCATGAGGCACAAAGGTCATCTCAGTATTATGGTCATAAAAATTTTATTAAGTTTTTTATGGATTGTTAAGTGAATATTTTTATGTGCAAACCAGCTTATAGTAAAACCGTAGAGCTGCCTCCTTGTGCACAAAAAATATCATGTGGGTTAAACAAAATGGTACTTATACGCGATCCGTTTTGGCGTATTTTTCTGTGCTTATCTGGAATCCTTTACTCACTGTCTTTTAAACAATCGATCTTTATTATATATTTTTGAAAAATAACATTTACTAAAGAGTATTGTAAAACCTTCAGATTGATGTTGAAATGTTACAGATAGCAAGGCGTCGTTTTTATGGTGTTTGTCAGTTCCATGCAAGGGATTGCAAAAATATTACATAAAATTCCAAAGAAAGGATTCACAGGCTCCAAAATGTGTCCATTCTTTCCAGTTATATAGGGTGGTCTAATAAAATTACTTTTGTCTCTGTGAAGCCTAAAAACTGATGCAAATATTTATTTTAATTTACCTTTTATGAACCTAAATTTCCCAACTGCAAAATACTTCAAGTTCCCACTGATTTCAACAAGCCTTCTTTATATCCAGTACCCCAACAGTCCCATACAGGAACCTTCTACCCAAGTGGATTTTACTTATGCCTAAAACTATATTTCTCGGAAGACTTTCATGAATTCCTATAGCTCAAACCGGTTTACCCTGTTAAGCAGCAAATAACAAGAGCTAACGCAAAATTTTATTGAACTGAAAAATGAGGCCCAGTTTTGCCAACTAACCATGGATGAATTTTTTTAAAAACAGACTTGAAGAAATGTGAAAGCTTACAGATTGCTACATAAACCAAACCAGAACAAAGTGCAAAATAAATCCTTAGACAAAGCGAAATGTTCTTTATGGAACATCTGTAATGCAGAGAGGATTTCAAGCAGCACAATTAGTAACTCCTGACCATATTTCTCCTTGTTTCCTGTTCTTTCACCTCTTCTTGCCCACCTGATGCAAATGTCAGATTGGTCTTGAATCAGAAGCGATCCTTAGCACAGCTACAATGTCCAAGTGGATTGCATGTTTACATGGGAGTGGGAACTCAACGTGATACAGCTGACTGCTGAGGGCTGAACGACGCATTTGATAATCTCTTTGGAAAACAAACCCCCACTGGCATAAGGAGGAAACTATCCTGTGTAGGTCTTCCAAGTCTCTTGGATCAATGAACACCTGCTTTTGTTAACCAGGCCCTCTCTTCTTTCCCAGAGCCTCCGTTTCTTAGCGACAATGATTTTTCCAGTACATTACCGACTCTGTCAGGTGTGTGCTCCCTCTTAGCAGTTCTGTTGGGACATAACCTAATACGCACTTCTTTCTTTGGGTTGCTGCATTGTCAGATGTAGGATACCTGTGACTTTAGACCTGGAAGAACCTACAAAGTAGACAGACAAAATAAGACCTATAAAAAAAAAGATTCACAGGTTATTTTGAAGAGGCAGCAATGGATTCCTGCCTGTATTGTGCCTGCAGTATTTGGGAACTTCTGTCGTTGTTGCTATACCATTCATATATTTTGAGAGCAGGAGCCTAGACATGAATGTACACAAATGCTTGTCTAAGCAACACACCATGTCACCGTGGATCATTATTTTGTGCTTCTGATGTAACTTTTTTAACACTGGAAGTATTTCTGGTTTCCAGTGACCAGTGACTGACTTGTCAGAGCTGTGCTTGGAATGAGGTTACAGCCTCTTCTACCAGCTACAACTTTATCTCCGTTTTTTCATGCTGGACAAGTCACTGAAGATCTAAGCTGCAGAACAGGATATTTCAGATAAGTTGCAGTATCCCGTAGAGCATTTGGATGGGTTTCTCAGAAGCCCAGTGGCTGTTCATCTTGTAAACAAACGGGAGGGCTGAGATAGTCCAGTCAGGTTTGTTCTGGCAGCTAATGTAACTGGCTTTTGTGGGAGCTTTAGAAATACCCCTGTAGAAGTTATTTTACCAGGAGTAATACTGATAAAGAAGTCTAGATAATAGTGTTCGAAGAGCACAAGCAAACCAGAATGATCCTTTTGCTCTTTTTGGTATTGAGTTCCATGCCTAAGCTACAGAACCATTTGACATTTGCTATTGAAGGCATCACTAATTTTGTCTTTGCAAAAATTGTGACTGTGGGATGGGATGCTTCCTAAAAATAATTTTTACTTATTTTCCACCCTGGATAGAGCTTTTGCTGAGATAAAATAAGGCATATAATGCAGCTTTTCCAAAATTCGGTACTGGTTATAGGCAAGTCATTGTTAGCTGTGCAATGGAACTCTTTGTTGTTGTTCAGTCCATAAACATTTTGCTTCTGTGAGTTGTGGCATATTTTTCTAATAATTTAAGGTATTTCGTTAAAGTATTTTAAAACTGGGGACTCCATGGCAGTAGTTGGAATTGTCAAAGCAAGATTATAAAATTTTACAGCTTGCAGTTTTTATTTGACTTGTGCTTTCTCCTTTTGTTCCCCACTGCTCAGCAGCCTTGCAGTGAGTGTATACTCAATGACAAGAGGAGGGCAGGATGGGCACTCTTCTAATGCTCAAAGCACATCTTATCAGGAAAAGCCAATCCTTCCTATCTTTTCATTTCCTAGGCACTGACTGGGAAATTCCACCTGGGCCTCTGCACACCTGTGTTTATCAAATACAAATAGCGGTAGCACTTTTGGAATCCAATTTCTTTTCTCTGTCCAGATCATTGAGAAGGGAAAAAAAAAAAAAAGAAAAAAGCGATTTTGTTGAAGTAGAAATGCTGGAAGTAGGCTGCTTTGGCCCACAAAACAAGATGTTTCTAAGACAGTCATAAAATCAAGCCAGTTTCCAGGCAGTACAAAGAAGGGGCAGTGGCATTATAAAGAGCTAAACTAGAAAGAGTGTGGTGTCAACACTCAGGAGTTCCCTAGATCTCCGATGCCCCAGAGCATGGAAACGTGCTGCGCTCATGCTCCAAGGTGCAGGTTAGAGGCAGCCAACGCACACAGTACGTACCCAAGGCGGAGACTAACTTCAGATATAATCAGGAAAACTGCCCATGTATGAGTCTAAATGTGGAGCATCCAAGTAAACATGTTCACAGAATAATTTTCCTGTCTGTCTGCTGGCAAACTGCTCTCACTGGGGACTGTCTGGAGAGCCTGCAGTCCTGTCACTTGGAATGCATTGCTTCTCCTGCAGCATCTCAAGTAAGCCAGAGCTCTTTAACCACTCAGTGGAGTAATTTCAGTGAATTTTAGATTCCTTTTTCTCTTCTTGAAAAGAATGTGCACTTACTCTTCCCTAAAAATATATTCCCAAGAACTCAGTTTCCTTCTCCACACAGGCAGGAACAAGGCATTCGTACTTCCAGTTCACTAAATGAGTTATTAAGCTATACAAAGCAGTTCTTAACAATTGCATCATTGTAACTCTTCACTCTGCTAGGATACCTAGTTCTTTTTATTAAAAAAAAAAAGCAAAACCAAAAAAGGAACCAAGACCAAAACAAACAACTCAGCCTATTTTTGCAGTTCATGTAATCTTTTGTTAGCTGAAGAAAGCACTTTAACTACTTTAAATTTGTTCAATCTATAAACATTAGAATGTATTGACATAAAATTGTTTTGGAGCTCCTGAAGGTTATTTGGGTCATCAGTTTGCAACTTCAGTAAAGCGGAAGTAAATACTAAAGTTACAATTGCATAAATGCCAAGTGTAGCAATCAGAGAGGTTCAAGTGATCCTCTCTGAAAATCTAAGATTGTGAAATAGCAGCAAAAAAAATATGTTCCTTTAAATATCTCTAACGTTGATTTAAATACTGGAATCCTTGTTTCCTTCTTTTAGTACTCATAACATATTAAGTGTGTATCAGAGACACCTTGAAATCATGTTGATTCAATGCAATTATTATTGGTGAGCCATTGCCACATACATATCAGATCAATTCACACACCTTCCAGGAAAAAAAAAAATTCTTTAAAAAAGTTTTGTACTTGTGACTGTAGCAATACTTGGCAGTTAGGAAAGCCCTCAGTTGCTGTTCCTTGTTCTTTTGTGGTTCAGCCTTAGAAAACCACATTTTTACAGCCTTCTCCTCTTTTTTGGTCTTATCATTTAGGTTTTGTTCATTCTGGCAACATCAGGTTTGTTTCAAACAACGCTCAGTGAAATCCAACGGGAATTCACTCGTTCATGATCTTTTTACTTCCTAGATCAACATTTTGCCATTTGCAGGCAGAGTGCCCCGAGATCTTGCTTTGAGCAGCTGACAGCACTTCCTGCCAACTGTTCCTTCAGGAAGCAGCCTACATGCCACCCTGTGCAGGTGTCCTTTCTAGCAGCTATTCCTATTAACAATCTTTATCATAACTGGGGAGCAAATTACTTCATTAGCTGTTCCATCATGTGGGATAGCTGTTACAGTTCCATAAGGAAAACAAATCTCTTACTGGTGAGTTTTTGGCAGTCTTCAGTTACTGTTAAGTAATATAAATGGTATTTTTTCAATAACAAAAGGAAAATAAAATACAAAATGAGAATAAAATGAGCAAGAAACTGTGCTGTCAAAGTAACTGGACATATCCAGAAACGAACAGAAGTATAAAGAAACATTTCTCCACATTGAAAATGCAGAAAGTTTGTGTGAGATCACCTAATTGGCAAAAATAAGATCCCTTCAACTCTATGTTTGAAATACACATTTGAGTCTTTATTCATATTAACAGTTCACATACATATTTACATCTCTCTCTATATACCCTAATTTTCTCCTTGGGCATTTAGTGCTAGTGAAAATAATAGAAGCATGAACTTTTCAGCTTTGATCTTTTATTAAATATGCACTTGAGACTGCATTGAAATAATGAATTGAGGCTTTATCTGCAGACTGTGGAAGCCATGGCAGGAGTGCTAAGCACCCCCTGAAATACACGGGAATTAATGGAACTCACATTTTAATGCCAATAATTCCTTAGTCTGATTTCTGTAAAACAAAATACTATCAGTAAATGGGTTTCCTGATCATGAAGCTACTACCTATGAGAAGTGAAGAAAATTTTTGTCTTCTCTATTTTATTCATCTTAATTTCTTAATTTAGAGATGGGAAATAAACTACATTTGAAAAAGTTACTTCTGTTTTTTTCAAAGCTTTTTTTTTTGTCTTGTCTTGTACTAATGTCACACTTTGGTGCTTGTAGATGATTATTCTGGGCATGTGCACAAGAATATTTTTTCCTCTGTAATGGAAACCACATAGGTTTCCTCTGAACTTTTCCATTTTACAAATGCTGTTACTCTTTAGCATACTGAATTATTCAGATTGTGTAAGAGATTTCCAAGTACCTAATTTACATTATGAAAAAGAGAAAGCTAAGTGCTCTAGAATCATCATAAATGGACATCAAACTATAGGTCTAAGTCAAATCTAATGCATTAATTCAAATTATCAATTTGACACTGCACAATAGTACACCCCTGCCAGCAACAGCGACCAAAAAATGCCTACATATGAAATCTCCTGGCAAAGTAGGTTTTTTCTGGTGGATGAGTTAAAAAATGTAACTTGAAGTAAAAGCAGTTGATCCAGATGAGCTGCCACGAAGCATGCAGGTATCTGTATTTGGGTTACAGTTATTTTTTTAACAATGTAAAAAACAACTGGTTTGTGGTCAAGATTTTCCTCCCATTTAAACAGAAGTTTTAGAATTTTCTGGGTCTCTGCATAGATACAGAAGGCAACTCACAGCTTGATTCTGTTTCTTTGGTGTGTTCCAGCCTGTTAGTAAGTAGGGTGTGAAGACAGAAGTACTCAGGCCTAATTACTTGGGATTCTTTATTCCTAAACAGCTTTCAAAGGTGTTTGAAAGCAAAACACTCGTTTCTGAATGAAAATATCTGTGTGATCTTCCAGGATGGAACATCTGCCATTACTGTAGTGCAGCAACACAGTGCATGTTTAGAGTGATAGAATTTCTTACCTGAGACCCCATAATCTTCATCAAAGTCTGGGCTGCCTTTTGGTCATTACAAATTGCTGCATTTTTGGATACTGATGTACATTTATTGATTTAGCAGAATATAATTTCAGAAGTCTGTAATAATTTAAGAATAAGCCACTGGGAAGTATAGCAAACTCTTGAAAGCTAGAGCTGATTGACATGAGCAGTACTTGCAGTATTTAATAAACAATGACGTTTAAACGTCTTTTTCTAGGAGGAACTGCTTCAATAAACCAAACAGAAATAAGCATAAAATGTATCTTGGGTATCTGCTTGAGAGCTGGGTCTTCTGCCTTACAGACTCATTACCTTCATATATTAGTTATGTAGTTACTTATAAAATGACAGGTAATGGACAGGTGTTCTTTCCTGGACACTGAGTGAAAACTTATGGAAACGAGGGTGGAAATTGGGTGTTGCTGCTGTTTCATTCTCTTCATAAATGTCCATTTTGTGTTGTTGTTTTCCTTCCACAATTGTAGTTCACTTTTTCTTTTGCATTACACTTTTTCTAAAAACTCAAAATAGAAAATTTTTATCATTCTTCTAGAGCTCTTCCCTGTTGTGTCATCTAGAATGATCCATGCTTAATTAGTAAAGCTTGGAGTAAAAAGAATATTTGTTTGGAATTACCATGCTCATGATGATGGTGATGGTAGTTGGTAGATTGGTTAGATATCTGTCCTTCCCTCCAAGAGCTACTGTCCTGAGCCCATCTTTGGCTTGCATTTGGAAACAGTCTTTATCACCATGAAGTCTCGAGCCTGGGTTTTGCTGTGGGTGCTTTTTAATTTAAAATGAAAGCCTGCATTCTGCAGATTCTGAACATACCACACAGCACTCCCCTGTACCAGGTAGGATGCACACAGGGATCAGGGTGAGCAGCTGGGAGCTTTGGCTCAGACTCCTGACAACTCCTGACCCTTGGCATAGGAAGAACCAGAGAACTGCTATATCTATATGTATGTATAAAAATATATATTAAAAGACAGTAAAATACATAATTTATTAATATTTATCTTTAAACCAATACATACACAACCGGAAAACCTGTGTGATTTTATTTCTCACAGAAAAGCAAGAGAAGGGTTTTGTCTAAGTGGTTTAATAGCAACACTGCAATTTTCATGCTACATATAAAATTTATCCTAGACAGTTTTACATACTTTGTTTAATTGACAGTCTATATTAGAGTTGCATAGGTAAAACTATATAAGACAGATCACAGCAGATGGCAGATAATCAGTAAATCCACATCTTTCTCCTTGATGTCCAGTATTTCAATCCTATTGCTGAAGAGAAGCAATAAATGCTGCATCTAGAATTAATGATGAATTGGTGAATACATGAAGAGCCATTATGGACTGCAGGCAAGTGTACAGTGTTACAAAGAAAAAAGAACCCAAAACCTCTTGTAGTAGTAGTACAAAATGTTAAGATTAAATCCTGCCAGAAAAACAGTAGCTGACTACTTTCTATGTATGGCGTCTTTAAATAACATCCAAACTGAAGTCTCTGTAGTTGTTGTTTATGGTTTAAATATATTCAAAAGTTCTTCCTCCTTTTTTACAAAACACTTTCTGTTTTTTCATGGCTTGAACATTAATCATCTTTTGCAGTATCACAGACCATTTGGTAAACGTAACAACTGAATCTCCTGTTAGGCTTCTGTTCTATATGTAGTACAAGGTCTTTGTCGAAGTAAACTTCATGACTATAAGTCTGAAATGAGAAAAAAAAATTGGATTGTAGTCTCTCTTTCCACAGCTTGTTAATATCCATACCATTTTGCATGAGGAACAAAAAATATTTAACATTGGTGACCTCCAGGATCAGGCAGGATTTGTGTGGATACACAGAGATTCCTCTTCCAGATAAAGGACAGAATTTTAAAACTTTGAGAGGTTTCTCACATAGCTATTTTAGGCATCTAACTGCAATTTGATGCATCTGATTTAAGATCCCAAGTTGCGTATGCAGTCAATGATAAAGAAGGTGCAAAGGTGCTGAAAATTTCAGACCATCTAAGCTGGATGTCCACCTAAACTTGGACTGTATGAACACCTCATTCCATCTCTCCAAATACACACGCAGGGAGGTCCATCTTAATTCTATGCATGAGCAGTTCAAGTTAAGATAGTGAAATTATTTACAAGTTATAAAGTTAATCTGATGAATTTAGTCAGAGGGTGAGTATTTAAGTTGATAAATACTTCAGAAATTCATAAGGACAGTCCCTTCCCCAACCAAAAAACCCAAACAAATCAACAAATGGAAAGAATAATAATTTCAAAAACTGGAGATTTTCAGATAAATGAGCTACTATCTGATGGAATACTTACAATTTTAGCATTTGTAATTATTATTTGATACAAATCTCATCCCTTGGCAACACTATTTATATATCTGCTTCAAATCTGAACAAAAATGGTAGGTAAATGAGCATGGGGAAGAGACTGTGAACAAAAGACAGGAATTTTCCTCACCACATCCCAGGACTCCCGGAATGGAATACTCTTAAGTAGAATCCCATGTTCATTACAATGAAAGTCAAGGTGAGCTCTTCCATCAGCTCCTATCTGAGTAACTGCCACAGTGGATAATAAATCCAATTCATCTTCATAGTCCACAATTTTGAATGTCTTAGGAAAAACAAAACCTCAAGTTTAGAAATAAAACATAAATTCACATTCCCCTCCACCTAAATTAGATAGCTCTTTTTTCTTTCTGGTGAAAGCACAATTGGAAAAATTCTAGTTCTTACATCTTCTGGTCTGATAAAGAAAACTTTGGGACACTGATACTCAACACGAGTTGTCCAGTGTATTTCAGTGAAATTCCTTAAGTAGGAGAAAAGAAAGTGATAATCTGAAAAGTCCGAATGTGCAAGTAGATGTATTTTTATATATAACATAAAGGATATAGAAAAGAGGTACTTCTAAAGAAATATATTTAAGTTCTTGAAGCAGACATAGTAGAGACAGTGTAACTTAAAACCTTCACTGGGTTGAAGGTTGAGTATATTAGGGGATGAGTATATTAGGGTAATTCCATTCACATGAATATTTCTATGTTCTGTTCAGAGCTCTCTTTTGCTCCACAGAGTGTGTCAGTGAACAACTGAGACCAAAATGTAAAGACTGTGAACTAACTTAATTGCCTTTATTTCACTGTGACATACTCTTTAAATTCAAGCCAGTCTTTTTCTTCCATAACGTAAAAACATCTACTGGAATCCCAAGTAAAGTGTAACAGCAGGGAAAAAAAATAGTGTGTAGACTATTTGTATTATGGTTAAAAGAAAAAGTGGATAGAAATGAACTGCAGACCCTTAAGGGTTATATTGGACTGTGCTGTAGTTTTACCATAGCAAAATCTAGTTTCTCAGAAAAAAAGAAGTGACTGCCCGAAACTGATGCATTTTAACTGCTGTGCTTATGACAATTACAGCTCCAGCTCTAGACAGAGAGCTAAAAAATACTTTTCACAACCTCTTGAAGACTCAACACCAAGGCATGTGGTGTTTTCATTCTCAAGAAGCAGTTACTTAAAGGAAAAATGTTAAATACATTTTCCTGCAATCTAATCAAAGTAACTGGGAGAAGAAAATGCAGTTTAGAGATACTACATCAAAGACAAGACGAACCTAAAGCAGAGAAAAAAAATTAAGTTTCTTTCATTTCATAAAATGCTTTGTAAGAAACATCTAAAGAAGATATTTGAATGGAGAAAAAGAGTTTTGGTTTGTCACATTAATATCTCCTTTCTTTGCCACTGAGGTCACATGGAGTTATGATGGTATCGTGGGGCATAAGAGCAGTTCTTAAAGAAAAAAATCCATAGTTCAAATGTCAACTAAGGACAAAAGATGACAGAGAGCATTTGAAGCAATTAGAAGTTAAAAAGACAGAAGAAGAACAAAGAACTCAAAGATATACATAATGGTTATACCCACTGCACCTGAAACAAGAATGGCTTCTGGCTGGCTAAGCATCTAAAATAATCCATGAAGTGCTCTTACTCACTGCATCAGTTACCTCTTGTTCTGGGTCATCATCCAGCAAGTTAAAACGCTTTTTCACCACTCGACCAGAAGCTGTTACGGTAACAGTGTTGTTCACCTTTGGAGAAACACAGAGAAGTGTCTCTAGACTTCGGAGCATTTTAGTTTCCAACTTTTTGACATTTTCCTATATTTTGCTTTCTGAACTTGTTTTTATCTCTCAGACCTTGTTTCACTCATTAGCTGTGCATCGCCCTAGTGCTGCTATGGCTTCTTTATAAGGGTTCATGAACTTGGTAACTTTAATTGAGGTATTATTAAAATTTACTCATATTCAGAGGTTCTCAGTCCTGTAGAGGTAGCAAAGGTTCTTAGCTACCATAATTTTTAGAACAGAAGTGTCTGGGACCAAGATGCTGGAATGGGAATTGACACAGCTAAGTCACCATCAGCTTGTTTCTTAAACTCTTAGTTGCAGAAGATGGGAAAAGTAGCACCTTAAACCACCATGGCTGCTTCCACTGGGCTTCATTATCACAAGAAACATTCAAAACTAGGTTATCAGTGTCACAATGGAAGTCAAAAGGAATAGGCACAGCACAGACAGGATTAAAACTCGTATTTCTTTGTTCTCACTGTAACAGAAGTTACCTAAACAAACCCTAAAAAACCAGTACGGCGAGTCATTAGATGACCTAGCTTTCAGTTTCTGAATTCAATGGAATATTTACTCCTGAGTTTGTGTAGATTTTTTATACACAAACCTTTCTTCTGCAAAAGCTTCAAAATTTTAGTATGAGCAATTTCCAGGCATTTTACAGTACTCAAACTAAAAACCTGCTAGTAGGTAAGACATAACCTTGCATGCTGAAGCAAAATGACAGTTCCAGCCATTATAAAAAAATTTTCTTCATGAGTGTGCTCTTTAACCTTTTTGATGTTAAGATTGTCTTTGTGATTTTACATCACAAAAGACTTCACGAAACAACTGAGATGATTCAAGAGCTCAATCCTACCAGTAGGTTTAGATCATCTCCTCACCACTTGATTCTACCTTTCTGCACTTTTCTGATCCACTGATGATTCAGTTCTGTTCTGCTCCAGTTCGGCTCACCAAGCAAGCAGACAAGCACTCACCTTTTCTGTTATTTTAGTGCACTGATTTGGCTCACCAAGAGTTAGACGAATGTTAAACCTGTCACAGGTGTGCACAGCCAGGAAAAGAAACAGACTTTTGGAAGCAACATATGGTCTTTATTGTCTTATGAAGACTTACCTGTAAGTTATGAGGGACTTGAAACATTTCTAGTATTTGTATGATCAACTTACCTGAGCACCAGAAAGGCACACAGTTATCACTTAGTAGCACCTTCATTTGAAGGAAATCTGTCACCATCTATTAAGTATGTTTTATATCCATGATACATGTGATACTGCACACCATAAAGAATGCTGAAAACTAAAGAAAAGACTGGAGGTTTCAGAAATCTATCCTGAAAATGGTACTGCTCTCAAAAAATCTTTAAACTCCGATGAAGACACAGAATGTCTTTCAATAAACCTTGAATAGAGCCCATAACACACAGTGATTACTCATATATGCAACCCCCCCGTGTATTGCTCAAAATCATACATTGTGATCTCAGACACTAAACTCACACAGTTTTCTCTGTTGGCTACAATCGTAAAATCTTCTGCAATCTCCATTTGTTCTGGATGATTTTTAACTTCCTTAAGCTTCAAGACTCTATGAAAGAAACAGAAATTACAAAGTCAGTCACATACTCTATCTGCCTACTGCAACACTTCTATGTATTTTTTTAAATCTTGTACATAAAAACATCAGAAAGAAGTGAAATGCAAATTAATTATTTTTGTAATTTATGTTTATCAATGAAATTTTAACACAGTTTTTTTTAACACAGTTATATTTTTCATATAAAAATCTAGACTCTGGCCTCCAGTGCCCACATTCATCTCATAGAAATCTGCAGATGTTTCTACCAGAACTTCTGATTCCGACAAATTAATGAATTTTACGGTTTCTATAGTCTGATGCGTGTTTCAGCCTCCAAATGTCAAACTACTGAATTTGTGCAGTTTTGCAATGTCTGCTCTGATGAAAATAGGACTTTCAAAAAAAAAAAAAAGGCTCATACTTTATCAAATTTGGTCCCACGTGGATTATTCTACCTGACATATCTGGATGGAAATATATCCAGTCAGGTTCAAGTGAACAGCATTTCATATCCTGTATGCCATTTTTTGCCTGAAGAAGAAAAGAAATATTAGTATTTTGAAAGTCTCACAGATCTAATTAAAGAGGAAATACTTGAGCTCCTCACTACATACCTCTGAAGGTTTTTAAGTATTGCTCCTAATCATGACCAGAAAAGATGGCAGTGGAACAATAATAATAACAACAATAATAAAAAGATTCAGTTCCAATTCTCAAGATATTCCATGGAACAGTTTCAACATTTTTAACACGCAATAAGCAATGACCTCGTAGCTATATATAGTCCTTTCTCTCCTGAAACTAAGCACAATGAAGGTTTAGCCTACACTCTGCAAACACATCAACAACTCCAGCACTTTGAGTATCCAAGACATGGGATGTGTCAAAACATGAGACAAACATTAGCACTAAGTTTGAGTTGAGCTTCAAACCTCAGGCTTAGCCTCTTTTGTGCAAATTATTTGTGGAGCACGTAAGCCTGGGACAGCTCGTGGTTTCAGCAATCAGATGCAAGCTGGTCAAAACCTTGGCACTCTGGCAGTAGCTTTTTGGTGTTAAATTTAGCTGACATTGATCATTCAAATTTTCAAATATATGAACCCACATAGAAAAAAAACAGATAAGAAAGGATTGTACATGTCCATTTCAATCAAAATTGATCTTCAGCTACAGTTGTGAAACAACAGTTTTGACAATAAGACATGGGAGGGGAAATAATTGATTTGATCAGGCTAGCAAAAGAGATAAGGACATCTATAGATGAGACTTATTTAGTCCAGAACTCTGAACAGGCCTAGAAGCTGCTTGTATTACAGAATGATCTTCAGGTCAACTCCAGGTTAAAAATAAAAGCTGAGATGGAGAGCTCACACAAAAGAATATATGATGAACAGTACATACAAATAATTAGGAATAGATTAAACTGAGTAATAAAACCTTTCTAGGAATAGAGAGGGATTAAACTGAGCAATGAAGTCTTTCTAGGGAGAGAGAGAAGGCAAAAATCAAAAATAAACTACAAACATTAAGGAAACTTATTCTGCAATTTCTAAAAATTTAAAATAATTCTTAAGTCAGCATTTGGTAGGCTGACTAGTCAGAAGTGCATTAAGATGTTACCATGCAAGGTAATGAGACTTAGCTTTTAAGTCATAAATACAGTGCTGTGTAGACCTGACAGTGCCACTATTATATTGGAATGAAGGAAATATGAGAAGCAGTACTAATTCAGAAGGAAACATTTTACACATGACTCCATGGGACAGCTGATTTGATACTCTGGGGTGATCCCTGCAAAAGCACCACACTGGAAAACAAGGGTATTATTACCTCAAATGCTACTCAGAATAAGAGATGAAGACAAACATGATACACATTAATTTCAGAGAAGCTGCTATCTGAATATATTACCAAAGCATTGTCTTTCAGAGAACAAATATGGAAGACTCCTTTATGTTTTTTCTTGTTAGGTGTGATGATATAATGCCAAGGGTAACCTCCAATTTGAAATGCATTCTCCAGAGAAGATGCTTCAAATAGCAAAGGTGGGGTATCTGCAAATATTCGGTAATGTTAACACCATTAGTAGCAGAACAATCATAATTCCATTGATCCTTACAATTCTAAATTCCAATAAAGTTCAGAACTTTTGAAGACTGGTGGAAATGCATTGGCTGTGAACCCTTTTCCAGCACCAGCTATGCTACCTCACCTAACATCCAAGCACAAATCTGCAGCTCCCTGGGGAGGGTTACTGCCTTCTCAGAGGTTGATGCTCAACTGCTCTTCTAGTACCTTTGACTTCACTCCAAATGAGCTGGATGAGCAAAGACACAGCAAATAATTAAACTTAATCCAGCTCATCTGATTGAGAAAGGATGTACACATGAACAGATCAAAAGAGCATATCAAGAGGATCAATATTCTCTTGGGAAAAATAGCCATAAATAGCTAGAAACAGCAAGCAACAGTCTCAAATAACAGAATTAAATGCAGAATCAGAATATGCTTTCTCCTTTTGTGTAATACAACAAAATAGTGTGGACCACACTGAATGCAATCTATAGCTGAGTTCATAAAAATCAATAAAAATACGGAAATTTTTGCAATTAATGTTTTTTAGTTTTCCTTTGAGTTCCAAATTTAGACTTGTTCTTATCCTTCTTAGTCTAGCCAATGGTTCTGAGATGTCACATGACATGAGATACTGGTGTTTACAGAATGCTTCTTGCTTCTCTCTTCTTCCTTTGTTCACGTTTCTAGCACATAGACTGAATGGAATTAGTTCACTGCCAATGGAAATGAAGTCTTTCCTAGGCTGGAAAGTGGCTAGTTGTCTAGCTGTCTTTTGGACTAACACATAGGAAACGGGAGATTCTGTGCAACATATAACAAAGTTATAAAAAACATAGGCATCTGCTGAAATTGTAGAGAATGTTGAGGATGGAAGCATAAGCAGAGGGCCTACTGATATTAAAATCAGTCAGTAAATGAAAAATGAGTCAAGAAAATTTGTTAACATTTAACCCTATCAACTTTTTAAATAAAACAAATAGCAAGGTTCCTCAAAAATTCTGGTAGATGGACTAAATGATACAATTAAATATGTATATGTATGGTGAAATTAAATAGTATATCAATCCTGAGCAGTATAGGCTGCTGATAAAATATGCCTTTCTTTTTATGTTCATTTGGCAAAGATTTGCAAGATCATAGCCACTTAAACCACTGTGATAATGTGACTCTGCTGCCTCAACTCCCACTTTCCTGCGGTGTGTCACTCACTCTCGTTGCTTAACACCTATTTTATTGTTTGCAAGTTCTTTCCCAACTCTTGCCAGATTTCAGTCTCCAGTTGAGCTTCTCTTTTCACTTCCTTAAAACTTTCCAGACTCATCTAAAATAAAGTCATAAAGTAGTTCCTGGCAGCACTAATAAGTATTTTTTCTGTTTTGAAATTACCATATCCTCTATCAATAAATCAAACTAGTTTTAAGTTCTGGATATTTAGAAGTTACATAATGAAGATTTATAGGTACTTTTCCATTCCTTCCACTGTGACCAAAATCAAATTCCTCTACAGTTATGAGTTGTAAATGAAGTGGTAAGTACACAGCAGCCTGTAAGGTTTGACCTCCATACACTTCCTTTTGGGTACCTCACACCATAAAAACAGTGCTGTAATAATGGCCATCCCTGCAGGCAATTTCTGTAGAGAGGCTGGGACTAAATAAGAAGGAAAGTGACACATAATTAAGTTATAGTAAATACAAGCTTAAACTCTGAAATAAGATCTTAAAATCTTGCTCACTGAAGCATTTGGCCATCTCGTTCTTAGATGAAAACAACTCAAAACCCACAGGAATGCAAGTATCTGCAAAGAGCAGCCGTGGCAAATGTGTGTCATGAGTTCAAAACTTCCTAACCACAAACTCTTGCATAGAATTCAAGATCAAAAATGTTTTTTCCAGTACACTGGTTTTAAATCTCAAAACTAAAAGCTACAATGATCTATAAGCATGTTTTCCACGGGGCCCATAACATTAAATGGTGGGTTTGCAGACCGAGAGAGAGAAAAATGAGGAAAAATTTCCCTTTGCAGAAACTGAGACATCAATTATAGCAGCCTATTACTTTGTGTTGATAAAACATTGCATCGTAACTGAAAGCCTGTACTATGTAAGTCTGTATTTTATGTATTCCCTCATTTTTATGTAAATCTGGATGGTTTGCCTCTTATTATCTGACAGTTGGAGAACATAAAATCAAAAGCATTTTTTATGTGGACAATCACCTGTAAAAAACGTTTAATAGAAAAACATTCCAAATTAAAAAAATAAACAAATGCATTCTTTGATATTTGTGAAACTAACTTTTTCTTTCTTTCTTTCTTTACTTTTTTTTTTTTTTGAAGTGCCTCGAGTGCGAAGTTGTGAGAATGTATTTTCGTTTCAAAGAAAGTCTCAGTCTTTGGTCATTCATTAAGATTCTTAGCACCAAATTCTAATCTTAAATGCACCAACAGAAATCACTGTCTGATTTCAGAGAAATTAAAATCATTACATAAAGCAGAACATGTCTAAGCTAATGATTTAAGGCATAAGAATTGTTTTTAATAATTTGTTCTCATTGAAACTGGCACGTTTCTGACAGCCTAGAATTATAAAAATGGAAGTCAGACAAATTGTATTGAGTTTCCTTGAATTTCCTCTGCAAGTTAGATTAAATGTTCTCACGTTTGCTGACACACCATGTACTGTTTCTGGGTGCTACCAGTAGCTATCCTAGCCCTTCCTCTTTCTCGAGAGCAGTTGGGTCTCAGAAATGAGGAAGAGGTTTCCATTTCATGCATTGCTTATGAGGTCTTTCAGATAGCTTAGTTGCTGTGATAGTTTTCTAGGTATGTCTTATATAATTATAATTGTAATTAGAAGTAAAGCAAAACACATTTTTACTATAATGTAAATCCAGAAATATAGCTATGGCACAATATAAGTACAGTAATTTTAACTTTCTTGGTGTGAAATAAGTAAGAATTAAATCATAAAAGCTGCCAGCCAAGATAATACAAAGATCATAATTACCTGTTATTTTAATGTTACATGGAAGACCAAATGGATACTTTCCTACAACTCCCACTTGACCATTCCAGTTGAATTCCTGTCCCAAATCAAATGGCTGTTCCATGAACTAAAATAAAACAGAATAATTTGGCTTTATTAATGCATGTTTCCTTGTTTAGTTTTACTGCTCCATTACTACTGCATTCTTCATCCTGTTAGATACTGCTTGAGGTCTTACTTTTGAATTAACGTTCAACTTTTGATTGGAAGGATATAAACTCAAAAGTCTCACTGCAGTTCTGTTTGAGATCAATCTTCCAAACCCACCAGTTTCTGGCCTTCCCAGTCATCTAAAGCTACAGGCCAGGGGTGTAAAGAGGAGCACATCTGGTCTAACGTTCACGTAACTCCTCTGAAGTGCCTGTCTGACCCTGTGTCTCATGTTTGCCACCTGTAACTGGTGCAGACAGAATTTTCTGATAGTGTATCCATTTGCATCCTCTGACTACAAATAGATTTAGGCAGGAACTCTATCCTGTGACACAACCCCATGTACCTATGCAGCATTATGTAAGTATTTGTAACTTGTTGCCCCAAACAGCATAGACTGTATGAAAACTTTTGTATTTCATTACCTGTTCCAAAATGGCCTTGAAGTTATAGAGTCTGACCAGACCCATGCTATACATTACAATCAGGATTCCATTAGAAACAGCAACATCTGTCACACTATTACCAAATATCTGGAATAAAAGGAAGCAAAATGTATTCTATTAAAGAAATAATTGAGACAATGCAAAATAGTGACATTATGCCCTTAATTTTGCAATCATTTTCATTTTTTATTCTGACCAAACTTATGATCAGTGTTTTAAGTTCATGAAGTTTTCTGTAATTCATCTGTCCTGCTGAGTTTCTGTAATACTTTGCACTGCTCTAACACCTAAGGTTAGATTAGTCATAATCTGCAAGCAGATTCATTCTCTAATGAGTTCTCAGTGTATCTTCATACCATGCTACCCTGTTATTATCATACATGAATAGATTTTAGGAATCTAACAATCCCACAGGATTGTTAACAGAACTAGCAACTCAATCTACAAATCCTGATTTCAGATCTTCTATTCTTTCTTTATCACCAGGGTAAAATACTAGTCTATTCACAGCTCTGTGTACAGCTGTACCAAAACTATATTATTCAGCTGTCACAGAGTCCAGGATCCTCTCTGAATCCAAATTAGACACAACATGAGAAGCTTTTAATAATTATGTAGTATTCACTTGTGCCCCTGTTTAACACATCACTGAGAAACCCCCACAAACTAATTCTTCATATTTAATGAATAACAATGTGACATTGGTAATTCTTCCAATAGATATGGTTAGAAATGTAGTTTTCATTTCTTTAATCTGACTCACTATGTGAAAAAGCAATTAAACCAGTTAAAATAGGCTTAAAAACAATTAAAAAATATAAAGAAACCCAAAAGCTGCAAGACTCCTACATCTTAACACTATCAGTGATCTTGTGGTCTGGTTCTGAAAGACATATTCACTCCTGAGACTTTACCTTTTATTTAGACTTATGGCTCTTTAAATACATTTGTTATCTTAGGTCCCAGTGTCTTCCAGGCACAAACCTAAGTCTTCCAATTCTGAAGTCTCCTTTGTATCTTAGAGACCTTAGCCACTCTGAACTCAGAATTTATAGTGTACCATCTCAGTAAAGCTGATGCATGAGTGGCATTCTGCAGTTTTAAACAGTAACCCTAATCTAATCTAATCTAATCTGATATCAGGTTTGGCATTGAATTCACTGGTTGCTTCTTCTGCTGGGTGTATTCTCACATCCCAAAATCTGCCCCGCCGTTATTCCCAGCTGTAACCCCTTCTCTGGTGAGCACTCGGTACAGACACAGCTGAAGGGTTACTCTTTCGGACGTGTTGCTTACTATGACCATGATGAATCTGGCATGCCATTCCTAACCAGGTTGAGCATACCTTTGATACTGGTAACATTTTTTCCAGTCCTAAATACTAATTCTGAACAGAACAACAGACAGTGCACCAAACTTTCACGGGCCCAAATGAAAAAGTTTAACCCCACACCTTCTCTTGCTAGCCCAATCCCAATTACAGCCTCAACCCAACCTAGCACCAACTAAAACTCACTCATAGCTCTGGACTCTAAATGAGACTTTACCTCACAGAACCTTGAAGAGAGAGTTTACATGTTTTTACTGTTCCACTTGTAAGTTGTATCCAGGGTTTTCTTGGCTTAAAATAGAACAGGAAAACTTGCAGTCTACCTCGAGGCTCCCCAATATAAAGACTCTTACTCACAGGTTGCAAACTGAACTCAGAAAGGTTGTTTGCTCTTGACTGATAAATCAGGACATATTTACATTTGTCATCCATTAAGAGTGATAATAGAAGTTTGAAAAATTTGTAAGCATGTATAGAATGCACAGACTATTACTAAGACTGGGTCAGAGGCACACCTGTCTTTCGTTAAGGAGGTGAAAAGAAGTCTACTTTAGGATTTCCTAATTGTTACGATTGCTCTAAGTAAAGGCTAAAGTCCTTCTACGTGTCAAAGAGTAACCAATAACAGAATGTATTTGTATTTTCTCTTCTGGTAATACAATTAAGAATATTGCCCCCAGCGCCCCTATCAGACACAAGAACGCTGCTACTAATTAATGTTTCAGCTGCTTTTACAAGCTGTAACTATGACTTCTGAAATTCTGAAACAAGTGCCTAAACTAGACCTGTCATAGAACTACAGTATGGATCAATTTTAATAGAGAAATTAACTTACCTTTTTGTTTATTTCTAGCATTCCAATGAATGAAAGAGGTAAAACTTGGAATACAGCAAGATAAAACAATACAGACTGTTGTATTCCTGCCTGGAAAGGAACAAGACTGAATATAGTTATTAATGGTAGGACACCTTGATCTTCTGCCATAATAACAAATTATAATGCCTCCATCTTTGTACTTGTACATT
Organism: Myiotriccus ornatus; assembly: GCA_036023395.1. Lineage (NCBI taxonomy): Eukaryota > Metazoa > Chordata > Aves > Passeriformes > Tyrannidae > Myiotriccus > Myiotriccus ornatus. Next base: position 20,547,917 of record JAYRBT010000181.1, on the reverse strand, counting down.
TTTTTGATCAATATTGTAAAAGTGACAGTTTTTCAACAAACTTACCTGTCGTGCTGCTGCAGGGAGCTTATTCTGAACTGTCTTTACAACCATTACTTCTTGAGGAGTATCCCAGCTCAGATACCTATTTGTGACAAGAAAGGCCTATCTTAATCACTTAAAAAAACATTCATTAATAAATATATTATTTCACATAAAATATAATCTGCTGTAACTATGTAGATGCCTGTGACCAGCAAACTTCAGTCTTTGATTCGGAACAGGCGCTCAAGATGTTTGCTGTTTGCAGTAGCGCAACACCCACAGAACTAGGGATGGCTTATTTCATACAGGATTGCGAGAAAAATTGGAAAGCACGAGCACTCCCCATCTTAGTTTTTCTCCTTCCTTTCATAATCACCGCTGTCTTATCCTTCAGCCTAAAGGAAATAATTTCTTCTGAGACCTGAAAAAAGCAGCAGTTTGCCAGAAGCAGTAACTGCTCCATTTTAAATGAGCAAAATGGAGAAGAATGTTAGCAAGTTCGAAACAGCTCAAACTTTAAACACATTTTTTGTATGTTTGGTGAGGTTTGTTCTAAAGGTCCTTTCCTGGTATGCTGCCATTGCAATATGGCTGTAAAGTTGTCAGAGAAAAGCAAATAGTAGCATAGGTTTTGTGGAACTTGATACCAAATTTAAGACTATAATACTTAAGCTGATAAAATTCTTCTACAGGTAAGAGCATGCAGGAGCAGTACTCCAGGTAACATTCTAGACTAACAAACCTATAGTCAGCCACAGGATGGTACAAAAATAAACATGACGTCCCTTCTCCACTGTAGTGCTAATGATTGTTAATGATATTAAGCCTAGTCGTTGTTTCATACCTGAAGGATTTGCAACAGGAACCAGCAAGGTATATTTTTTCCAGTACTTCTCCACTATCAGCAGAGAGACGTAGAAGCCAGTTCTGCACCGTCAAGACTATCAGGGAAGCTTTATAATCTGAGGGACTTGGTAACATTTCCCCCTACATAAAAAAAAGTTGTTAGAAAAATATTTGTACCAGGAGGACACATAACATTTGGACACAGTTAGAAGAACACAAAACTTAACAGACATTCCTCAAAAACTGAAGGAGGAAAGCAGCCTGCTAATGGCATCAGTATCTCTAAGATCATGTCCATGCCAAATAATCATCTATCACTGTCACCGTTTTTGTAAGACAGTTACCTTTTCTAGAAAAGACACCTTTTAAAACTTCCTTGCCCTGCAAAAAATTGTCACTGATTATTGATCTAACTGATACCAGTCTTGAAGAGAAAATTGTTGAAGTATTGCAAAAAAAGACATTCAAATGATAACAGTAACTGCTAAGAAAGGTATTTACATTGCTTATTTTTATGCACCTCAAGGATCAGGCTAATATTTCTAAGATCTGTGGACACTGGATGGGAGAAAAACTCCTTGTGGAGAAGATAAATTATGTATTAGTTAAAAACAGCAGAACAGATTTTGGGCAGAGTTGCTTCAATGGGCCTTCAGTGAATCTGCTTTTTTGTTTTTTTAATGTGAACAGATCTGGTGAAAACTAAAAATCCCAGCTACTGTCCTTGCTATTTAAAAAATAAAAAAAATATAAACAGAATCTGTTTTGTAAGGAATTAAGAGTTAGTTGCATAAGCATAAAGGCATAAAATCTTCCATGAACACTTACCGAAAAAGCATTTGAATGCTCTGTTGAGAAATGCAGAGAAGTATACCTCTAAATGTTCAGTTAATATAAATCAGCACATGTTGCAAACCTTTAATGGCCTAACTCCATAAAAACACTGAGACAGTAGTTTGCAGAGAAAGAGTGCTCTATTCTAAATATATTTGACTGAAATATATTAGTTTACTATTTTGCACAACAAAGCTCTAGTAAAAAACAATCTTACCAGTGGGCATTCCAACAATAAAGCATCTTCTATTTTTTCTGACTTAGCACACTTTGACTTTTGATAAAGTATTCTTGGGGCTTGTGCAATGCTAGAGGAAAATGATGGATAATCATTAGTCTATTTTGTAGACCATATTCTATCAACAAGTCATTTCATACAGTTTTATAAATCCTGCCTTCTCCTTAGGCAGATCAGAAATCTAAATATCTTATTTTTACTCTGTAAATATAACTGAATTTTCTCTCAAAATAAGGCCTAATAAACAATAGTTAATATAAGGTAGTATTTAAAAGCTAACCTATTCTGTATCTTGAGGTTTGGTGTTACGGTTTGGTAGGGGTTTTTCTTTGTTTGGGGCTTGTTTTTGTTTCCTTTTAGTAACAAAATAGTAACATTCTTCCATTAGCGATATACATTAAAAAGAAAGCATATTTCAGAAACTAACGATCGTCCTGGAACCTTCCCCTCGAGTTCTTCCAATGTTGCCTTTCATATTTTTAAAAAACCCTACTAACTAAAATAAAAGCTTTGTATTGTGCATAGTTTTCCCCTCTGGAAGAGGATGAGACAAAGATAAACCTGAAAGATGTTTAGACAGGTTAACCCAGTACTGAAAGCATTCAGACAATGTAGGAATAGAAGCAGATTTAGATCTCAGCTGTAAGTGATAGATTAATTTAATTAACTCTCAGTGGTTTACACTGACAGAGTAATTTATCTTTTATGTATCATATGACGCTGTCTCAAAACTGCTCTGACCACAACTTACTCAGCAATGCAGTTCTCCAAGACCATGCTACTTCCCTCACAGGAGGGACGGGCAAAGACAAGGGCTGGTGTACACAGATTTCCCATCCTCTACCCTGCCATATGCTGCCTCCTAACCTGTGCCTCTGCAACTGATGATGGAATAAGAGAGTACATTAGATCAGAGAATTGATCTGCAAAATACATTAGCAAAATCCAGCACATACTCTGCATGCTGTACTTTCTCGTGAACAATAATTTACCTATTTTATACAGAATTCATAGACATGAGGCTTGTTACCTTGGCTGATTTTGTGACACACTTTTTAGTACACTGCTAGTTACTAGATTACAGAGAACTACTGTTCATTTGGCTTTTCAGTGGCAGATTATAAAATGGTGACATCTTTCACTCCTATTAAAGTACTCTGAAAGCTGAAGTTAATACAGCACCACTAAGATCAGATTTTCTTTTATCAAAGCAAGTGTCACATTAAAATACAAGGGCATCTAAATGTAATTCAACAGAGATTTATGCACCTGGTTATTTCTTGTTCCTAGGTAAATTCCACTCAATTCACAGCAGCTATTTGAATGAGTCAAGTTAGCAACATGTCTAACACAGAATCACAGTCTCAAAACTGCCAGGGTACCTTGTAATTGTAAATTATTACCTGCTAATACAGCACTGGTAATTGTCCATATATATTCTTCCTCTTTCATAGGCAATAGGAGATGCAGAATGAGTTGTCCAAACATTCTTGAATTTAGTACTTTCCTGAAACACAGTAGTTGTAATAATGATGGCTTTTGTAATAAACTTTGCTTCTGGAAAATATTTTATTTGGCTCCTGCACCTTAACAACTTACATTAATTGAAACTTTATAGTTGAAAACATAAAGGAATCTTATTTGTTTTTTTAAAACCAAATTAAAAGAACTTTCTTAAGGAAAAAATATCCTTTTTTTTTTTTTAAACCAAATTGAAAGATTTTTTATTACCTATTCTGTCATTATCCTACCTGCATTGAAGCTGGCAACTAAACTTTCATGGTGACTTTTGAAATCAAGAACTAAACACTCCAGAGTATAAATATGCACAGAATTCTTTTATATGTAATTAATTGTATTTATTGAACATCTAGTTCCATTTTGCCAGTAGTGTTTGGTGTGAAAGGTAGAAAAATGTGTTTGCGGTTATTTGCAAAAAGCGCCTGAAATGTTCATGGAATAAACTGCTTTCATAAAAGTTTCTTGCATGCATTACAGGTACAGCAGCTTTATACCATTAACAAAGGTTCTAGTCTTGCCAAAAAAAAGTGTAAATCAAATATACTTATTTTTATTTCAATAAACCTTGCGTGCCCATTGATCTAATTACATAAGAACACACTTCAGCTGACTTCCAGTAAACTTATTTTCAATATAACTGCCAATTCCCTTCCACTTCCAATGTATTCCTATCAACTACTGCATGGGAGCAGTAATTGTTCTGATTAAAAAAAGAGTTCAGTTTCTAATTGGTTTAATTCCTATTTTTTCTCTACCATCAATTCACTGACTGGTTAGGGTTATGTTTACCTGAAGAACTCTGCTGATTAGCTTATTTAGTTGTGAGAACTCCTTTCAAATTTAACACTGATGCTCTCTTAAGCACTATGAATTTATTATGGGTATTAAATATGAAGCCATCTTAGGGATATAAGTGATATAAAATCCCACAAAAGCTTATTAACACTATTATTAGATTTACAGGTGCTTCTGCAGTTTTTGCACAGCATAATCATTTCTACATTTCTAGGTCTGAGCCTCGTGAAGTAAATTTAACCATTTCTAACTCTCTTCAGTAAAACTGCAGATTTTTTTCTCCCCAGACTTGTTCGCCAGCGTGACCAGGGACTTCTCAAACACCTGGGCTGAGGACTGACACTCAGCCCCCCCGACTGAAAGCGAATACGCGCAGGGATTCAGTCAGCGCCGAAACGCCCCGCTATTACCTGGCACATGATCTTCCTGAGGAGTCCCAGGTTTTTCCTGTGGGCGACACCAGCATCCCTGGCATAGAAGCCGTGGGCCCTGCGGGCGAGGAGGCGGCAAACGTTGTGAGGGCCGGGCGCCCGGGGGGCGGCCCTGACTCGGCCGGGAGCCGCCTGCGGGCACATTCCCGGCCGGCGCGGGGGGACCGCCTTCCTGCCCCGCTCCAGCCTCGCCTTCCTGCCCCGCTCCAGCCTGGCTCTTGGAGGGTCGCGCAGCCTTGCAGGGCCCGGGCCGGGCTTCTCTCGGACCCCCGCCCTGCCCGGCGAGAGGTGAAGCGAAGCGGGGAGAGGCCCGAGCGGCCCCTTGACTCCCGACAGACGCCCACCGAGGCCTCCCCGCGGGGCTCCGCTCCCCGCGCTTCCCCCGCCGCCGAGTTCCCGCAAACGCAGGCACGACCAGCCCTGCGCCGCCGTCGCCTCCCCGTGGCCCGCCGGGTACTGTAGTTTTCGGGGGCGGAATCGCTCGGCGCGCCCGGACTTCACCGCCCTCCGCGGCTCCCCGGGCCCCGCCGCCAGGGCGGGCTGGGCTGGGGCGGCCCCGCGGTGGGCGGCGAGCGGGGCCGCTCCCGGGTCGGCAGCGCTCCGAGGAGCGGGCAGCAGGGAGGCGCTGCGCGGGGCTCGGGGAGACGCGCCGCCCGCCCGTACCCGCGGAGCCGCCCCGGGAGCTCTGCCCCGGCCGGGCTGGCACCTGCGGGCCGGTGGCGCCGGCCACCAGCCCCTTTGGGTACGGCGGGGTGGGATGGAGCGTACCGGGACTTGGGGGGAAGGTTGGAACGTTAAGGGGTTTTAGGACTCCAAGGTCAGCAGCAGCTTCTTAAGACGTATGACGCTTCATTTTTGTATTTTTAGAGCTACATCCTAAAAGTTGTCACAGTTACCAGTCTTGCCGGCAGAGCAGCTGATGTCTGCGGAAAAACTTCTTTCCCTTGCTTGCCAGAGGGCAAGCGCCCACATGGGGTAATGCGGAAGTTGTTTTGTGTGTTTTGTCCGTGTCTGTTCTTCAAGATCTCTGAGTGAAACCTTTAATCTTCACTGATACTGTAAGCAAAGAGAGGAGCCTTTAATTTTCTGGTGTTTTACAGTTTCTTCGTGAAATGAGCTAAACACACTAACACGGTGGTTGCAGATGCTCCTTCAAAGACCTGGGTGGGAGATTAAGTGCATCCTGCCCAGTGGATCTGCAACAATGTCAGTGACTTCAGAGCTGACAGGGCAGGTTGCAGCTAAACACAGTTCATATGGACACCCAGAGTCTTGCAGGAATGTTAGTGAAGGAAGTTCTTCAATATAAATTGTAGACAGTAGTAAAATTCATGTTGCTCTATCCCAATTCTCATCATCTTTAATAGAAGGAAAATACAGTTTGTGTTGAGACAAATCATCTCTTGTTAGATAAATACAGTTAAATATTCGATATTTTGTAGAAAATAGGATTAAAAACAGTTTAAGTGATTGAATTTGGAGGTTTAGATGTATCAAGTCCTATGAGGAGAGGCTGAGAGAGCTGGGGCTGTTTAGTCTGGAGAAGAGAAGGCTTAGAGGTGACCTCATCACTCTCTTCAACTACCTGAAGGGAGG
>JAYRBT010000181.1:20491587-20535976 GCA_036023395.1 Myiotriccus ornatus | reverse complement strand
TTGCTGCTAGACATACTAAGCAAATTAAATTTGAGAACTAATGCTTTAGATGTTTGCTGTGGTGCTTTTCTGTCATTTTGAGAGAGGAGTAATGAATGAGGCTAAACATGGGAGCAAAAAATGTCTGCTTCTATTCAGGTTAGTAATTGGCATAGTTTTCACATTATCACAGAGATAATTAAACCCTGTGTTAGCAAACAAGTTAGTGGAAAAGGACTGAGTTGAATAAGCTGAACTGAAAGCAGCATTGTTTGATCTCGTATCAGGCCTACTCGTGTTAACAGCTCCTGATGTGGTTAAAATGGATATCTTGCTTTGCTGCTGTCAGTGTTCAGCTTAAAACACTTCTGTATTTAAACACTTTCATGTTTAAGATTCTCCTGTGTCCTGTGTTCCTGCCAGCTTGTATTGCCTCATTTGAAGCATCCAAACTATATAAATAGTTTGCATAAGAACTATGCTATGTCTCCTCTTTTGTAGATTTTGATCAGGAAGTGCTGCTGCAGTCATGTTGTTTGGGATCTACCATACAGAAATTTCTAGGAAAGAGGCAAAAGATCCTTCTTCAGTTTTATGAATTTCCAAGGAAGGAAAAAAGGGAAAAAAAGGTCATTGAAGATGGAAGGCTTCAGGCACCCTTAAGGGCTCTGACAGACACACAGTGATAGATTAAAATCGATCAGCTGAAGATTATACCATGGCAAGTCATCTGTCAGGAGGCTTGACTGTGTATTCCTGCCATCTGAATAGGCCTTGGTTTCAGCTTGCTGGAATAGGCAAGGTCAAAAATGGTGATAGCAGTGAGGGAAGCAAGTCTTTCCAAGAGGATGACTGCCTAGTAATGCTTTTGGTCATTCAGTTTATTGTACTGCAGCACGTCTGTCAGAGCCGTGACACTGCGCAGGAACATTTGGTATATGAACAAATACAGGAAGGGGAGAGGCAATGTGCTGGGGACAATAATGAGAAATATTTCAGTAGAGATGCGGAAATCAAGTCTGAGGCAAGCAGACAAATACATACCAATTAGTCTCCCACAATTAACAAAAGAGGAACAGTGAAGATCTAAGAATTAAATTACCTGTATGTCACCAGGTACGGAACAGGAAGATGCTCATTAGCTTTTAGAGACAATCAACTCTTCCCAAGTTGGCACCTTGTCTCTTTTCCCATAGTAACCAATGGAATTTTAGTCATGGGCTTTCAGTTAGTTGATTTCAGTTGGATTAGGATTTAATAGATTACTTGAATTATATTATCTAATTTAATCTGTTCAGACTGGATGATTTGGAGGGACAACTGATTGGCTTTTATAACCAGCCAGCAGCACATTTTTGGGCACTTCCCATTGTGGCCTGATCCAAACACGGAATCTGCAGGGAAGGCAGTTTAGTCATCAGTGTCAGATCTGGGCTTGGTTCTGTGACCATTTAATTGATTAATATAACATTTAGTTAACCACTTTGCACAAATAGAGAGGGCATAAACTTTGGGACCATTATAGGTACTACTTGTCTCTTCTTATGAATGTCTCATTGTTTTTTTTAAATGTTACCTGTCTCTATTCCCCAAATAAGTAAAATCCTGTTCATCAGTTCCACTGGTTCCAATTGTATAGGTGGGTTATGCTCACTGTTTCAGGAACAGCTGATTTCTTTGCTAGATGACCTTAGTTCTTCATCATAAACACTGGTAATGTGAGAAGTTGCTTGCACTCAAAGACAAAAAAATAATATTTGAGACAATATAGCTAATTTGATACTGTTTTTCCTGGAAAAAAATATTATGGAAAATCCTATGAAAAAGCTGGTTCTTCAACTGCCTTTTTCAGGGACCACATGCAGTGGTCACAAGAAGAAGAGGAGACTGCCAAGAAAAAAGCAGCAGAGAACTCACTTGTGAAAGTTCAGTGGGAAGACCAAGGTAAAAAATTCCTAATGGCATAAAAATTCTTATTTTAATGCTGTTTATGAAAACATTTAAAATTGCTTTAGAATCCAGGAACACCCTTTTTATTCCTACATTCTCTTTTCTAAATTTTTTTGTTTGGTTTGTGGTTTTTTCCCTTTGTTGCCTCAAAAGATCTCAAAGTGTGCTTTTTTAGCAATTCAGTTACTTATTTGAACAGTTTCACAGTTGGGGAGCAATAGCCTCTATGTAAAAGAAGTATATCAGTATGGTACCGTTGTTCTGACTCCTTTTGCAGTTCTTTAGAATAAAACTACTACACGGGACTTTTACAGAATCAGAGGAATGAATTTGCATCCAGCTATGGTCCTGGGGATGGAAGTTCCCACGAACAATATTCAAATGCTTTCTAATGATCAGTAGACTATTTAGAGAGCTTGTGTTTGTGCATCGCACTGTATTTCAGTTAAGTGCCATGGAAGTTGCTCTGGTCCCAGCTGGTCCCACCTTGCTGTCTTTGCCAGGCTGGGCTGGGAGTGCTTCCGGAGGCAGTGTGTTCACTTTGTGTGGAAGGTGTTCAATACAAGGCTGAGTTTGCCCTGTAAATGATTAACGAAATTTGTGTCTGTCTTCAGAAGGGAAATTTAGTGCATTCTGAGTTTCTGAAGAATGATAGCTCTAGGTTCAAACTTCAAACTAAACCATAGACTAAACTCTAGGGTAGTTATGTGTGCTAAAGCTGCAGTATCAACTTGATAGTATCATAGAAGTCTGGATTCTTAATTTGTTATAGTGTTAGAAAGATATTCTGAAAGCAATTACTTGGATATCCTGGGCCTCAGTTTACTTAGCATGTCTTGAATCTGTCAAATTAGATAGTGTCATTATGATCCTGTGCTGAGTTTCATTGATACAACTAAGGCACATGTTGGAGTTTATTTGAATTACCTGAGAATGTGCCTTGGATTTGTGCCCTTCATCACTTCGAATGCTCTGGGATTGTCAGCCTGCCTTTTTTCTGTTACCTCTCACATTTTTTATCGAAGTACAATGTTTGTTTTTCAAAATTTACATCTAATATTTTCCTTTGGTTTGTATAAAAAGCTGAAAAAGAGCTCATAATTGAAAAGTAAGCTCTGTGACCATGTAGCTTGTGGAATCTTTAATTCTTCATCTACAATCAGTTAGAACTTAGTTTGTGCTGGTGAGAAATGGAATAATCAGGCATTTGTCTATTGCCAAGAAATACAAGAATCCAAGGACATTTCCTATGAATGCCCCTCTGTTTAGAACTTGAATAGGTAAGCACTGCTGATAGTGTTCCTTCAGAAAGCTTCAGCTTCATTCTGCAAGTGGAAGTACATTTTGGCCTATTTGTGTGAACAATGAACTAGACCGAAGCTAACAAGCAGGTTCTTTTGGGGCCTTGAAAACTCCAATATGGGGGAAAAGACAAGACAGATTTCAACAGTACTATTATATCACTAAAATAGAATAGTTCTGGTGAGCCTTTTTAAGGCAAGAGATGTTAAATTGAATGAACTCATGATACTACTTTTAGGAATTTGATTTACTGATTAGCCTGTCTAGTTTCTTCTCAGGCATGCTTGCTAGTGTTGGAAGATTCTGTTAAGGAGAAACATGAATTGACAAAGTAAGGGATTTTTTTTTTTTTTTTTTTTACTCAGAAGTTTATATGTTTTTTAGTTTTGTCATGTTTACATGCTTTGGAAAATTTAGTAGGTAGACTACTTAAATACACAAAATGAAGCAAAAATGTGATAATAATACTGCATGCATAGCTATTACACAGTGGTGCAGGAGTGACCAGTGAAACAATGCAAAGTGAAGTGTTCTTTCACTTGAACCCATTTAATTCCATACTAATACAGTTTGAAAGGCTGAATTTTGATATTGCTTTCCTTCATTTCTGAAATCTGGAAAACTTGATGTGAATTTAAGTACAAGGGGTCTGAGCAGACTTGTAGAAAAGTAATGACAGTAACAAGGGGTGATAATGATTTAAAAACCTTTTGACTGGAAGGGGATTTTGTTTTTATACTGATGTTGAGCAATCTATGAATGTGCAACTTACACTACTGAAATCTGATGTATATGACCTCAATCAACTGAACTTACGTTATAAAAATGAACTTACATTATAACAAGTCTGTACAATTACTCTGCATGGCCGGGTCTTGCCCTTTAATAATACAATTGGATGTATTAAATGTTAATTTTAAAACATTATGCAGATTTCTAGGACAAGGCATACTGCCTCCTCCTTCCCACTTCCCACTGCCTCTCTGTGCCTCTAATGATAATTCTTGGGAAATAATATGTTAAGATTTAAATGAGAGTAGTAGGAGAAATGCACCATATATTTACTCCGTGCATTTTTTAATTGAAAAAATTAATGGGTCAATGTGAGTAGGGACAAAATAAAAAAGGCAACACATTATATGATCTACACTTTGCAAGAGATGTCAGGGGTAACGAGATAGTTTTGTAAATGCTTTGGGAACGAGGGGGAAGAAACCCAAGAAAAAAGATTTAGTTCGGTACTTAGGGGGAATAAGGAAGGGAAAACCATAAACAAAAGAGACATTGAAAAAGCTGTAATTCTTATCTTTTTATCAGCCTGCCTTTGAAAGGGTTAGCTGCAGTCCAGTGGCTAGCACAATTAGTGCTGGTAAGAAGGAGGAAAGATCTTGTTCTGGAACTGAGAAAGAACAGGTTACAAAGTACATCCATAGAGTACATGGATGACTGGAAAGGCAGAAAAGAGAATATTTACTTTTTTTAAAAAGGGAGGTGGGAAAAAAGAAGAGTCAGATAATTAGTTTCAGTTCCTGGAAAAATACTGGAAGAGTACATCCAGAGCTTGCAGACACTGGGTTGGAAAGAACAAAGGAGATGAATACTGGCCAACAAATATTTTTTCAAGAATAAATCATGTAAAATCAAGCTAATTTCCTTCTTGGAGAAGGTTACAAGCCCTGGGGATAAGGGAAAAACAGCAGACGTCCTGAAGTTTATCCTTAGTCAGGCTTCTGACTTGCTTTGTTTGACATTTTCATAAGCAAGTTAGGCAAGCGAGAGCTAATGAAACTGCTTTTGGGTGAGTGAATGCCTAGAGAGATCCTTTCAGAACGGAAGGCTGTGCTGGGTGAGGACTGTTTTATTCTGTGTCCAGTTCTGCTTGGTATTTTCATTAGTGACCTCAGGAAATCGGAGTCTTGAAGATGATATTAAGTGAAGAGATGTTTCAAGTATGGTGAAGGACAGGATTAAGATTCAGAAAGATCTGGACAAATGGGGTGAAAAAAGAATCTGAAATATGTAACTCTGCTAAAAATAAATGCAGAATACTGTGCTTCAGAATAATTCCTTGAAAAAAATACTAGGCTCTGGAACAGTTGGCTAGGTAGTCATTTTGCAGAAGAAGATCTGAGGGTTGTGGTGAATCACTAGCTGAATCAGCAGTGTCATGCTGTTGCAAAATGGCAAGCTGGGAGTTATAAACAGGATTACAGCCTGTGAGCCTTGTAAAATACTCCTTTTGCTCTGCATTGATAATGCTTTTACCAGAATACAGCACTGAAAAGTAGTAAATCAGTTGGAAAGAATATAGAGAAGAAAAATAAAAATTTGTAGAAATCTAAAAATCATGAGTTGTATTGAGAAAAGAAGAGAGTTAGGTTTCTAGAAAAGATGTTTAATAGGAGACATAGTAAAGCACTTCAAATATGTAAATAGGTGTCGCAAAGAGAAAAGGGAGTAATTAATCTCTGCTTTATCTACTTGGTTAATGGGACGAGAATTGCTGGACCTAATTGCAATACAGAAATTAGAGTTAGGTAGTGGAAAGGATTTCTAACTGTATTGAAAGTTAAGGACTGTAACATATTACTGAAGAGAGTTGTTAAACCTATATGAAAGGTGGTATTTTAAGAATAAGTTGGAGAGATCTTTGTGGAGAAGGGGTATGAATTCCCTGACTGAGTGAAATCCCTCCCGGTCACACTCTTTTACATTCTGACATTCAGTTAGAATCTTTTGCGAATTAAAAGTTAGCACAAAGCTCTATTGTAAAACTCTGAAGTGTTTTGAAAGTAAGAAAGCCAGTATGTTCCTTCTGACTGTATTGTTGAATGGTTAAGCATGAATTACTGTCTATGTGCTATGCAGGAGCATCTACCACTCATGTTCACAAAACTGGATTTCTAGTTGCTGGGGCTTTTTAAGAGGTGATCAGCTGCCAACAAATTTGCAATTGATCACAGAATTTCATAAAATATAAAATTAATTTCCATTTAGTATTTCTTAAATAATTGAAAACATGCATTGCTTTTATAATGTGAGACAAACAAAAGTTTGTCTAAGAATCTTCAGATTGCATGTTTTGGTGCTGCTGTATGTCACTATATTTAAAAAAAGTGATGCAGAAAGCCTGTCTGCCCCTTCCTAAGTGACATAAAGTCTAATTAAACCTTCATAGGAATAATTTTGAGCACAGATGAAGGTAAATCCAAAATCTTTGTTTTAATTTAAAAGTACAATCTGTGGAACTATGGATTTTTATGTATATATGAGGTCTAAATTCCATGTTGCTTGAGAGTATTTTGTAGCTAAGCTCATATTCACCAAGGTTTTGTTCTCTTTTAATTTCAGATAAATATGAGAGAGAAGCCAGTAAATATTGGAATGAATTTTACAAGACCCATAAAAATAACTTTTTCAAAGATCGTAATTGGCTATTTCTGGAATTTCCAGAAATTCTTCCAGAAGAGAAGAGACAAGAATTGAAAAGAGAAGAAAGATCTTCAGAACACAGAAAAATAAATAGTACCAACAGTTTTTCACACAAAAATGAAATGTTTGATGAAGGAGAAAAATACTGGAAGAAAAATTATGGAGGTGGTTCTACTGCTGTACAAGGATATGTATATAATAAAAACCAAGCAGAAACGCCTAGTGAAAATCCTCAGGGTAAAAACTGTGGAGAAGAACTTGGCAGGCTAGAATCTTTCCCTGGTAGTGATGCCACTTATAGAATATTAGAGGTAAGGCACTGCAAAAGTTCTACTCATCGTATAGAGCTCCACTTAATTGCTCAAAAATCTAATAAACATGTTTAGTAAGTATCAAGACAATGAGCATTTAGTATTTAACATATGACATTCATTTATGGCAGAAACTTTCACAGAAACCTAGCACGTGGAGCTTGTTTTTCCTTTAAAGTTTCTCCCAAATACAACAGGACTACATAATCAGATTCCACTGTCATTGGAAGTTGGGTTTCTGATTTCCTGAGGAAACTTATATTGCTTTGTCTAAAAGTGCAAGTACTTGATGTATTCTTGCCAAATGGTGAAATTGGACAAGAATGTTGCATTTTCTTATGCAGTTTGAGAGACAGATTCTCTCAACTTTAGAAGCATTGAGGAGAAACATGATCATATAAATTATTTGAGAACTGTAGTATGAGCTGTTTAAACCTTTTCTGTCCAGCATACCTTCAACTGTAATGGGTCCTTCGTGCCAACTAATTTAAGACAAAAATAACAAAAAAGGTTTTATTTGCTCATTTATTTTAACTTTGTTTCTCTTCCGGTTTTAGGTTGGTTGTGGAGCTGGAAACAGTGTCTTTCCTATTTTGGAAGTTCTATGGTACGTAGTGCTGGATTTTCAAATATGAGAGTTGTATTCTCATCTTCTTCATTTTCTCCTAAATTTTGGTGCTAGATCAGTGCTGCAGAAAAGTGTTGAGTGGATCATTTTACAACCCTGAAATTCTTACTCTGTCCAGACCACAGATAATGTTCATAGCATCATATACAGGATACTTCTCCTATTGCTTAACCCTGGTCTTGAGGAGACCATATCTGCTGACAGAGTTTTGTCTTTGGGTTCATTCAGCCTGAATTCTTGTAGTTAATCTCAGACAGGCAAAATATTCTCTTGTCTTACATGTCACTGTGAAGCTACTGGGTATCTCTTAAAAAGGCCAAAATCAGAGACAGTAGATATTGGCATGTGATCTACTGGAAAGAAGTCACGTTGTTTCTGAATTGGCTGGTGTCCTTTGTCACATTGCCGCAGGTTTTAGTGTCAGGAAAGGCAGAAGTCCTGTATTGCATTACTTAATTCATTGAAACATCTTAATCCACTTAACTTCCAGTTTTAGAAAAAGCTGTTATGACAGCTTGTCTTCCCATCCATGTAGGCAGGAAGGTTTTATTGGAAAGACTATGTATGTATCAAGGGTTGAAATAGATTTCTTTTTAGTCATGCCTTCAAGAGCTTGAGTACAGCACAATTCATTATTCTGTAGCTGAATTTTTATTGCTAGTATCACCACTATACAAAAATACTCCGTTTTGCAGATATGGAAACACAGCAGGAGGAATCAAGTGATGCACCAGGGTCATCCATGAAACCTGTGTTAGCAATGCATCTTCATCCCACAGGAAATGCTTTACTTTAGACAGCATGTAACGAAAGGGGAGCCCTGTTTCATATGAAAACTTTGAAAAGTAGCACTATATAGGAGAAGATACAAACTTTTTTGTTTTCCTCACAGGAGGCATTAGTCATAGATTGGCATTTCTGATAATTGAGAATCTACTCATTGGGTATTTTTCCTGGTGATCTCTATTCTTATGCAAATCCTTTAGTCAATCACATTGGTTGATACACTGAACAACTACCTCATTTGTTTTGTATATGACTGAGTGGAAACATCTCCTACCTTTTAGTAGGCCTGGCTTTATAGAATACTTGCTTTTACTCTGAATTTAATAGTACAGAAATTGCCTTTTGTGTGCATATAAAAAGAAGTCAATGTCAAGCATGAGTGTAGCCTGGCTACAAAAAAATATTTCACTTAGGTTTGTAATGTAACTTTTAAAACTGCTTTCTCCTGTCTCCCTTAAAATTTAAGTTGCTACTTTTTAATGCAATGTGTCATGAGAACACCAGCAGATCAAACTGTGTGTTTGTTTTAGGTTGACTTTCTACATAGCTCCTATTCTGCTCTTAAAAAAAAAAAAAGAAATAACATTCTTAGAAGTTAACTAGGAAATCAGTGTAACCTTTCCCAAGGGACTGGCTGGGTCCAGAGCCTGGCTGCTTCTCCTTATCTGTAATAAATACCTAAACTCATCAATCCTCATGATGGGCACAAAGCTGATAAAAGTGTTGCTCGGCAGTGAGCAGGGAGTATATTTTGTTCCAGAATCGTTCTCCTGTTGAGCCCTCAGAGAAGTCACTAACTCAGCTGTGAGACCTTACAGGCACTGGCACAGTTTATTGATTCCCTTCTAAAGAAGCCATCAGTCCAAAATCTCAAATATGTTTTTAAAAGAAATTAATTGATCGTGACTTGATCATGAGGTCATCCCTCAGTGGGTTTTGAGTGGCTTGCTCAGTTTATATTAATTTTTATTTTTCAGAGGTGAAAAAACCCTCTTCCTAAAATTACTATTATCTGATGAATGGTACAAGGAAATTTGCAACTGGCTTAGTCTTAGATGGGAAGGGAAGAGAAAACAGTGCTACAGGAAATTCTTATTCATCCTGGCTTACAAAAGAAAAGGGATAATAGAGGGAAACAACCAAAACTACTTAATCTAATGAAAAGCACAGCGAGGTGACACATGGAAACCCAAACATCTACAGAACTGGATGATTTTTGCAATATCCCACCCCTGCCCAAACCATACTGCTAATTAAACTGCATGCATGGGCTGATGATAGAGACTTAATGCAGTGCTTCTGTAAGGAAACGTGACCTATTAACGTGCATTTATGCATTACAACACCACGAGCCCTCTGTGACCTTCTTTCTTTTCCTTTTTGCTTCCTCCCTGACAAGGCTCTAATTCTTTTTATACTAACTGCCTGTTGGTATTCTTACAAATTTGTCTGCCCTGTTGGTTCATTACAACCTATGTGGCTTTCCATGTGCTAGACATCAATAAGGCATGCTTGATCAAGCCTGTGGAGAACCCCAAAGGGCCCTCTGTAGTTCCATGAACACTGATGTAGACTTTCATCTTTTACAATAATAATTTTTTAACTGATGTTGGTTTTGTTTTCCTAGCAATACACCTGGAACCTTTCTATACTGTTGTGATTTTGCTTCAGGAGCAGTGGAGCTGGTAAAGGTAATTCATAGGCTCGCTTTAGAGTACCTTATAAGCCTGTAATTCAGGAGGCTGCCAGGAAGCCATCTTCATGAAAAAGAACGTGATGGCTTTGACAACTTTTAACTGAAGTTTTCAATATTCCAAAGAACAAAGTCTTACTGTATGCAGAGAGGAATGAATACCATCAGTGAGCTTGCTTCTCAGCTTGAGTAAGGTACCGGACAGAATAGGCTTTTATATGAGATGTTTTACAATGCGGAATAATTGAAGAAAAAAAGTTTCTTGAGTCACAGTAAACGTATTAACCACTACTGTTCTCTCTGTGCCCCTTTTCATCTTTTTCCTGACAGTCACATTCGTCCTACAATTCAGCCTGGTGTTCTGCCTTTGTTCATGATGTGTGTGATGATGCTTTACCCTATCCTTTTCCAGATGAGATCCTGGATGTCATTCTCCTTGTCTTTGTGCTCTCTACTATTCATCCTGACAGGTAAATGAAGACTAAAGGGCAAAGCAAATGGGTTAAATCTCTCTTTTCACTGGAGGTTTTCAAGAATAGCAAAAGAAGATGATGAATCTTTAATTTATTACTCAGTCAGCTGCAATATGTGTAAAACAAGGTATTTTAAATGTTGTTTTCCATTTTCAGGCTTCAAGAGAAAAGCCAGTCAGGCTAATTCATTAGGGAGTCTCCAGTCTCCATCAAAATACAAGGAGTATATTGTAACTAAAAAACAACCCTATTAGAAGTGAGGGATTCAAAACACCTGCAAATTGAAAACCAGACTTATCTTCTAGAAGGAAGTTATTTTTAGTGATCATGACTTAACAGCTTACAACATGTTGATATAGACTTAGGTTGCTGATTTAGCCGCATACAAATGCTTACATGCAGGCCTTTTAAACCAAAATACATCCAGAATTTTTTAACTTGATGAATTAAGAAAATCTGATTTAATTTTCATGTATACTGTTATGTTGGGTACTGTTAGCCTTTGCTAATGCCTCTCAATGTCCGGTGAACCAAATCTGATGACTGTTAAGGCTGGCTGATTGTAAAAATGCCCTTCTTTAATGGGAAAAATGTATAAGAGGGCATAAGTTAAACTGCTTGACTCTTCCTTTAACTGGATTATATGAAGGGAAATACATGCTGTTTGTGTGATAATACATTTACTACACTAAGAATGTCATTAAAATGGGCTTGGCAAACAGAACAATATTTACCTAAGTCTGAGAATTGTTTCTCTGCCTAAGTTACTAATGATTAGCTTTACAGAAAGCCTTTCCCGTCTATGATACTGCTCCTTCCTGTTTGTTCAGAGATGAGCACAAGTCAAGCAAAGCCAGGGTCCAGATTTCAGAAACAATTCAAGCAGTAGACTTCAGATCTCTGTGACTGCCACGATGCTGCCAGGCAGAAATTGGAAAATGAGTGTTTCATTCAGTCAATCACTTTGCCTGTAGAAGCAGTATTCACGTGTTCTGTCAGAATTTCTGTATGTCTTTTCCTATGAGTCTTTTAAGAATGTGTTTGATGTTTTTTTGTGGTTTGTTGGTTATTTTTTTTCTTCTGACATGGAAGCTTTTGTGTGCATGTGTGTGTATACACACATAAAGATTTCCGTGTCATTATCTGTGTCGTGAGACTCACTTTCTGAAGTTTTGTTAGTCTATTACTGCCATCTTGTAGAATTAAAATAACTGCATAAAGGAAAATCTTGCTCAGTATACATTTTTTCTGGAAACTTTGAAAGTGAGAAATGAAAAAGAAAACAAAGGAAACTGTGATGCAGAACTTACATACTCGGGAAAGATGGAAAGTATATGGGAGAGGGACACAGTTATGTTCAGAAAATTGTTACTTAGTGATTTCTCTTCAGGCTGTTGTGCTTAGTTTTTGATAATTGCTACTCTTGTAGTAAATTTCTAACACACT
Organism: Myiotriccus ornatus; assembly: GCA_036023395.1. Classification (NCBI taxonomy): domain Eukaryota; kingdom Metazoa; phylum Chordata; class Aves; order Passeriformes; family Tyrannidae; genus Myiotriccus; species Myiotriccus ornatus. The sequence continues at coordinate 20,523,976 of JAYRBT010000181.1, read as the reverse complement.
TCAGTTCTGCTAGAAGGCATCTCTAAGATTTGGTTGCAGAATTAGAAGGTATTAAACTTCCTTCAAGCTATATAATTAATATCTTCTAGTTCTGCTGGATGAGATTTCTCAAAGCACTTTCACTTTTTGTGCATGTACATTTTTTCCTTTGTGCACAAAACTTAAGTTTATATAGGCCAAGTCTGTAATTCTGGGCACAGCTACCCATCTTGAAGTGTCTCTTGTTCTTAGGTGGTGCTGCCTTTTCTGTCTGTGGCAGCACACTTGGTTGCTCATGTTTGCAAATGTCACCAGTATCCCATCTATTTTCTAAGGATGCAAGGGGTTGTAAATAGGTTGGCTAAGCTACTGAAACCTGGAGGAATGTTGTTATTTCGAGACTATGGAAGATACGATACAGCTCAGCTTCGTTTTAAGAAAGGTAATTCCTTAATGGCTTTGTAGTTCCTTGTTTATTTTAACTCTTTTTGGGGAAAGAAAAAAAAAGTGAAATGTCCTCTTTCATTGTTGTCCCAATTTTTTAGGTCATTGCTTGTCAGAAAACTTTTATGTACGAGGAGATGGAACCAGAGTATATTTCTTTACCAAAGGTATGGAAAGTTACAGTTTCATAGAAAGGGCTAAATTTCTCTCAAGATTGAATTATAAAAGCTTATCTTTAAACAAAAATTTAAAGAAGGTTTTACTGGCTTTTTTTAATTCTCTGCTTTTAAAAAGACCAAAGCTAACTTTTGTAAGAAAATAATTTCCTTTATGTGTACTCTTGTTGCGTTTGGGGTCCTGCAAGATTGCTTAAAGACATCACTGGGAATTTCTCTCTCTGAGCCTCCTGTGTCTAATGGTATGCTCAAATTTTGTTATTTAAATACATACATGATTTCTCTCTTAAAATTGAGATAAACATGCTTGGCAAGAGAGTTTGTAGCAGTGCTCTGATGTTTTGTTTTGCCGTGCTGGTGAATCTGAACTGTGAGGCTGCTCTTTATACAGGAGCTAAACTTCAGGTCCTGCTTATGGATACTATTGCTCTTTGCCTGTCCACTCACTTGGTTCAGCTGGCAGACAGCTTAGCCTGGTATACTGTAAAATTGTGAAAGTAGACATCACAATACTTTTTTTTTTCTTCTTCTTTTTACCCTCTGCATCCTACACTGTAAGCCATAGAGATGGAGCAGGATTCATCCCAGCCTTAGTAATTTTAGAAGTGAGAAGAAAGTTTTGGGATATATATAGAAGATCACTTGAATATAAAGAGCCTTCTCAGTTTTCAGATGTCTTGTTTCATGTTTCCTCAAGGCAAAGAAGCTTAAGGTTTTCCAGTGATGACTGACAAGAAGGGGCTAATTACATATATATATATATGTGTGTGTATATATGTATACACACATACATATGTATATATATCTATATATACATGTATATATATAAGGCATAAAAGTCTAGATTGTCATTTGGCAGGTGCAGTAATTTTTTCTGGATAATAGGTGAACAGTAACCAAATGGCATGCATTTGTTTACTCAACCCTGGCATATTGAACCTTCTGAAGAAAGGGTATCTATGGATGCCGTGAGTAATAACCAATGTGGTTTGGGCCTCAACATAAGAACTTTTACTGCAATATGGATCAAGAGCTGTGAGAATAAATTTCTAATAGAAGACTTCATAGAGACAGTGTCCTTGATCTTTCAAATTGCAAAACAGATTTAGTTCCATCTTTGGTTGAACTGAAGGTTCTTAATTGCTGCATTCTACAAATGACCTTTTCTTTTTTTTTTTTTTTTAATTACAATAATTCTTCTTATGAAAAAATAGATGAGGTATGGAACATGTTCAACTTGGCTGGACTAACTGAAGTACAGAATTTAGTTGATCGGCGGTTACAAGTAAACAGGAAGAAAAAAGTGAAAATGCAGCGAGTTTGGATACAAAGCAAGTTCCAGAAACCGTTGCTGTCTCTGCATAATCCTGAAGAAACCACCAAAAGGCACCCTTATAAATAACTGCACTCCAGAAATGTAGTACAGAAATGAACTCCAGAAACTGAAGCAAAATGGAGTATGTATATTTGCAGTAAACGCTGTGTTAGCCATTGAAAAGAATAAATATATTGAACTGAAAATTAAAACCTTCTCCCTAACTTTCTTTTCTTTGTAAATAAATATGTGTGAGAAAGATCTGGGGAAAGGGGTGGGGGAGGCCATTTCTCACTTCTGCTTTATATGCAATAAAGGGATATGCATTAATTTTTTCATAACTGTGACCAGGCACTATTCTAGTTCCTTCAGTAGGAGTAGTCAGTAAGTATATATCTCATTCCTGTTGAAATTCACAATATGTAAGAAGTTTTAGACTGAAGCATGATTGTTTCAGAGATTTAGAGAATCTCTTCTCACTGTTACTACAAGCTGCACTGTGTTAATTTCTGAGTCATGTCTTTTTTAACCTCTGTGTGTCTTGCAACTGTATTTCCTCTTTGGGGGGAAATGTCTTGGTGCATAAATAATGAAGACAAAATCTCTTTCTGATTTGCATGTAAGTTATTCCACACTAACTGCATGTGAGACACACACGTATCAGACTAGTCAGTGACTGGTGTCCTCTGTGACTGACTTATGCCACTGAAGTGTCCAGTTTTCATCTATATGCTCATGAGGAACATGCCAAATTCAACTTTCTGTAACACCTTAATGACACATATATTATACTTAAAGTACATAGGTTGTAAACTGAACATGTTTCATATAGAAAAGAATTACCAGAATGGCAGAACAGTGCTGAAAAAAATCATTAATATTTGTCTGGATAAATACAAACGTTGTTATGATATGTTAGATGTGCTAGAGGGAGGAGCAAAAAACAGTAGTCCAGAGTACATTTTATTATTATTGTTATGGGGTAATGTAATCACACTAAAATGGGAATCTACCTGGCAGCTGAGATATTTTTGTTGTTCACAGGTAGAAGTTGCTTTCTTAGGGACTGAGTGTTAGAAAGAAAACACAATGTTTTCTTTGTATTGACCAGGTGGAGATACAGTAAAGGACAGGACTACACTAGTACTTTAAATGCTTTTAAGAAGAAAAACAAAATGCAAACACTGTTTTCAAATGCAGAACGTGATACTGAGGCTGTTGAGCTAGTAGTTAAAGATGCCACTTCTGCTATTTAAATGTAATTTTAAATCACTTAGCCACAAGGAGGAAAGGAGACAAGAAACAGGTGAATGAATAAAATAATTCTCTTATTTCAAGAAGGATATGGATAACATGCAGCTTTGAGTGCCATTAATACAGTGACACTCTCAAAGTCTTTTCTTGCTTTTGTTTTAGTCTGGAGGGTAAACATGTCACAGCTGACAACTGTTGATTTTTTTTTTCTTTGCAAGTTGTTAGCTGCTAAGCTAAGTAGAACTGATTGTCTCGTAGAAAAAAACGTTATCCAAATGTGGATACCAAGTAGCTTCATTGTCTTTAACAAAGATGAGAGACCTGCTTAATTTCCATAAACCCAGATCTGTTTCAAGAATAAGGTACAATAAAGGGAGTTGGAAGGTAGGATCTGATCCTGCATCTGGTGTATTCTAAACTCCCGTAAGACACTGTTTTATGAATTAAGAGACTCAGGAAGCTTTGGTTAGCAATGGCATTGTTGTAACCAGCAATAAAACTCTTTTGGTATAAATCAAAGGTTAAAACACAGCTTAAACCCTAAGTCTTAAAAGTCTGTAGTATCTTCATAAGAAATACAAATATCTGCTTATATTTTATTTATGTTGCTACCCTGTTTAATAGTTGTGACTTCTGGATATACAGAGCTGTTAGTATAGTACAAATCATTTTCACTTGTAGAATTTTCTGGGGGGGGATGATGATAAGCTTTTGAGCATCATACAGTCTGACTCATGTATGTGACGTAGATTTTCCTTGTGTAGAGGCTAAAGTAATATTTGCTTTGGCAGTCACAAGGATATGTTGATTCTGGCAAGGCTTTAATATGCTATGTTGTTAGTTTAACAAAAATGTGACATCAGAAGAAACCAAAACCTGAATTTTGAATGGCCTTAAGCGAAATAGTTTCTCTTCCACAATTTGCAACATAAGTATTGGCTGTCTCTTTGAGAGTAATGGTTCCTGCTTTAGAAGTAATAAGATCAGCTACTATTTATAAGTGTAGAATATGCGCTGTCTGAACAGTTGTAAGATTCATAGAAGGGGAGTGGAAATGGAAAAAGACATCATTCCCAATAGGAACTTCTGAATCTGAGTACGACTTGCAGTATTTTGGCATTGTGACATTTCACTTTTCAAAAAGCTTTATCAAGGACATATTTTTAAAATACTTTTCAAATTATCTGTATTAGTTGGGAAAACTAATATTACAATCTTGTCAAAAGAAGAGATGCAGAAAACTATATAGGAAATGCAGTTTAAAATGTATTACTGTTAATTAATTTCTGGAGGAAAAAAGAAATTAATTTATTGCAAGCAGAGTGTGCCCAGTCTAGAAAAAGGCTTTAAGTTTCACACTTAACATCTGAAGTTATTTCTTTACTCAGATATGTACCTAAAATTAACTTACAGAAGTACACATTCTATAAATACTTAACATTTTAATTTACAATTGCAAATTTTCTTTAGTTTTTTTTTTTTGTTCAGCATGACTTCCTAATGGCAATTAGAGAAAGGTAATCTTGTTAGAATTGAGCTTTGGCTTCATTGGCTTTGGCTTGCTTTCTCAGTAGTTTGTACTTTTTGCCCATCTCCACTGGTATTGTATTACATTTATGTGCATGGCCACTTGAGAAGGGTACTTATTGGTCTAGACCTTTCTTAGTTTTGAAACAAGTGCAAGACAGCTATAAAGTAAAGAAAGCTACCAGACTTTTTTCCTACACTAATTTTCAAGTATCTATTCAACAATTAGCTCATATAAAAAAATGCTGGGTTTATTTTTTCCCAGCAAAACCAAGGCAAGTACTTGTGCCATATCTACAAATCCACAGACTCTGAAGGACAACCAAAATGCAGGTCTGATGAGGAGACAGCAGAAACTCTAGCAACATTAAGGAAAAGTTTGTTGTCTTGGAAACTGCTCAGCTAATCTCCTGATTCTGCTGTTTAATAATGACTAAAAATTTATAACTAACAACCCCAAAATTTGTATTAAACACCAGTGGAAATCACTTAACATAAATTTTGCTACTTCATTTTCATTTGTAGTGCGAACTTTATTCATTGCTCCAGTGTGCTCTTTGATCTGTTGACATATGGCTTATTTCCTTTTTCCTGTGCATAGTGGACATCTAAGCAGTTTTCACAGGAGTTATATACACAAACATTTGCAGTAAAGTTTGCTGGCTGAGTTATTGCTAGGATTGAAGCAAGAGAGTTTTATTTCCTTCTGCTTTTTGTTTTTGGGTGAATGCAATGAATATAAAGATGCTAAATTATATACAGTGGTGTTGGGTGCATTTTTTTAGTTATTTTAAGTCAAAATATCAGGTTCATAGAACAGTTTGGGTTGTAAGGAACCTTGAAGATCCTGTAGTTCCAACCACCCTGCTGCAGGCACAGACACCTTCCACTAAACCAGGTTGCTCAAAGCCCCATCCAACCCAGCCTTGAATATGAGTATGCTGTCTGTGGTAACAGTTCATATATAAACTATTCCTTCTCCATAGAGTGTCTACGTGGTGGGTGGTTGAACAACCTTGGAAATAAACCCTTTATACATATTATAAAAATATTAAACATTACTATTGTTAATAACACAGGTCACTTTGCCTTTCAGTACATGTAGACTTCTTTCCATGTTTGGAACAAGGATTGGACTTTGGGGTCACCATCCTTCACCCTTTGCCAGTACCAAGCAACTGAAAAAGGAGAATTTGTCTGATTTGAAAGCAAGAGCTATACATGCAGGAAGGGAGGAAAATGAAGATGCAGCTCAAAGGCAGACAAGAGAAGGTGTGAGTGTTTCCTCTGGGAACAAGGGTAAGAAGGAAGCTTGGATAGACTCACCAGAAAGAACGAGATGCAGAACTGAACAGGGAACTGAGGAACAGAAAACCATGGGCACCATATATGGAGGAGATGTGTAACAGGAGACAGTGTGGCAGGGTGAGGACACTGGGCCTAGAAATGAGTGGGATGAAATGGTGGAGGCAAGAAGAAAAAGGGGCCTATCTGTCACAGAAATAGGGTGAAATCTGGATAAACAAATCCGTGTAAGGATTGGAAGTAGAAAGATGTATCTTCAAAGTTTTTATTCTCCCAAGTGGTACTGTATTTTCACACCTTGGTGGAATATTGCAGGTTTTGTCTTTCTTCCGTATGTGCACAATGTATTTCAATTCATTAAAATGATGGAATGTTTCATTTGTTGTAGTTCGTGCTGTGCAGGTGTTTGCAACAGTGCAGGCAAGTGTATGATACACCTGCTTTTGCTTTTTCCTTAGGGAACAATGTTTTTACCTTCTCTCGAGTAGAACCCCATAGTGACAGAAGCTACATTCCTAACCTCCTGGGAAGCAAATACAAAAGAATAACAAGTGTCTGCATCCTGATTGTGTTCAGTCAAGGTAGAACAATTAAATTTACTCCGTATGTTCTGATGTCCCATTTAAATCAAGATCATATCTGCAGATCATCACATTGAAGTGCCTCCCCATATCAGTTGCTGTTATACTTGCATCTGTTCGACAGAACTTAAAACGAATTTGTATAAACTAGAAAGAAAACTTAAAGGAAAAGAGCAGGATAGGCTTTATCTGGGATTACAACCATTTAGAGATGGAATATGTTTTATTATTTTAAAATACAATTGCAGAGGAGCACTTACCCAAGGGGCTGAAAATTTAGCTTATTTGAGGTATAATGTAGGTCAAGAATATTAAAGCTAATAACCACGTTCTGAAGCTTTGTATATATAATGTTAACCAAAGATATCTTGTCAATTGTGAAAAAGAATTTAGCAATGAGATAGTCTCATTTTCAGAGGATGTTTTATTGATTGGGTTGCTATAATTTTGAAGGGAACATGAAAGATTAAGAAAGCTAGTGAATTAGCTTAATAATAGCTAAAACCCATGGATGACATGTACAATTTAATAAATAATTAAATTAAGAATAATCTAGGCATTCCTAGATTATTTCTTCCTAGTGTATTGATACTAAATGAAATTTTAAGTTCATTAAAAACCACACTTAGTATATTCTGCTAGTTATAAAAACAACCAACATGTTAAAATTTGTAAGTATGTTGTAAAAATAGAATGCTCTATAGCTACTGCATTAAATCCAGTGAATAGTCTTCTCAGTAGTGTGTCCTGTTCAGATAGGAAAAGAAAAATGCAGTAAAAATAGATAGCAGAATTTTTCCATGTGTCTAGGAATTTTCATATGAGGACAGGTTAGGGAAATGAATGATAGACAGTGTGAGGACGGCGTATAATGTTAGATTTCAGTATTCAGAAGGTCTAGTTTATACCTTTACTTTGTACAAAAACCAAGGTAAATAATCGAGTTGGCAGGCAACAAACCTACACTGATAAATGTATACAACATGCCCTATAAAAACACAAGGAATCACAATGTTCGTTAGGCTAAAAGATTGGTGAGTTACCAAAAATGAGTTGTATTAGATTTTTCCATTTTTATTTTTAGATGTGTGAAAGGGGAAATTTGCATATTTACTGTTAGAGATTTTAAAATACCTCCAATTAAAAAAAAATCAAAACCAAACAATAATCCTAAAACCTTTCTCATTGTCTTTTGTAAGATCCTAACATTGCTCAGCAGTAGCGCTGGAGAACAAACTTGAATACAGAATGGGTCTAACAGAGACAGTTACTGAATTAAGAAAAGATAGAGGGGAGAAAGGTAGGAAAAAAAGAGAACATACCAATCGGTATGACACGTAGTCCTGTAGCAATGCTACAGCAGTTAGTATTTTATATAGAATGACAAATTCAGCACAGTGCCTGAGAAAGGAAGAGAGACATCAGTCTTACCACACTTCCCTGTCACTTAGGACTGTAAACTGGCACGTGAACAAGCCAAAAGCCAAAGAATAAAAGTAATTGGTTTGCTAAAAGAGCACACAATTCATTATGCTTGGGTGAGACTGGCTGTTTGGGAGGGTTTCATTGCAGAGCCAACATTAATTTTTTCTTTCTTTAGTGTCAGGCACACTCTAGCCTCCATTTCCTCTGAGATAACAAGTGCTCTTTAAATGGAGGAGTTGCATCCTTGAACTTGAATAAAAGGATTGTTGTGTAGTGTAGGATTTAGCAGATGGGGTTAGAGAATCTGAACTTACCACTAGTCTTTTATTCTACACTAGGAAAAGCTTTGCCATTTTTAATGGCTCTGTTTGCTACATTCCCTGTTAAGCACAGTAGTCAGATGTCGTTCTGAGGAATTGGGCAGCTTAGCTTCCAGTGACATTGATTGCGCTCAACAGTGAGAGTATGAGAACGAGTGGTGGGTGGAGAAGTGAAAAGGCAGTGTGAGGCATTTCAAGGAGGAGGTTTGCACTCCAACACTTGCATGTGGGTGACAATCCCTCAGAGAAACAGTTTTTACTCTGAAGTGGAGCAGAGTTGAATCTTCTGTGCTCATTTCAGGTTTAATCTCCATCCCTGCAAACTACCAGTGCAGCCTGTAGTTAACTGTGCATTTACTTGAAAAGAAAATAACAGCAGTGAGAAGCTGCATCTTTAGAATGGAGCTGTGATTCCAGAGGAAGAGACTCTGGCATGTTAATCCCTGGCATAAATGGGTGTAATTCTCAATGACAATGCTAAGCCTGTTTACGCACGGGCTGAGCTAAACCCAAAGATGGCACACAATGCTGTTCAAAATCAGTCATTTAATCCTTTTGAAATGTTTGTGATCTAATAACCAAAAATGGTTGTGTTAAGAAAAGGTAGTGTGACAAAGCTGTAATTGTGACTGACCATGACTTTCTTTGAGATACAAATTATGACAAATGCACTCATGATCTTATCTTAGATAAACATTTCATGGTTTTATTCAAGACTAAATACCAGTGAATTGAATAAATCCTCAGTGATAGTTACCCAGCTCTGAAATAAGGTTTGGTTTTTAAATTGGAAATAGTCCAAGCTAGCTTATACAAAGAAAGAAGAACTAAATTATCCTGGCAATAAGTCTACATTTTATTTTACTGAAGTTTATGAGGAATCAATATAAGCAACAACAACCTTGAGTTGAGTTTCTTTTTATTTTTCATATAAATATTTTAATACAAATGAAAGCAGATGGAAAAGGAAACTGCATGGTACACAGTCTACAAAGCATGCAAGTATTATTATATCGCTTAAGATATGTAACAAGCTACTAAACGACGCTCTTTTCTTCTTGCATCAATTGGCTTGAGGCAGAGTATCAGAAACAGTAAATATTTATTTTACTTTGAAACAATGTTAGTAAAAGGCCTCAGGGTTATTCTGAAAGAAAAAAATACTCTTTGACTCCTTGACCCAAACTTCCAACATCATTTATGTCATTGTAAGTCCAGAAGACTCTTGAAGTCTGTAGAATGTCGTCAAGATATAGACTAGTTGCTCGCAGTTGGAATCCAAATTAACTGGCACCTGTTCTGCTTTGGGCTGGGGTAGGGTTAATTTTCTTCACAGTGGCTGATATGGTGGTATGTTTTAGATTTGTGCTGAAAACGGTTTGATAATACAGAGATGGTTTTGTTGGCTGAGCAGCGCTTGCATCCTGTCAAGGCCTTTTCTGCTTCTGTGCTGCCCCACTAGTGAGGACACTGGGGGTACACGAGAAACTGGGGGAGGACACAGCCAGGACTCCTGACTCCAACTGACTGAAGGGATATTACAGACCGTATGGTATCATGCTCAGCATATAAAACTGGGGGAAGAAGGAGGAAGGAGGACATTTGGAGGGATGGCTTCCCAAGTCACCGTTGTGTCTGCTAGAGCCCTGTTGTCCTGGAGATGGATAAGCACTTGCCTGCCCTTGGGAAGTGGTGGATGAATGCCTTGTTTGGCTTTGCTTGAGTGTGCATTTTTTGCCTTACTTACTGAACTGTCTTTACCTCAGCCCACGAGTTCTCTCGCTTTTACCCTCATGATCCTCTCTCCCATCCCTGCGGTGGGAAGTGAGTGAGCAGCTCTGTGGTGTTTAGTTGCTGGCTGGGGTTGAACCAGGACAGTGCTTAATATTAGTTGTAAAGATAAAAATGCAAACATAGAAGTACAAAAGTACTTTGTTCACTGCTCGTACTTTGCTTAAGGGCTGAAATTTGTTTGGGTTTAAGATGCTCACATACCTGTGTTTATATTTTTGTGTAGAATATTTGGAATTTTTTATCCTACAACATTCCGTAATGGGTAATAAGTAGTATGAATCTTAACAACCAACCAGATAAGTATGATGGATGAAAGGAAGTGATTTGCAATAAAATCCTTAAGGCATGTTTGTATTGGTAATGTTTCTCTCTTAAATACTTGCAAAAGTTCTGTGAGAAAGTATACCTATTCTTAAAAGACCTTTGAAGTCCAAAATAACAAAGTGACGGTTGAAAAAAAAAAAAAAGGGAAAAATGGCTTTTTTAATGCATTGTCAGAAAGTGAAAATGCATATTTATGTTTTCCTGTGTTTTTAGCTTTCATGGAAATTGTGTTATTTCATTACCAAAAGATTTTGCATATTGGTTTGTGATTCTAAGGAAATACTAGTGAAGCAATATAATCTAAACTTGTATTATGCTTTGGGCTTCCACTTTTTTCCAATTGTTCATTCTCCTTTTCCTAAACCAGTCCATCAGATTAAAAAAGAAAGTAAACATAATGGCACTCTTTGAAAGCAAAAAATTGTTGAAGGTAATGCAGGCAAATATTATCTGTTTTTTTCAGTGGATTTTCCTTCCCTATGGGAGATCAAGAATAGGACAGTTATATCTGATATGTTACCAGCAAATTTCTTAGTGGAGGTATACTGTACGTGTGGTTTGGATACTTCATATAATTTTCACATTCTTGTTTCCAGCTACCCTACTTTCTGATTTACATTACTAAAGCTTTTGGAGATTCTCAAGTGGGGACTGTAAGTAAGTATTGCTTACATATTACTCACATTATCTGAGTATTACTGGTTATATTTGTAAAGTGAATAAATACAAATTTTAAAATAAATATGCATGTGTGACCATGTGTAACCACGTGAACATTGACAGCTTCAGGCTTCTTGGTTTTCATACCCAGCTTGCCTGGTGAGACCAGCAATGAACGTGCAAACTTTCCCCAGGGTACCCTAGAGCAACCTTTTTTATCTCTGACGGTGCTGCCAAGTGTTTCAGTATTCCCTGATTTAAAAACAAAACAAAACAAAACTAAACCACAACAAAACAGTTATTGCCAAAGATAAGCCTGAAGGGCTTAGCTTTTATACATACATACATATATACATATGTATCTGTGTGTGTATGTATAAAAATAAAATGAGAGCATAGAGAACATCAGCAGACTGGGAGGTAGAGAAATGGAAATTGGCTGGCATCCAATTAAAGAAAGGTCCAGGCATGAGGAAAAAGAAATTCTTTAAATAGGCATTTAACATAAGGTAAAAGAGAACGGCTGTTTGCTTTGAAGTTTTTCCTAAAACAAATGGTTGTATGGGACAAGAAGTAAAAGAAAAGTTAATAAGGGTCTTTCTGTTCCTAGTCTGGAAAACTATGTAAGCCGTAACTTTGACGTTCGGACTTTCTAAGCACTTTTATGCAAGGGGCCTGCTGGGGATCCACATTCTTCTGCAGTCAGTATGAATGCTGAGTCATCAGGAAAGCTGGCCATTTGGTTTACGGTTTCTAAATATAGAGGTGAACATTTAAAGCCCTAATCTGGGAACAGTGGACATTCGTGTGCAGCTTTGGTGACATGAATGATTTAATTCGTAATAGGCTTGTATCAAAACCACAGTTGTGCTTGTATTACATGTATTCCTGACAAACTGTGGCTCCTATGACAAAAACCAATTAATTAAAATTTTTAAATTTTTAAAAGAAAAATAGAAGAGTGACAAGTTTCACTCTCTGCTAAACATCAGAACTCTTTCAGGGTAGCTTGTGTATCTTTGCTCTACGCAGAAGAGGTGGAACAAGTAGACTTCAGGGGAGGGAGCATAAGAGCAACCTAAATTAAGGAAGGAAGCTCAGGTTAAGGTTAGAAGGGGTGAATTTTGACTCTTCAATTGGATTTTAGCTATTGTGTTCAGTGGGTAAGGAATGTGAGTTTGTGGGAGTCTGGAAATTGTCAGTTCGCTGCATAAATATTATCAGAGATTTATAGTAACGTTACCTTTGCAGTTGGTATAATATAACATTCAGTCGGTTGGCGGGGTGTTTTTTTAATTTCTGATGAACTTCTGCATGCTTGGTTTGTTTGTTTGTTTGGGAACTTTGCTACAATAGGACCTTTGATATTCAAAGTGCTTTGACAGAAAATCAGAATTTAAAAATGTGTTTTAACTTTCACTATAGATGAATTTTTGTAATCCAGTGTTGCACAGTAGGAGTTCCTTCTTAAAAAAGCAAGGTTTTACATGGGTGATTCAGTGTTTTATTTTGACAGCATTTCTGTGCCTTCTGCGTAGATCCCAGCTGAAGCAATGCTTGCTGAGTGCTTTGCCACCTGAAAATACGGGGCAGGGAGGGAGAAATCCTGCCTGGTCAACAGTTGAGTCAGTTTGGCTAAACACGTGCCCTGCTGACTGTGGCGTCGTGGCTCTGCCAGGGCAGGCCCAGCGACTGCAGCTCTGGTGCCACCGAGGTGCTGTGACTCAGCCCTGCTTCCCTCTGGATGGATCTGCTGCTGCAGAGCATGTGCAGCACAGGTGCCATCTCCCCACCCAGCTACCAATGTCTTCCAGGAAACTGAGTCCTTCAGCAACCTGCGAGGTCCAACAGGTATTGTTCTGGCAGGCCAGGTATGACCCAGGGGTGCCAGTGCCTGGCTCTGCTTTGAGAGAAGAAAATGCTTCATTATTTAGATTGCTTACCATGCAAGAAGGCAAAACTCTTGGTGACTCTGAATCAAGGGAAGAATATCTAGTAAGTGGATGGTAGCAGAGGAAAGACTGTTTTGAGGAAAAATAGGGGGTTTTTTTCTTGAAATTTTGTGTCAAATTTTCATCCTGAGTATGTACAGTATGTTTTAAGAGCTATTTTTGTAACTGAAATAGCTGGGAACAGAACTCTTAATAGGGTGCAAAAACCTGTAACTGTGTTAAGTGACAAAGCTCTAGCCATCGAATCCAACATGCAGTGCTTTTGTACAGTGGCAGTTCATGTGCAGCTGATTCATCAGTCGAAAAAAAAAAGTCATTACCTTACTATAAGATGTGAGCTTCAAAATGAGACTCTGCCCTCATTTTCTATGAGAACTTAAAACATTCAAAGTTTGAGGTTTTAAAAATTAGTCAGCCATGCGTGAGTTATAAAACCACAAGTTAGCAACTCGTTAAATTTTGAAAAGATTGTTTTTTATTTGCTTCTAGCTCAAAATTTATTTTATCGGTTTCTTTCCAACAAGACTAAGATAATTTTACAACAAAACGGAGATTCTTGACAGTGTTACAGCAGCATGATGAGAAAAATCTTTTTCTAATTAAACTAGGGTGGAGGACTGTTCTGACACTTGTCTTAAAAGGTCTGCCCTTGGCCACAGACATCTTGTCTGTTGCTCTCATGGACTTTCTCAGCAGCACGTAGGTGGAGTCAAGGTCTCTGGGCTCCTGAAGACAAAAGCGAAATACGTGACCTTCAAGTGTGTTTCTGCTGCCTATGATAGATATAAAAAAAGAAAGAAAGTCACGGTTTATTCCACTAGGAGAAAAATCAGTAAATGTTTATTATCAGTAAATGAAAGTCCATTTTATCAGGACTTCCTAGCATGTTCTCTGGAGAGGACTGAATCCTTCTTTCAATTATGCATGGTATGCTGAGGTATTCATTTGGAACTTTATTACCAGTCTTTATTGTAATTCTCTTTATTTTGGGTGCTATCTTTACACAGAATCAAAACCAGAATGTGTCTCTTCTTCTTAACTGAATTTCTTACTGTTGTCTATTTTCTACCTACAACATTAAAAAGACTAGTTATTTTATGCATGGTACTATTAATATATAATGGATGAGACCTTGGAACAATTAAAAAAATACAGAATACAGCTGAGACAGAAATATGAACTGAATTATTGACTGTGTAAAATACAGACACAATTTCAGCTTAAACTCTTAACATTGTGTGACCGGTTGCTGTGTCTCATTTGAATCTGATGTGAAAAGAAACATGGAAAATGCAAACCAATTCCTGTATCCTCAAAACAGCTAGTGCTTCTTTCTCCAGTGGAAGTGACTCCCCTCTGTCTTTAACAGTGAGCTAAACCCAGTGAGGTAGCAGTAGTTCCCAGTAGTATCATTCACTTTTTGTTTTCTTGGGGAAATTAATGCCATTTTCAGGCTTTTTCTTCATATGAAGGCCCTGAAGTTTCACTGTTAATTCTGACAATGCTGCTGTGTGAGTTGTGATGAAATTAAATTTCCATAGAAAAGGCGAATTTTGTGTCTAAAATATACTTGCAGATTTCTCTGATGAATGTGCAATGCCACAGAGGGCCCACAGCAACTTCCTAGTCAGTGGTTATTGTTATGCAGCATTTAATTTATGCACAAATATAGTTCTTCTTGGAGAGACCATCTCTAATATGACATAATATAATAATAATGTAATAGAATGCAACACATTTTCTTTCATGTGATTCCTAAGACCCTGCCTCAAAATTGGTTAACAAATATTGTTCTGACCCACAGGAACCAAGTGTTAGATTGGCCACAGGCTTCACGAAAGACAAGATCTTACCACAAAGAAATTTCATAGTCAGATCTAGAGCTACTGTGCATAGCTGTTCAGGTAGATCTGTTGACACTCTGATGAGTGTAGTATCAAGAGTTGTTGGGCTGCATTTTCTGGGACCTTCTTGATATTTGTGATTTTACTCTTCCATATAGGAAAATGTAGAATATTTTGGCAAAATGAAAAGGAAAGAAAAAATGTTGCAGCTTGAGTATATCTGTACATTGCTGTGTTGTTAGACTTGGTTTTTAAATTAGTTTTTAAGTTCTTCTCAGAAGTGCTTTAGTAAAATGGTAATGTTGGTGTTGAGCAGACACAGGACAGAAACAGTCTAGAGTCTGTATCTGCTTCGTACAGAAAAGGCCTGTAATAGAAGCAGCAGAATGACTTAATACGAAGAAGTTTGAAGGGGAAACTAAGCTGTTCTGTATTGTCATTTATTAGACAGGGAGAGGGAACTGAAGAGTAACCTTTAAGGAACTCAAATTGCACCAGAATAATTTGCATTTAGAAAGGATGTTCCTTTCATGTTCATTTGGTTTATTGAATCCATGTTAGATTCCTGTAAATGCTACACAGCTTTTGCATCTCCAGTATTTTGCCTAGATGAAAGACTAACCTTTGGAATCTGGCTTGGCTATATTACACTTATGTTTAGTCTAATAGGGGTGATGAAAGTCATTGAACTGAATGGCACATATTCCCTTGGTCCTTTAGAAGCAGCTTCAACAACAATCTCACTTGGATGCTCAGAGTGACAGGAATTACCATCGTTCCCGTACATGGGAACATGCTTCTGCTTGAAACAGCCTTCTCAAGTTCACGTTTCAGTAATCTTCTACAAGGGTAGAGTGTGGAGCTGAAGGAAGAAAAGCTGAATATACTTTTCATTCCCATGAGAAATTAAAAAGAAGGCAAGTGCTTTGAGGGGTGAGCAAGCCTGCCTTCATTTTGATTCTACTGACCTGCCATAAAGGAACTTGAAACAAGGCTCATTTTACTGAAAAAAACACCCCACTTTGAAAATCAGTGTCTTAAGGAGCTGTGGGGTTGGTGTGAATGTGGACTGAGCTCATTTTGTTCCTTTAGTGTACAGTCTATGTTGACAGTAAATTCTTCCTACAGATGGTGGTCATGAGAAGTTTTGCCTTGGGGATTACATAAAACACTGTATTAGAAGTATATGAGAAATCCTGCTGTGTATGTGGGACCTCTATATAATACACCTATTTCAGGCCCTTTCTGTTTCAGCTTTTTTCGTGAGTTCTCTCAGGTGTCTTGTACAGAGTCTTTATGGGCAAGGTAGTATTTAACAAGGTGCCTGAAGCCTGTAGTGTTTTGGAATTTGTTTATGATTTCTGTTCAAAAGCAAAATCAAAATGAAATCAGACATTAATCTGGTTTTTGAATTACACGGAGAAGTGGTTTGTGGAAAAATACCCAAATAACTAACAGAGATTGGGGATTTAATATTCTACATTAATATACCCAGAATTAGACACATCAGATTGTAAGTAGCATTTTTGAGTTTATTCATACCAGTAACTACTTGTCTGTATTAAGGGAGGGTGATGGTTTGGTTCTGGTCTGGAAAAGCAGGAGAAAGCTAATGTCTTTGTGAACTCTGCACTCACACTCTTTAGGGGGACTTTGCAATAGCCGTGCAATTGCTCTTTTGAGCCAGAGTCTGGGATCTCCTGAGGTATTCTGAATGTGTGCTAGCTTCAATTATTCCTCTTGTCCCCAGGTGGATTTTTTTTTTCCACTGCTCTACAGCATTCCTTACCCTTTCCCACATGAAGGTAGAAGGGCTAGACAGTACTGGAAATTGAAAGCTTCTGTAAAAGAGGAATCATAACTTTTCCCCAAAAAAATCTCTATGTAGTCTTTGCTTTCATATTGTTGAATCCCATGCCAAGAAGCTATCCAGTAAACAGTTTGCCATAACTAAGCATCAGGACCAAATAACAAGAGCCATGGTAAGATAACCACCATAATAAAGGTCTACTAAAGCCATGTATAAAACAAAGCCTTCCCAAACAACCTGAATATTTTGTAGCTGTCATCAGCAAAAATGGCGTGGCTGCAATCCTCGAATTCATTACCACTGCTTAACTGTAATTGGTTATGAAGTTGTGTAAGAAATTGTCCCATCCTGGTGAATAATCATCTCATCTCATTCATTGTTAGTTCATGATTGGGTTAGAGCAAGGGTGATATAATAACACACATAGCAGTAACTTTGGTACCTAAGACTTGCAGGTACCACAAAATGATGCTGTGTATTCTCAGAGGTGGAGGATACAGCCCATCTGACTTCTGTTCTTTGCTCTACCTATTCAAAGAATAATTAATTGATATCAGTATTCTGCTCTATTTTCTTTAGGCACTCCAAGAATGAGATTTGGAGTATTTAAGGGATCTACTAAAGCTCAGAAATGAAACAAAGGTCATCTAAAACAATGGATCCTTCCAGAGCAATAGCAAATCTTGACCATGTGAGAACAGAGTTTTCTCTGGAAACAGTTCAGCTCTGTCTCAGAAACTACAGATAAGGAACATAAGTACCCATGTTTGTGTGCACGTGTGTGTAAAACAAAATAAAAATTCCAAAACAAAGCAAGTTGACTTGCTCCTTCCCAGGTCCACATAGACAGAATCGTAGAACTGACAGCAGTTGTGTTGCTTTATGCATGCCTGAGGCATGGTCAGGAAACAATATAGAAATACATAAAAACATAGAATGGAAAAAATAAACTAATGTGCAGAGATGTCTTGCTGCTATTTTGTTTGTCTCTCTGTATATTGTAAATAAATGAGTATGTGCAGTTGACCATGGGTTATCCTTTACCCTTGAGGGTCTAAAAACTTAATTTGGAACAAGTTTTACAGGGTGTTTCACAACTTCTTTGGATTTTTTTTTTTTTTTACTTTTTAATAACTTGGCATATGAATTTATGAGTGTACTATGGTACTATCATCAAAAAGAAGATCAAAATAGTGACTAGAATAAGTGAATAGGAGACAGAACTGGCACAAAATCTGTTTGGAACAAAGAAGTTAACATTTATTATTCAAAGTACAACTCCCATTGGGAACTTGCACAGGTATCATATAAATCATGATGGAATAGGTCCTCTAATGAAGGACCATTATTATGGGAAGCAGGTAGTCTCCATTTAAAATGAAAAGCTAGGCACAATTATACTGGTTGTTAGCATGCAAGCAGCTAAAAGAGCCCTGCATGTTATTAGGCACTAACCCTTACTACCTGAAATGGAATTGTCTGATAGGAAAATTGGGTAGAACTTTCTGTGGAAAAAAATGCAAATTGTGTACAAAGTTATCCATATGAGTCTTATGACTGATATTAGTGGTTTAAGGTTAAGTTTTTTTGGCAATGAAACAAATATTTTGGCTGTTCCTGAGGGCTGTGAGCTTTATTAAGTACATGAATTACAAGTAATCTGATAGCATAGTATGTTCTCTTTGCTTCCCTAGGATCCTTGAACCTTGACTGAATCCCTTCATCTGAGACAGGCATTGCTTTCACCGTTGTTTCTATGACAGCTGAATGTGAATGGTGAATGTATCTTTGGAAGGCAGAAGATGAGATGCATTGTCTTTTAGTGGTCAAGGTTCTCATGTGTTGGTATTGAGTTTTATATAAGATTTTGCAAAAGTGAAAGTAAGTTATCTCTAGAGAGATAAGAAATAAAGGATTAAGATATCTCTCCATACAATAACTCCTACTGTGAAATTCTAGCCCTATTTGTAATGCTAGGTTAATAGCTGGAATTGATGATCTTAAAAAGGTCTATGATTCTAATAAGTGCTTTGCTACTGACTTCAGGATGATCACAATTTTAGTCCTAAGGTGCCATTGTGCTTTTCTAGGAAAGCTAAAGTATAAAATACAGCTTCTGCCAGCACATCATCAATGCAATAGGATGGGAAGAGGAAACACTGAATTACATCCATAGCCAATAATAGCTGCTGTGAGCATCCTGATGATCAGTGTATTAATGTTAGTCACCAGCTTTTCGGGTTTGTACAAGATTATTTTCTTCAAATCCGAATGAAGTAGACTCAAGATGAATTGGAGTTCTTTGTGGAACTGTGGTTAGTATTTTTTTAAAAAACTCTTTAAAGAATGTCAAATGTGGTAAAGCTTCTTAGATTTTTATTAATAAATAACACCATTTATAACTTACTAAGTTTTGAAGCCCTTTAAGTCACTGTTTAATTTTTTCAACTCTCTTTTTTTGGTTCTATCTAGTTCTGTATTGCCTTCCTATCATCAGGTCTTGCCTTTTGTAAAGCAGACATTTCTGGGAGGTTTTGTGCACATCATGAAAGAAGGAAAATGACTCTTGATTGGGATCCAGTCTTCACTGCCCCAGTGCTCAGTGGGTATTAGATAGTGTGCTTGGCTATCAGCAACACTGCGGAGGGTCTTTGGCCAGTACCTTGCCTACAAGTCATGAATTGAAGACTCTTCCTTCATATCTTTCAGGCAGAGCTAACATGCTCTTTTTGATAGGGCTGTTATGATGTCAGCTAAGAAAATAACTCTTTGATGTGTTTGCATGAGAATGAATCCTGTAGATAAAATTATATTGCATAATAGTTTCCTGCAGCTCCCCAGATACTTATTAGAGTATTCAGAAATTTAATTCAGCCTCTCCCTAAGAATTGAGATCTCCACTTTGTACTTCTGATTGCTTCTCTCAGCTCAATTAATGACATGGACGCACTTGTTCTTTCTCTGAATAGCGTCTGGGTGCCTCGTGCCAGAGCATTGGAGATCACCTTCTTCTGAGCTTATAGATATAGCCAGGAGTAGAACCATAATGGGTGCTTCAGTGCAGTGTGTAATATCCTCTTCCAAATTAAGGAGGTTCTGAGACCAGTCAGTTTTTCCCTGCCTGTATTTGATTGCACACTTAAAATCATCTGACTCTCGGATCAAGTGGTGCCTTGTAGCTTTAAGCTCAGCAGTGGCTGTAGTCTGTGTTAGGGAATTTTTCTGTCACTATAAAAGGCAAAACAAGACTAAAGATATTAAAGATGGCCCTGGAATTTTTTTGCAATGATCCTCCTTGAGAAACTTGCAATTTCTTGATTCCAAATAGGAAAACTCTTGAAGCAGTATGTGTACATGGTAGCGAGAACTTGAGAAGGTAAGAAAAGGATTTAATTGAATACTTTCAAAAAATAAAGTGAAAAATAATTATGTATATCAAATCAGAATGAAATAGAATAGTAGGGTGAGGTGACAAAGTCCTCCTACAATCTGAAAGTAGTCAAGACTGGGCAAAGTTCTGCATTGTGGTATTAGATGTCAACATCCTGATATATTCAGCTTGGCACAGTGAGACCACTTCATTGCCTCATTTCATGCTAGTGTGTTTCAGGCTATGTGCTGAATATTTTCAGTGCTTGGCTTTTTATACTATGTGCAATAGATTAAATTTTCCTATTTTGACAGAGAATATCTTTAGCAGGATGCCCTGAAATGCCTTAGGGATTCAAGCTGTCCCTTAATCAATGCTGCAGAGGATGCAGTTTTGATTTTTTTTCTCTAATATATGAACTATGACACTAGATTCATCCTGGCATACATCTGTCAGACCAGACTGAAGGCATTCAGTTAGAGACACTTCATTACCAGCATAGGGCCAACAAATAGGAGACAATCTAAAAAACGGGGATTGAAATATAACTTAGATGGGAAATATAAGATATCTCAAAATAAGGTCATAATGGAGGACATAAATTGCACATCTATACAGACAGCAACAGGACATCCTCAAAATATGCTACAGTATCTGCATACTGATACCGACTTTTACAAATATGCAACAAATATGGATTGTTTCTGCAAAGAACAGCTATGGGTCAAGATGTAACATAACAGAGAAAACAACTCTGTGAATATAAATATTTATTATTAGTGGAGAGAAACTGCTTCCTACTAAAATTGGCAAGAATGATGAATCCAACCCTCTTAGTATTTACTGGAGAATTAGAAGGCTAATGAGGTGCAGCGAAAAACCCTTTTCTGCCTTCTAGAAAAATCAGCAAAGCTAACACTGTCAGACCATAATGAAGAATACTCCAGCATATTGAAAGCTACTGGGCTGCAGATCCACCACTAAAAATCTCCAGTGCTTGACACTGAACCAAAAAGAGAAAAATACAAAATGCAAAATCCTGCATTATCTGAAGGACGTGCAGAATTCTTTTCCACCTGAACTTTTTGTGATTCTTAATACTGGCGTGAAACACTGCTGGACTGCCATACAGCAAATTACAAGCGAGAGATGAATGTGTCTGGTTTGATCTTTGAGCTTCTTTGATTAGATGCAGATAAGAGTCAATGTCATCTCTACGTATTGTGGCATGTTTAACATCTGCTGTTCCTTTCTGGGTTGGTTTGCAGTTTGAGTGCTTAACTTATGACCTTTTCTTTTTTTTTGATTTAGCCATTGATTACACCCTAGAAGATGTGATTCATTTGAACTACAAAACCTCTGCTTGTTGTGGTACTAATAAGCATTGTGCCTACTGAAAGCTGTAGCAGAAGAGAGAGGGAGGAGGCCTAACATGCTTGACACTGTCTTTTGTCTGTGTTGCAGCAAGAGAAGGAAAGAGGTATAGGAATTGTCTTATCATCGTGCACACATATACACACACATGAGCATTTTTATTTGTTTATCTAATCTCCTGGACACTTCTTCAATGGCTGTCTTAACCCTTTGTTCTTGAAGTAAGCAAGGAAAAACTATATGACAGGCATTTAATTTTTTTCTTTCTCGAGAGCAGCTAGTGTCCCTTGTGTTGAGAAGAAAATGGTACCGTGTGGAAAGCTAAATTTCAATTAACACATCAAAGGGCAATTTGTGGTGTTTTGCCTATAACTAAGGCTTAACTGAGTTGCAGGACTCTGGGAATTTCATGTTTTCCTATATGCTCACTTATTGCATTCTTAGCTCTCCTACTTTTCTGCTCTTCCTCTGCTTCTCCAAATGGGACTAATGAAAGCAGTACAATCTTGTCGAATATGGTTCTTGCTGAGGAATTAGATGAACAGCTGCTGGGAGCAGTATGGGAATACAATTTGGTGAAAAAAAAAGAGATACAAACAAATTCCCTTATGATGCCATTCATTCTATATGCGGTATTATACCAGAGGGTAGAAAAATGGGAAGGCCTAAAATTGAATTTCAATTTGAGCTGGTTTAAAAAGAAGCAATTCTACATGCATTGCAGCCACAAAAACATATATTTATAGGCACAGACTTTCACTTTGTAGGTAGAAACTGCACAGCTGGTTGTGTACATTTGGTTTTTTACATGCATAAGAATTTACTTTTACTGGCACAACTATTGTACTTTCTTCTCAGTATTTCCCAAACAGTTATGCTAATTCCTACATCATCTAGTTCATATCTCTTCTTCGTGCTTTAAACAAGGTTGGGAAGGGGAAGAAAACCCTACATTTTGGCATGCAGGACAATCAAAAATCCAGTCCAGAAAATGAAAATGACATTGGTATGTGTCAGTGTTCCTGCAATATCCTCCCACTCACATTTTTGCATTGTAAAAATCCAGCATGCAATTGTTTGTTAGGATTGGAAATTAAAGCTCATCTCCTCAGTTGCCTTATGAATGTCATACACCAACTGAAGCAATGGCATTTTGCTTTCTTGCTACTTCAGTGAATTTCTTCTCAGGTCCTTTTCACCTGGCAGTGTCTGGGAAACACACACAGAATTAAACACACCTGTCTACGGAAATGGGAGAGCCAAACAGTAGAATTACGTTGACCTTGGATAAAATATCATTTAGCGTAGTTCTAATAATTCACACTATTTTGTTAAGGTTGATGGGGATCTTGGTAATATAGAACATGCTTTGGCCTTTGGCCACACATCCCATATTTTGAACCAGATTTCCACCAACTTGTTTCCTTCCATCCCACTGATGGCCAGTAGGCCACTAGTAGGAGTTGGATTCTTTTCTTGACTGGTGTGTTAGAACACATAAAAACCCTCTCATGCTGTGTATGTTTTGTAAACTACAAGCTGGGACTGAAAACAGCCATTTTAGAGTTCTAGGAAAATAATTTAAAATAAATACTTCAAAATATTATTCTGGAACAGAATTTTTTTCATGCTTAGAAAATTGGAAGAGGCCTTCTTGGTAGTTACAAAGAAAGAAATATGTATTTTTAGAAAATAACTCTTAAAAATCATCTAAAAGTTTAACAGTCATGAAAACATCATCATAAATGACATTTTGGTTTCTTTAAAAGGGATTCCATTAGCTCTCAGAATGAAAGTGTCACCAGATCAACTGTAACTATCGCTTGACACTTTGTGCCTCTGTGCATGTGCACAGCCTGATATTTTCTAAGTACGAGTAACAGTGATACCTCAGGCAGCCCTGGATAAACACTGGTTTCTGATGACAGCATCTTCAGCACAGGAGAAAAGCTCTTGTGCAGTTTACATTTATGATACCATCATATCCCTAAGGTGCTGACAGAGCTTCATTCACAGTTTCTCGGTGAGTTGTTTTTCTGTATTTCATGTATCACTTCTCTTTCTTGGTGAAAATCATTGATATTTCCTCCCTTTAAATAAAGCCAGATTAAAATTAAGGATGAACATCAAAATACCTTTTACTGTCCTGGTTATTGTAAAAGAATTCAAAATTTCAATTTGACTTCTTAATGGTTGTAAAATGTATGTTTTGGCAACTAGAAATGTATTTTAAGAAATAAAGTAATAAATAAAGAATATTTTTGACACATTTATGTTTAAAAATTGCTAAAGTTAGTTTTCTTTATTTTTTCATTTTCATAATTATTTTTTATTTTATGTGGAGGTTTGTTGTATATTACTAAGGCCTTGGTTCACCTTCAGTTGTACTGCCTAATGTATAGCAACCAAGGTAAATGAAACAGGTTCTCCAGTAGTGAAATCATTACAAGGGGGGGGAGGGGGGGAAGGAAAAAAAAGAAAAAGGAGATCCAGTCCAGTCCATCCCTGTGTTGTGGCAGGAAATGGGTAACTAGGTCATCCCTGACAGATGTTTGTATAGGCTGCTGTTCAAAACCACAAATGAAGGGGATTCCACAACCTCATAAACCTATTCCATCTAATCTAGACTTTAGGTTGAAAGGATTTTTTTATATGTACTCTGCTGCGTAATTGTTATAATTCAGGTGGGTACAAAGATCTGTTGACTATGACTTTCTGTATGCTACCTTTTAAAATATGCATTTTGCCTTCAGTCTTCTTTTTCTGAGGAAGCCAAGCCCCATTCCTTCAATCTTTCTTTGTAAGTCATATTTTCAAAATAATTTACCATTCTTGTTGATTTCATTTCAACTCCATCCAAATTGTTGAAATTGTTCTTGGAGTACATTGCCCAAAATTGCACAGAATGCTCCAGCTGAGGCCTCAGCAGACTGAAGATTGCAAAGTAATTAAGTCCTGCATCTCACATACTACACACTTCCTAATACATCCTGGAATGCAAAATGCCTTTCTGCAACATCATCATGTTGTTGACTCATATTTAGTTTGAAATCCACTTGAACCTTCCTATCCTTCTTTGCAATCCTGTTGCCTTGTTAAAGCATCAGCAGGTTATATTAATATACTCTGTTTTATTTTTGTCATGGGTAGTACTTAATTTCTCTCTGTCTAGTATGAGCTTGTTGCAGTTTTACTGTTTCTCACATCAGCTAAATATTTTGGATTCTGACCTGCTTTCCTATGTATTTTGCAACCCTCTTCCAGATTTTTTGCAAATTTTACAAGTTTAGTCCCTGTTTTATTATCCAAGCTGTTCGATGAAAAATTGAATAGAATAGGATGGAGGAGAAATCCCTGAAGGATGTTACTGCAGTGCCATCCTACTCTGTCAGGAAACTGTTGATAAATACTGTTTGAGATAAATACCTAACGACTTGTGTGTCAACTGTTACTTGATTTTGTCTACACCATTTTTTGTGTTGCAGGCAAAATTAACGAGGACACAACTAAAAGCTTTGTTGAAGTACAGATATCACATTTACTGCTTTCTTCTTATTCAATAGGCCTGCTGCCCTTTCTAGGAAGGAAATTGGAGAGGTTTGACACAATAATGACTCTAAGATTACACTTTAAAATCTTACTACTTAACTGTTTTCTATCATACTGTTATCTTCATGCCTATACACTAACTGCCCAATAACCTAGGATAGTATCCCCCAGAGATGGATGAAATTATTTATGAAAGTTATTTCCTAAGACAGGCAGTATTTTCATCCTTTCTAGTCTTCTAGGACCTCCCTCGCACTTCAGGAGTTCTCAAAAACCCCAAACTAAAACAAAAAAAGCCACCACAACCTCCCTTTCCCCCACATCGTCATGCAGAGATTATTTTAAGTGCTCTGAGGTAATTTTTAGCATATTTTCCTATGGAAACACAGTTTATATGATCACACATATGACCAGTCAGACCACAACATGCCTTTTGAACTTGCTGTTCACTCTCCATCTGAACTGGACTGGGTAGAGGTGGTATCAAAGGTACCACATTTCTATAAATCTTGTGAAAATGAGCAGATAAATAGAGAGTCTTCCATGGCAACAAGGAACTCAGTGTAAATGAAACCCTGATATCAGGCACTGGAAAACTCACAGAAGAATGTTATGAATATTCCAGCCATAAATTTCAGTCAGACTTTTTGCTCTGGGCTAATGCAAACAGGAGACACAAGGCTACAGGGAGGCAGGCTTTACCCACCGCTTTCTGAACTACATGTTTAAGTCAGCAGGACTGGAAACTGGCATTTCTTAATATTGTTTAACCCATTCTTTCCCTTTTCTGGTCTGTTCATCTTGGACTTTCATAAATTGCTTTGCATGTCGGACACTAAGATATTTTGTAGCTACGTTAGGCAAAAAAGAGCATTGAATATTCCAGTCTTCTCTGTGTCACATTATTTCCTGTCTTTCAGTTAGATACTGGTTTTGAACCTTACTTTGTCTGCATTACTTTGTGTACGTGTGTGTGCGTAACCTTTTATCGGCTTTTCAGTCCTTTCCTAGATTACCTCATTTTGCCTCAGCCTTCATGACTTGTTCCCCCTGTGAGTGTACTGTTCTTCTAAACTAATTTTTAGTCATCAGTTCTTGTGTTCACTTTTTTGTGTCATTCCTTCTTGATTTTCAGTTAACCAAATAGCTCCTGATGAAGCTTTGCTGCTCTCTTTCAGTGCTTACTTTGTGTCAGGGTATTCTGCTGCTGTGCCTTTAATACACTCCTTTCAGTAACTGTCAGCTCTCCTATGCTCCCATTTCCTTATGAATTTCTTCCAAAATATCTACCTACCCATTCATTCCCTAAGCCAACAAAAATCCACTTTTGGAAGCCCACGCTCTTTCTGTCAGTCCATGCTTTCTTTGGCATCATTAATTATATTGTTTTGTGATCAGTTTTATATTTTTATCTTCCACCTTTGTCTTATCAGGAAGTATGAACTGACGAACTAAATATGCAAAACAGCCTTTCATCTCCTATCTCCTCAACTGTCTGAAATCTCTGTACCCTGAAAGAAAGGCTGTTCCAAATCTGCTGACTACAGGGGTGTTATCTTCTTCTTGGAGGTGTGTCTGGACAGAATAAGGGGTAGGACACTGAATTGGGTGGGTGTCAGATCAGATGGAGCAAAGCAGCTCCCCTATTCCCAGCACAGAATGAGGCAGCAGACCAGCTCACCTGGAGGGGAAGGGAACAGAGGCAGAGAATTTGTAAATTAGAATACTATTATTTTAATATCTAATATTTCATCACCTATCAGGCTATTGTTGATGTTTTGTGGCCAAAATTCGAAGGCCTTATTCAACAACTACAGAAAAAGCAAACCAACAATGCTAAACTGATATGACTTTTGCCTGAAAAAAAGCATCAAGACATGCCCCATTGCTATTAGAAACCACATACAGACATGGCTCTCTGCAAACACTGAATGTCTCTAATGGCTTAAAATCAAAGGCAACAAAATAAGCTCCAGGCAAGACAGATATTTCAGGAAAGAAGATATAAGGTGTAAAGAGTGAGACAGAAGTATGAAAGATGTGTGGAAAAGCAGAAGCTTAAAAAAACATGGAGAGGAAGCCTGGCAGATAAGAGGGGCCTGTTTACCTGAGAGCAGCAATGTAAAAGGAATAGTCTGTGTGTAGGAAAAAATTGCAGGGAAGAAAAGACAAGTAGATTGCAAGGAGCATGGGAAGAAAAGAAATATAATAAAATGAAAACAGGTGAGGAAAAAGAAAGTGAATGTAACATCCATCAGGATGATTTTTTTATTTATTTTTTCACCAGGGAATGTTTAAAACCAAATATTTTTTGTTAAAATGGCACACACAAGAAGGGATCGTAAAACTGTCCTTGATTCTTACTGGAATGTAGCTAATAATCATAGTAGCTAGAGCTGGAGTCAAGAGGAATATTTCTATGGCAAAAAAAACCCAAATCAAATTCCATTTAATTTTTGTGTTTGGTTTGCAGGGAAGCTGTTTGCAAGCATCTCAGAGATTTGGAGCAAAAGTCATGATAGCAGAGGTGGATCACTGGATCTGACTGATGGTGATGGTATCAAAGGTATAATAACTGTAATTCATGACAATTACATGTATGATAAAAATAGATCTGTGCTTACATGGCGTTTGTGTCTATTTCTTAAATGTAGGCTTAGTGTGATACCATTGTTTTCATTTTAGCTTCTCTGCATTTTGATATGCTGGTATATTTAGGGAAGATATTTTTGCTACTATATTATTTATGTATGTTTTTGTTACCTTGCAACTCAGAGTTGACGGCAAGTGCTATATTAAAAAAATTACAAAGCATGTAGTGCAGTATATAGCTCAAGGAAAGAGCTCTAATTCAGTGAGCCTCAAAATTGATTTAATAAAGATCAAGATAACTTTTTCCTATAAAAATGTTATTGCGCTAAATCAGTTTTAAAAAACTTTAACTAAACTTGAAAATTAACGTTTGTACAGTTGCAACATTCCTATTTGTTCATAAATAGAAATGCTTTGTGAGAATTAGGTGCAAAAGCTGTTACAATCTGAGATGGTGTTCTATCACAGCAATGAACTTCCTGTCACAGTCACTTGGCATTTTACCTTGTAGCTCTGTCAAAACTGCATTTTGAATCTTCTGAGCTACAGAACACTGTAGACTGGAAGATTCTAGTCATTATCCCAGCCCAGACTGGCCAGGAGCACGTTGGTCTGATACATGAACTCAGCTGTGTCAGGAGAAGGAAGGACAGAGGAGTTTGAGCGACAAACTTCCAGCATTCATCAAGACAGAAACCAGTATTTTCTTCTCCCAAGTTATGTTTTCCCAGCATACTGCATTCCATCTAACCTAGAAATGTCATAAATACATCATTTTGATGATGAAATAATGTAGGCATTTTCTATACAAACTGCTGTACCAGTGTGCCTATTTAGTTATAAGAATATATTTCTACTCTGCTAGTTAAATCAGATTGGCTGCTGGTGTTGGCATAGTTATAGGGGGTGTATATGTCTTTCAATATATGGGATAGCCGAGGGTATGTGTACACGTTTCTATGTATAAAATTCATAAATATTGGCAAATATACAATGAGGCATACTGTAAGAGCTTATGCTTTAGGAAAATACTGCTATAGGTCTATCATCCACTGCTAGGATGACAGGGAACTAACAAAGAATTTGAAGCCTTCTTAACAAATAAAACCTCAGTTTCACTGGCATTAAAAATAATCAATGGGCTACTAAGGATACTGACAAGTCTGGGTTGCTCTACTGTCTTGTGCCAAGGCCAAGAGAAGGTAAAAAGAGGAGGCGTAATACCCTTGTTGGGCATATTTTAGAACTCTTAATCAAAAGTAGCCAGTGAAGAAAAGAGAAGCATCTGAAGTAAAAACCCTAGTGATCTCTGATTCCTGACATTTCCCTGATTTCTAACTGATAGAGACTGATTTAAGTTTGGAACTGTATAGTTTAGTACTTTTCCAAGGATGTTGTCATTTATCACAACTCTGGAAACTCTTGACTTTCATTCCTAAAAGTACAGGCCAGTTCCTCTATCATCTCTAATTCCTCTAATCATCTTGTGAATTTGAGGCCTGCCTTCTAATTATTGACATAATTAAAAAATGGTCTTATTTAGAACCCACATGTAAATATATGTTATTCATATAATCAGTTACCTTACACGGTCAGTCACTGCGCCCCAGTATTGCAGCATCTGCTGCTTGCACTAAACCTAAGCCACCTAATAGCAAATTGATTTTGGTGGGAAAAAGAAAGGTAAGACATACCCAGTTATTAAGAACATGTATTATTTGATAGTATTAGATACATATCTTTCATGAGGAGACCCCAAAATGTGTTGGGTGCCTGTGAGCAATGAAGGTGAGGGCCTCAAAATAGGGAAGAAACTGTAATGTCTCTGGTCCCACAATCACAGCATATTCTTCCTCAAGAACATCTGGGATAAACTCTGGATTTTACATGTAATGTTTGAAATTATGTCTTTGTTCTGTAAAGGATACATGTAAAAGTTTTGTAACTGACATTTGACCTAAGCATGTGGTTATCTTTACAGATGCCATGCAGATGTCTCCAAAAACTCACTCCCACTGTAATCTTCCTTATTGTCACTATTCATCAGTTCCTTTCTTTAAATGCTTTCCTTCACTGTCCACCAGTTAAATTCTCTTAACTTCTAGAGACTGTGAATTTACTGTGATAAAAGCTTCTTGCACAAATAACTCCAGTAGCAAAGTTGAAAGCTCTAGGAATTTTAATTTTGGGGATTGTTGCTTACCTTTTTATCTTTGGAATAAGGAAAATTCATTATGCCTTTCTGTTCCTCAGCTGTCCTCAATTAGAGAATTACTACTGCAATAAGCCTTGCTAACTTTCATTTAACACATTCTTATGAGAAAAACAGCACACAGGCATTTCACTCCTCTCTGTTCTGATCCGAATTTTGAGGTCATCTTCCTTAGGAGTTAGCAAAACTAAATGAGCCTTCTGGGGCTTCAGCTGGAATGAAGTTTTCCCATGTAGGTAGGTGTGTGACACCTTCATCATTATTTTCCAGTGCAATCCCAATGAAAGGGGATTTCCCTATATCTATATATATCCTACCTCAAGTTATGCCTGATGGTATGCAGTGTTTACATAGGAAGCACTGCTTGATAGCAGACTGTTCTGTTTCTAAAAATTAGAAGGCAAAGAGAAAGATGTAATTATTTTTTTTTTAAGAGTAATACTTACTAAGTACTATTTGAGTTTGATTTAGTTTTTAACATTTTGGGCGGGTGACACTGACTGCTCACCACTGTGAGAGAAAGGTCATCTATCTATCTGCCCACTGGAAAATAAAGTTTTATTGCAAAATAAAGACAGGGCATTCAAGGAAAAGCATTATGTACATTTATAATACTATTTAATAAGGGAAGTCTTTTGAAATTTCTGAAGGGTTCTACTGAAGATGTTCTGTTCTGCCATGATACTATTAAAATGGTAACACTGAAGCAATGTGGCTTCCCAAATAAAGGGATATCTTAAAATCAGTGTCAGCTCTAACTCAGTAAGAAAGTAGGTTTTCTATGAGCTACAGTGGGGAAATGTACCCATCTCCATGTATTTTTGAAGTTATATAGGTTGTCTCATCTAGAGATGATCTATATAATTCACACTCTGCTTTCAGTCTACATCAATAGGTCACAAAACCAAGACATACAGATCTGGTATGTTACAAAAAGTAGACCCAACATGTATTTTGCAGCAGGTACTGTGCTCTCGTGGGAAGTCCTGCAGTACATGCCACTTCCTCTTGGTCCCCTGGTGAGGTGTCTTCTAACACATTACGAGATTGCAAAGATCTGATTACTATTCATAGTGTTAATATATGACACCTCAGCATTTTTAAACTGCATGTCCGATAGAAGAAGTAATGAATTGGATCTTTATGTCCTGGTTCCCTAATCAAAGCAACCGATGCTTTATTTAAACAGGGAGTCTCAACCCTATTGGTGGAATGCCTTGTAGGCAACAGTTTGTAAGCAAAACTGGCAGAAAGAATGCTTGCTTATGTATGCTTTTGTAAGGATAGCAGGAGTTTGTATTAAGTGGATGCAAATGGTTATAAACAAAGAGACTAAATGTCTTTAACTTATTGCTTCTTACTTGGCAGATTTTAAAAGCAGCATGCTCATCAGGAAATGAGGTGCATGCTCACTTATGCTATTGTATGGATCATGGGATACGAGTACGTCAATTTGATTTTATCCTTGCAAGAATATTCTATGTCAGCTGCTAAATATTAATATTGCAGTCAGAGTGAACGAGCACTGTTTTTCTTTATGGCCATGTACTGGCAATGTCCTGGTGTAATTCCCTTAGGTAAAGTCTGAGAAGTCTTCTTTAGGATCAAGTCTTTAAAAACAAGTCTTGGTTGAAATATCAAATCACTTATCTCTGCCAAAAAAAAATGTATAGCTGTTACTAAATATATGTCCTGGAACAGACTTGTTTAGCAAGAAAACAAAATAATTTTTACTTCAAGTTAATACCAAATTGCAAAGAAACTTGCAGCTATGCTGTATACTTGTGGGAGGTGAAGATCTTAGATAATTTGACAGATGTCACTTTAAAAAGAAGAGACAGAATTAGTAATATGTGTGTTGTGCACAGAACTGCAATCCAGCATTAGTAATTTATTCCTGTCATTCTCAAATAGAGGGGAAAGTAGGTTAGTAGATGGCCAGGATGTCTCCACACAGCAACCACAAAATGAGTGCCAAGGCCTGATTCACGAATATATTCTTCATCTATGCAAAATGCAATATATCTGCAACCCATTTTTTTCTAAATAATCAAAAGTTATTGTTATACCTAAATTGCATTGGTAAATTATTAAAAATTACTTTCCATATATCTCACATTCTCAGTGATGACTATGTTAGTTTTAAGGAAGGAAAAACTGAAAAATTTGTTTACATTCAACCAAGTTTTCACTTTGGACTCTAAACTCAAGGCAGAGAGGAACGTTTTCAAAGATGCCGAGGTCTGGGTTGGTGCCCAGCTGGTGGGTGAGTGGTTGTGGGCCTGGCACATGGCTCTTGCCCGACTTCCAGTTCATCTGAGGGGAGCTCCTGCTCTAGAAGGCTGGCGAGCAAAGCCCTCTCCCTGGGGACATCAGCTTCTGCCGGGCCCCCCCGACTCTCCGCCGCCACGCCATCCCGTCCGGGAATAGAAAAGCGCCGAGAAGCGGCAGGCGCCTGACAGCCCGCGGAGGAGATGCTGCCGAACGACCGTTCACCTGCACCGCGCCGGGAAGCGCCGGCCGAGCGCCGCCGCTGCCGCCCGCGCTCCCGGCGGCCGCGGGCTGGGCTGGCCCCGCACGGC